>CM053604.1:62814082-62852159 GCA_028646535.1 Procyon lotor | reverse complement strand
CCCCCAACCCCCCAAACTCCCGCCTTGCCTCTCAAATTCTTCATATCAGAGAGATCATGTGATACTTGTCTTTCTCTGACTGACTTATTTCGCTTAGCATAATACCCTCCAGTTCCATCCACGTCGTTGCAAATGGCCAGATTTCGTTTCTCTTGATGGCTGCATAGTATTCCATTGTATATATATACCACTCTTCTTTATCCATTCATCTGTTGATGGGCATCTAGGGTCTTTCCATAGTTTGGCTATTGTGGACATTGCTGCTATAAACATTCGGGTGCACGTGCCCGTTCGGATCACATTTGTATCTTTTTTTCCCCACAATTTCTGTGGTTCAACAGGGTACTTTAGCCTCACTTGAAGGTTCTGGGATTTTTTCAAAGGTGTCTTTTCTATATATATTTAGTTGTTAACTGCTTTTTCTGTGAGGGGGTCTGAAGTCAGGAGCAATGTATTTTGTCATCTTGCTGATGTCACTCCATATTTATTTTAGTACAGATTTTGAGTAAATCTTATGCATAATAATAATATTATGGAACTGTTGATTTATTAGATATTGGGCTCCCGTGTTGACTGTGTGAAAGAAAAAAAAGTATATGTGCTCCTATAATACTCAGAAGCCTTAGTATGACTGAAGTTGTAAGATTTCTGGTTAGATTTTTTTCTCTTATCATTTATAACATTATGACCAAGGTAATATGTCTTCTGTATTCTAACTCAGAAGGCCAGGTATACAGACTCCCACCCTTTCCCTGGATTTAGAGAAAATTCTCTGATATAGTGAAAAGAATAGCCTCTGTGCCTGAAAATTAAGTTTGTAATCAGCAGGGACTGGGAAGATGCTCTTGGATATACAGTATATTAAGTTCCAGAGGAAGGCCCATAAATAAAGGCAGGGACTTGAAATAGAGAGTCTTTTTTTTTTTTTTAAGTGTGGTTTTGTTTGACAGAGAGAGACAGAAAGTGAATATAAGCAGGGGGAGTGGCAGAGGGAGAGGGAGAAGCAGGCTCTCTGCTGAGCAAGGAGCCCAATGTGGGGCTTGATCTCAAGACCCTGAGATCATGACCTGAGCAGAAGGCAGATACTTAACTGACTGAGCCACCCAGGTGCCCCTGAAATGGAAATGTAGTCTTACATACATATAAGTACAAATTAGAAGTCACTAGAATTTAGGCATGTAAGTTAACCTTCATTTTACTCACAAGCCTTAGGTGTCAAAGTCTTGCCAGGAAAATATTTCGGGCAAGAACTTTAATTAGGTGCTTTCAATACCCTTGGAAGGGTGGGGGAACAAATGTCAGAGAAAGTGCATGATGATCTCAGGAAATTTTTAGGTTGCAGAAATTATAGGAAACCAGTACTGCTAAATTCAGCTACCTGCAGTACCTAATTAATCGATTCATAGGAGAATATCTAGAAGACACAGCATAACCTTGCTCTCAGACAAAGTCAGTATGCCTGTCCATTGTTGTTAGTGGGACAAAAATAAATTTTTGTTCTTATCTATCTCTAAAATCTTGTGAAAGTGCCTTTCTTTGGCAGAATCTAAACTAGAACTCAACTAGGAAGTTGGTTTGGAAAATGTAGTGTTCTATACGTCTTGCCTGAGAGATATATGAGGCAACTTAGAGAGTTTAATATATTGCTGGATACAAGTAGATATAAATCATAATCATATATATAATATAAAATATTCTTCTTCCTTTTTCTTTGATTAAAAAGACTGGGAAGCTCTTTAAAATGTAGGTTCCTATACTTGAATATTTAGTTTTTAGTAAAATTTAACAAAACTACTACAACTGCTTTTTACAGTAGTATAGAACTTAAAAATACATTTCAAAAGATGAAAGACAATAAAAGGTTTTGACATAAAGTACAAAACGTTAATTTTATAACAATGGCTTTCTAGATTAGTCTTAAGAAGTTGTGACACTCTTCACATTTCTATGACAAGGGAACAAGTAAGGATCTCCTCTACAGTAGTTTTAATGATTCTAAGTATGAATGACTACAAAATTTTAACAATTTTTAATATTTTCATAAAATATGTCCCAGTGGAAACAATGTCTAAAGTAGGGATATAGAGCTTAGTTTCAAAAGTCCCTTTCTCATCTAAAATTTGTAAATTTCCAGTGTTTCGGTTGATTTAGGAAAAAGAAGCAGATAATATTCAGTTAAATTTTCCTAGTATTCAAGTTACTTCAGACCAAGTTAGATCTGGCCTGAAAGAACTATGTCTCCAAGGAAACTTAACCTTATTCCCTTTATAAATCTATAAATACTTTCTGGAGGCTGCCTCTCTTACTCTCAGAGTCTTCTCATAACTTTATAGCAACTGGTGGGAAATTTAACAAAAGCCTCTTAAGTTCATTTCTTTTCAGTTCAGAACTTCCAGTACAAGATGAACTTTTTATGAAGTTACTTTTCTCCTTTTAACCATTTTTCCCTACTCTATCAACATCATTTACCTGATTATCTCTTATTCTGCTTACGCTAGGCTTTAATCAGAAGGATTCTTTCTTTGTTGAGCGTTCCAGCCTCTCTTGGGTCAGTGCCACCTTAGCTGACATGAGTTTAATCTTCTACCATTTTCTATACCTGTAAGCAGCAGGACGAAGTTTCTTTCTTTCAGATAGAGCTATAAGATTGATAACCTGACAAAGCAATTACAGTAAAACTCTATTACAAGGCACTTCACTATTTCACAGATTCGATTACACCTTGGGTTAAACTATGACCACTGTGTACATTGTGCATTTTTCTTAATATAACATGGAAGGGGCCTACAAAGTAGGCGTTATCTTATCCTCTGACATCAGCCTTATTACAGTGGTCTCTTTTATTGCATTGATTCATGTTGCTAGATAGAAAAAAATTACTTTCTATGCAATTTTCAAGGGCTAGTAGATAAACAATGTCACAAAGTAATATCAGGCATTACTTTGTCTTGTAATATAAACTTATCCTATTATATATTGTCCCAGTTATGAAATGTAGTTGGTGATTTCAAGTAGTAAGGCAAATATTTTAGAAATGACTTTCTGTGAAAGAGGTTATTAGAAGATATGATAGTTTCCTTAAGTAAAAATATCTATTCATATGACTGATGAAAGCGGATGGCTCTAATGCCTGGAAGTCACATACCTTCATCCCTTAGTTCTGTGCACTCAGATTCACCCTGTGCAAAGACTACTACTCCATGCACTGGTATCATACCTTCAGGACTGACCTATGCATTAGATGTAGCGCTGAGGCCCATATTGCTTTTAGGAGGCCACAAAAGTGTTTTAAATGTGTTTTTTTTTTAATGTTTTAATATATAATAATAATATATTTATCTTCATACAAAGGCAGTCATAAAATGAAAATTTTAATCCTTTTTATAGCCCACCATGGTCATAATGTGACCACACATGTCTCTGCATTCTCCATGGTTGCCTTCTTGGCCCCATGTAGCCAGGAAGTTTAACATCCCCAGGGGAAACAGGTAAGAGTATGAGCCAGGTGAATAATTTTGAGAGACATTTTTGTGATTTTCCTGGAAGAATCAAATCCTCGTTTCCTCTGTATTATATCTTCACATATTCTCTAAGACACATTTATACACATTTTTCTACATCCCTTCCTAAAGTATAGATACAATTTCTTGCTTTCCAGAGGGCCCAAACTAAAACTCTGACTCTGTGCTTCACCACCAATTTCAATCTTTTATAGTACAAAGATGTTCTTATAGGTTTCTTCTTCCCAATTATATTTTCTTTTATAAAAACAGATTTATTAAGATATAATTCAAATAGCATAGAAGTCACCATTTTAGAGTACAATTTAGTGGTCTTTAGTATGTTCACAGAGGTATACAACCATGATCATTACCAAACTTAGAATATTTTCATCACCCCAGAAGAAACAGCACATCCATTAGTAGTCTTTCTTCTCTCCACCAGCTCCTGGAAACCACTAATTTACTACCTATCAACATGGATTTACTGATTCTGGACACTTCATATAAATGGGATCATATAATATACAGTCTTCTGTGATTTTTTTTTCACTTAACATTTTCAAAGTTCATTTAGTTGGAGCTTGTATTAGTACTTTATTCCTTTTTTATGGCCAAATAATAGTCCATTGCAAGAGTATATTACTTTTGCTTATTTATTCCTAAGTTGATAGACATGTAGTTTTTGCTTTTGGCTCTTACAAATAATGTTTCTTTGGATATTTGATACAAGTTTTTGTGTGAACATATATTTTCAAGTCTCTTGGATTTTTACCTAAGATTAGAATTGGTTATATGCTATCACTGTTTAACTTTTTTAGCTGTCTAAAAATTGTTTTCAAATGTAGTCAACTCTCAAATATCACAGACTTGACCTTTGTGAGTCCACTTATGTGCATTTTTCTTTACAAATACAGTATTACAAATATATTGGCTATTCTTTATTTTTTTCTTAATAACATTTGCTTTTCTCTGGTTACTTGATCTTAATAGGGTATATAATACATATACATAAAAATATGTATTAACTGACTATGTTAAGAGTAAGGTTTCCAAACAACAATAGGCTATTAGTAAAGTTTTGGAAGACTCATAATTTATGCACAGATTTTCGATTATACAGGAATCTGTGTAGGAGGTGTCCCTAGCCTCTGCATTGTCCAAGGGTCAACTGTACTTCACATTTTCACATTCCCAATAGCAATTTTAAGTGTTCCAATTCTCTAAATTCTCACCAACACTTGCTATTGCTTATCTTTTATTTTAGCCATTCTTGTAGATGTGAAGTGGTATTTCATTTTAGTTTTGTTTAGCATTTCTCTAATGACTACATGTGTTGAGCATCTTTTCATCTGTTTACTGGCCATTTGCATATTTTTTTGAGAAATGTCTATTCAAATGTTTTTCCCATTTTTAATTGCGTTACTTGCCTCTTTTTGAGTGCTAAGAATTCTTTTGTGCGTACAATGCTATTGTCAGTAAATGATTGCAAATATTTTCAACCATTCTGAGTTATCTTTTAGTTTTCTTGATAGTGTTCTTTGAACCACAAATGTTTTTCATTTTAACAAAGCTTATTTTAACCATTTTCTGTTTTTTTTTCCTTTATTGCTTATGTTTTTGGTGTAATATCTAAGAAATTATCACCTAACTCAAAGTCACAAAGATATCCTCTTATATTTTTGTCTTAGCTTTATCTTTTTATATCTTATATTTAGGCCTATAATTCATTTTCAGCTAATTTTTCTACATGGTACGAAATATTCCAACAAATTCATTCTTTTGCAGGTGGATGTACAGTTGACCCAGCACCATTTATTGAAACAGCTGATTGTTCCCCATAGCATTGTCTTGGAAACCTTGTAAAAAATTAGTTGACCATAATGTGAGAGTTTACTTCTGTATTCTTGGTTCTGTCTCATTGATCTATATGTCAGTATATGTGCCAATACCACATGTCTTAGTAAATGTTGATTTCTAGTGAGTTTTGAAATCAGGAAGTATGACTCCTAAAATTTTATTCTTTTTTCTCTAAATTTGTTTTGGCCATTCTATCACTGGTATTTGCATGTAATATAGATTTCCAGTAAGTTTTGTAATCAGGAGGTATTAATCTTACAATTTTGTTTTTTTCCTCCAAAATTGAGCTATTCTGTCATTTGCATTTACATATACATTTTTAAGATCAATTTCTCACATTTTACTAGAAAGGTAGGTGGGATTTTGATAGAGATGGATTGAATCTGTAGATCATTTTAAGGAGCATTACCTTGCTATATTAATCTTTGATCAATGAATACAGGATGTTTTTCCATTTATTTGGGACCTCTTTAATTTCTTTTGACTTTTTATAGTTTTAAGTGTGTACTTCTTATTAGTCCAATTTTTTCATTTTTCTTTTTTTTAAGATTTTATTTATTTATTTGACAGAGAGAGATCACAAGTAGGCAGAGAGGCAGCAGAGAGAGGGGGGGAAGTAGGCACCCTGCTAAGTAGAGCCCAAGGCGGGGCTTGATCCCAGGACCCTGAGATCATGACCTGAGCTGAAGGCAGAGGCTTTAATCCACTTAGCCACCCAGGAGCCCCTATTTCAATTTTTTCTTGTTGGTGCAATTGTAAATGGAGTTGTTTCCTTAATTTCATTTTATGATTGTTTATTGTAAGTGTATAAAAATAGAGTTGATTTTGTTTATTGGTTTTGTATCCAGCAGTTTTGCTGAACTCATTTATTAGCTCCATCCTTTTTTCTTAATGGACTCTTTATGATTTTCTACATAAAAGATCATGTCATCTGCATATAGAGATAGTTTGCCTTCTTTTCTAATTTTGGTGCTTTCTATTTTTTCTCTTGTCTAAATGCCCAGGTTAGGAATCCCATTCTAATGTTGCATAGATGTAGAGAGCATTCATATTTTTTGTTTTTGTCTTATTCCTGACCTTAGATGGAAAGTTCTCACCACTAGGTATGATGTTACTGGATATTTTTCATAAATATGCTTTATTATTTGAAGAAGTTCATTTTGGTTAATAGTTTGTTGGGTGTTTTTATAATGAAAACATATTGGATTTTGTCAAAAGCTTTTTCTACATTAAAATGATCATGTGGTTTTTGGTCATCTAAATAATATGTATGCGTAGATTGTTGTTTGTTTTTTGAACCACCCTTGCCTTACTGAGACAAAGCCAACATTAACATGGTATATAATATTTTGCTTGTTGGATTTAACTTGTTAGTATTTGTCTGAGTAGCCTGGCATCATAAGGGATATTGATACGCTGTTTTTTTCCTTGTGATATCTTTCCCTGGTTTTGGTAGTAAGGTGTTGTTGGCTTCATTGAATGATTTGGGAAATCTTCATTCCTCTATTTTTTAAAGGAATTTCTGAAATTTTGATGTTAATTCTTTGAACATTTGTTAGAATGTATCACCAAAGTGTTCTGGACATGAGCTTTCTTTTTTTTTTTTTCTTTCTTTTTTTCAAGATTTTATTTATTTATTTGATAGAAAGATAGCAAGAGAGGGAACACAAGCAGGGGGAGTGGTAGAAGGAGAAGCAGGCTTCCTGCAGAGCAGGGAACCAGATTTGGGGCTTAATTCCAGGACCCTGAGATCATGACTTGAGCTCAAGGCAGAAGTTTAATGACTGAGGCACCCAGGTGCCCCACTTTCTTTCTTTTTTGATTATAATTGAATATCTCTACTTTTATAAGCCTATTCAGATTATTTCTTTTTGATTTAGTTTCAGTAGTTTGTATCTCCCAGAGAACTTGTCCATTTCATCTAAATTATCATATATTTTATCACACAATTGCAGTACTTTATATTACCTCATAGTATATACCTAATAGTATTAATGTTTTTTTTTGTTTTTGTTTTTTTTTTTTTTGTAAAGAAGATAGTGATGTCCCTCTTTTCTTTCTAATTTTAGTAATTCAAGTCTTGTGTCTTCTTGGCTACTCTTGCTATAGTTTTATCAGTTTCATTTAAATATTCTTAAAGAAACAACTTTTGATTTTGTTAGTTTTCTCTATTTGTGATTTGTTTCTATATCATCTATTTCTGCTCTATTCTTTATCTCCTTCTATGTGTTTTGGGTTTTGATTGCTCTTCTCTATTTGATTTCTTCAGGTGGAAATTTAAGGTGCTCATTTGAGATCCTTCATTTTTAATACATGTGTTACAGCTAGATGTCTAGATCTACTTGATTTTTGGTGTTGTTGATGCCTTCTATTTCTCTACTCATCTTCAGACTAGTTTTTCTATCCATTATATAAAGTGGGATATTGAAGTCTCAGGTGATTATTAAGTTTTTCTTTTCCCTTTCAATTCTGTCAGTTTTTGCTTCATATGTTTTTAGGTATTGTTTTAAGCACATACATGTTTCTAATTATTATAGCTTCATGATAGATTGTACCTATTATCCTTATAATTTTTGTCTTAAGCTTATTTGTCTAATATATCAGCTGCAGCTCTTTTATGATATATGGTATGTCTATTTACTTCCTTTCACTTTCGACTTGTTTATGTCTTTGAATAAGACATGAGATAATGTTTTGTTCATATTTTTTAAATCCCTTCTGCCAATTGGCCTTTTTTTTTTTTTGAGCGTTAAGTGCACTTGGGTTTGATGTAAATACTGATAAGTTATTTAAGTCTGACACTCTTGAGATTTGTTTTCTCTATATGTTAAGTCTTTCTTGTGTGGGATTTTTTTTTTTACTCCTTTTTGTTAAATAGGTATTTTCAAGTGTATTACTTTAATTCTCATGTTTCCTTTGCCATATTTTTAAATTATTTTCTTTGCAGATACCCTAAAGATTACAATTAACATCCTAACTAAAATAACCTAGTTTATATTAAGGCAAACTTAATTTATATAATATACCAAAACTTTGTCCTAATATATATCCAAACTCCCTTTCTTTGTCATATTTTCATATAAATACACACTTTTATATAAGTTCATCAACACAGTTTTATAATTATTTCTACAAAAGTGAAGCACTATAGAGGAAAATACATTTATAATGTCTTTTATATTTACCTATGCAAGTATTTTATTAATGCTCTTTGTTTCTTCCCATGGATATGAATTAGTGTCTAGTCTTTGTTCCTGAAGGACTCATTTTAGTATTTCTTAGAGGTTAGGTCTGCTAGTGATGAAATCTCCCAGTTTTTGTTTATTAGGGTGTGTCTTAATTTTCTTTCAATTTTAAAAGATAATTTTGCTGAATGCAGAATTCTTGTTTGACATTAATTTTCTTTCAGCACTTCGAATATGTCATGCCACTGCCATCTGGCATCTATTATCTGATGAAGTGTCAGTGGCTAATTTTATTGAGATTTTCTCATATGTGATGAGTTGCTTTTCTCTTGCTGCTTACAACATCCTCTTTGTTTTGGCTTTTGTCAGTAACACTATGGTGTGTCTATATGTGTATCTCTCTAGTTTAGTATTTTTTTCTATTTATTCTAATCTGCTATGTATATCCTCTAGTGAATTTTCCGTTTCAGTTACTTTACTTTTCCACTACCGAATTTTTTAATAGTTTATTTCTCCTGATTAATATTTGTTTGATGATATGTTGGTCCCACACTCTCCTTAATTTCTCAGACATGATTTCCTTTAGCACTTTGAACATAATATATCACCTGGTCTAAAGCTGAATAGTAAGTCCTATGTCTGGATTTTCTGAGGGAGAGTTTCTACTGACTGCTTCTTAGGTCCCTGTGGGGTCTCATAATATTTTATTGAAACTTACACATTTAAAATAGTATAATATGGGATCTGGCAACTCAGATTCCTCCCTCCCCCAGGGTTTGTTGTTATTGCTGTTTTGTTTTTGTTGTTCTTGTTGCTATTTGTTTTGCATATTTCTTTGGTTAATTCTAGAAGGTCTATATTCTTTATCTTCTGTGGCCACTAAGTCTCTGCTTGGTTAGCTTCACTGTCAGCTAATGGTTGAAAAGATTATCTTCTTAAATGCATTAACCAATAAATCTCCCAGTCTAAACAGAAGAGCTCTGTGTTTGCTTTCAGTGCTCTGGAAGGCAGTTTACAACTCTGCCTTAACTTTCTTTCTTTCTTTTTTTTTTTTAAAGATTTTATTTATTTGACAGAGAGAAACACAGCGAGAGAGGGAACACAAGCAGAGGGGATGGTAGCGGGAGAAGCAGGCTTCCTGCCGAGCAGGGAGCCTGAAGTGGGGCTCGATCCCAGGACTCTGGGATCATGACCTGAGCCGAAGGCAGCCGCTTAACGACTGAGCCACCCAGGCGCCCCTGCCTTAACTTCAATTCCTCTTTTTCAGAACTTGAGGTCAATGAGAGCTGAGACAGGGTCTTCTTTTGTCTCTGGCAAGCACATAACCTTTCTATATGGGTATTCTCTTCTTTTGATTTCCAGAAATAGGTTAGAGCTTTCAAAGTCTTGTGTTAATCTCATTCTCCATTTTTCACTTTTAAGTTTTTGATAACCCTCTTCTTTAGTCCCAGTTGTAAAATCTCACCTCAGGAAGGTGAGATTTTAAACAATTGCCAATGATTTTTTTAGATTAACACCACCCCCCACCCCCATGGTAAGGAATGCTTGTTATGAATAAGCTGTGAGTCAGGTGAAATAAAGACAGATTCTGAGAATTAAGCTTTTTAGGAACCATGCAGACAGGCAATAGTGATATTTCTCTGGGATGGAACTTTATTAGGAATTCTTTTTTCTTTTGATTTAATTTTATTTTTTTTCAGTGTTCCAAGTTAATCCATTCTGTTTTCTCCAATGACTGCTACGTTGCTGATTTTCAGAGGTGTTTCTAGCCAAGCTACTAGCTTTCAAAACTACTGTGCAGTGGGGATAAAGTAATGGGCATAGGGCCTGTTTTAGCACTTTCTAATTGATAGCTTTTTTTTTTTTTTTTTTGGTTGTTGTTGGAATAATGTTTCAGGTTGTTTCAAGACTTTGGTCAACTTCTAGAGTTTTGAAAAAGTTGATTTGGCCAATCTTTTTTTTTTTTTTTTTAAGATTTATTTATGTATTTATTTGACAGAGACACAGCGAGAGAGGGGACACAGCAGAAGGAGTGGGAGAGGGAGAAGCAGGCTTGGAGTCCGATGCGGGGCTCGGGGCTCAATCCCAGGACCCTGGGATCATGACCTGAGCTGAAGGCAGACGCTTAACGACTGAGCTACCCAGGTGCCCCTGATTTGGCCAATCTTTACCAGTGTTATTTTTGCTGTTAAGCAGGTGTAGCTTTTCAGAGGTCTTGCTCTGCCATTCCTGAAGTACTTCTTCTTTAAATATATTTTCAGTCTACATGTCTACTGTTAACCTAAATATTCTTAGTACTCATATTCTTAAGTAAAGAAATATCTAAAAAGGGAGAAATCCAAAGCAAATATATTCTACCATCCTGGCTTACTAAATTCAAGAGTAAATTTACTGTGGCTATGAAGCTACCAGGAGGTCCTAATTTTTTTTTCCATTCTGGACAAAGATATATCACATAATGTGAAAACAAAATGGGCAGCATGTTTCCTTGTTTGAATTTTATTTTAAATTGCTTTCTACGTCTGGAACTTGTTCACAATATTTCTTATAGATTAATTTCCATTTTCTTTAATAAAAGAATAATGTGTTCTGTATGGTGAACAAGTATTATAACTGAATTATATATGTAAACTGATGTTCAACATTGTGGATTATATATTTCTACTATATTATTACCAAATTACAGAACTTTCAGATGCTTTTTTAAAAAAAGATTTTATTTATTTATTAGAGAGAGGGAGCACACAAGTGAGAGGAGTGGGGGTGGGGGAGAGAAGCAGTCTCCTTGTTGAGGATGGAGCCTGATGCCTTGGGCTCAATATCAGGACCCTGGGATCATGACTCAAGTCTAAGGCAGACACTTAACCAACTGAGCCACCAGGCACCCCCAGATGCTCCTTGTAAACAAGTCTGCATCTAAACACTACCTGCTTAACTTATATCTGGAAAAAAAGAGTCTATGTGTTCCCAGTATAAGAAGACTGTTACAATGCCTAATAACCAAGATGTACTGCTATATATCTCTTTGCCATCTTTTAATAAATCTTTTTCTTGTACAAAATTAAGGGGAAAAAAGACCCACATGGTTTGCCAAGAAAGATATAAAATTTGCTTTCTGAATTTAGGTGATCCTAATTATAAGGTGGGGAATAATATATTGAAGGTATGAATATCATTAATGTTATACACAAAGTATTTACTTAGTGATTTTCAGGTACTAAATGGCTTCTTTACCCACTTCCTATGATTCTCATACTCATTTTTGGTGTCTTATTTACTTCTTGATCTGCAGAGTATCAGCCACTTGCATTCTGTATATATTCGCTGATTCATAACATCGTAATTTTATACCTATTTGGTATTAGCTGTAAGCTTTAAACAAAAGAGCTAGATCTTGTTCATTTTTTGTCTGCTTAATTTCTATTACATTGTCCATATAGGGGAACAGATATAAAAAATATACAATAATACAATGCAGTATCATAGTACAATGTACATATCTTTGAGATTATAAAGTTCCACATAAAACTTAATATTTGATCATTTTTTTACTTTCAAAAATAGAATTTCATGGGATCTAATCTAATATAATTGTTTCTGACAGGAGTAAAAGATTAGACATAAGTTTGTTGAACAAACAGAACTTGCTCCTACTTCAGGATTTAATTTGGAAACAGTGAATTTTATGATCATCACTTCAAAGTATCTGCACGCCCATGTTCATTGCAGCCTTATTCCCAGAGTCAAGACATGGAAATAACCTCATTGTGTTCATCAGTGGGTGAGTGGATAAAGACAATGTTTCACACACACGCACACACACACACACACACACACACACACACACACACACGCACAGAGGAATATTATTCAGCCATGAGAAAGAAGGAAACCATGCCTTTTGTGATAACAGGAGTGGACTTGAGGACAATATACTAAGTGAAATAAGTCAGAGGAAAACAAATACTGCATGATCTCAATTATATGTGTACTCTAAGGAAGCCAAACTCATAGAAACAGAGTGGAATAGTGGCTGATGGGGGCAGGCAGTGGAGGAAATGGGAAAGTGTTTGTCAAAGAGTAAAAACTTTCAGTTATAAATTGAATAACTTTTGTCAATCTAATATAAAGCATGCTATGGATAGTTAATAATATTGTATACTTAGAAGTTGCTGAGAGAGTAAATTTTATGTGATTGCATTATATACCAAAAATATGGTGGTTATATGAAGTGATGGAAGTGTTAACTAACCCTACTTTGGTAATCTTTTCACAACATGTACATGTGTCAAATTATCATATTTTATGCCTTATAAAACATTATATATCTTACCTAAGTTAAGCTGAAAAAATATGTAAAAAGTAGTAATTACTATCTAATCTTAAATGCAACTCTATTTTTCCCCTTAAATTTACTTATGATAGATAAAATTTGTATTTGCATAGATAGCATTCAGTTATATCACATATTATCAGTTAAGATGACTTTTGCTGGAAGAATTAAAAACCTGACTTAAATTGGTCTAATGACTGAGACTGTTTTTAGTTTACAATTAAGCATCTAGGAATATGTGTCGGGATTAGTATAGTTAGGTGACTTCATTTTCTTGTGATTCTCTCATATATGTTTTTTGTTTATTTATTTATTCACCATGATGTTCAGGGAATAATGGAGGCCATCTTTTGGACTTATTTTCTCTTAAGTGTGAACATTACCCAGAAATCTTGGACTATTCATATATCTATTTCCATGGCTAGTCTATCTTCTGATTGGCTTAGGCCTCATTTCTGAAACAGTCTATACTAAGGGGTTGAGATTACCCTTAGACTTTTCAGACTATTTTAGGAAACACTGGTTTATGTCATTGTTTGAGAAATAGGATTGCATTGGCAATTAAAATGAGTGTACATTTGGATATTTTACATTCAGTGCAGTAAAAGAAGAAATGCAATGAAGTGCAATGAAAGAACAAAATGACAAGTGTATTTTAGCTAAGTACCTACTCACGGTAAATTATGAAATGTAGAAGGGTTCTGTGGGAAAATCATAAAGACTCTCATCTATGGCTGGAGGGAAGAGTGCTAAAAGTCATCCCTAAGATCTGAATGGGAAAACATTGTAATGACTAGTTAATGCTTACCTAATGCACAAAATTGGATATGACATTTTGTGAATTCAGGCTGTTATATTTCAAGATAAAAAATATAATTTGAACCAATGGCCATTTTGTGGCATTATATTCCTGATAACTTAAATGCCCTGGTCTGGGAGCTATTGCACAGAAATAAGATTTACTCCTCTAATCACAACTTCCCATGACCCACTTGGGAATTTATATTTATGTGCACAGCTTTAGGCACTGCTGGAATAAAGAAACTGATTCCTAAAGTGTGGGGAGTGGTGGCTTTGAGGCAAGGGGAAGTATGCTTCTATTAGGGAACACAGTAAAGTTCCACTAATCCTTTAGGATTATGGCTGCTGTTTTGTCATTTTAGGCTTCTTTTGACAGTAGACAAACAGGCAGGAAAAGGGAGTTTAAGTCTTTAATGTCTATATTCATTAATACTATCTTGAATGCCAACATGAAGATTCTAGAACAGGGTAGATTATTATTACTTATATACAGTAATAACTGCTGAGACTTTTCTTGCCCCAATTCTTGTCTTTGGAATGATGTATGAAACAGCATATATCATATTGTATGTAACAGATTCTACTGTCAGTGAGGATCACAAAAAATAAATCTGGCATTTATAGAAAAGAAAGAGGCAGCTGTCCCTCCTCTTCTTCTAAGTGTCTCTTTGTAAATAAAATGAGAAGGATTCTGGGGTCTTTACGCTTTGGAATTAAATGTTTCCAGGGGAAGATGAGATTCGTATCTACAGCTTTATAACTCAAGTAATATCTCTACACTTAAGGGAGGTAAGTTAGGGGGTGCAGGGTAGCAAATACTGGTGCCACATGTATATTCTGTCAATGAGCTCTAGACCATTTCTAATTGATAGTACTTGCATCTCCTTGCCTAAAAGTTTTTGTTTGTTTGCTTTTACTGAAGACTTGGAAGTTACTTTGGACAGATAACAGTTTGAAATATCAGGGTAGTTAATACTCCTTGAGAGTATACCTATGTCATGATTAAAGGACTCTTAATAAAAAACCCAGCTCTTCTGCTCTTGCTGAGAGGCATGTTCTTACTCATTTCTCAAAGTTTTTCTATGGAATTATATTTTTTAAAAAAAAATTAATTATCCTACCTGAGAGCATTGCCAGAGTGACCTCTAGGTAATTTATCCCACAAGGATCTGTGTTGATGGATAATAGATCATACTCTTCTTTGACAGTAGGGCTGCTGAATAAGGTGTTGACATAAGCAACCTAAAAAAAAAAAAAAAAACAATGCTGGTGAGCAAAAGACTAAAGTTAGCTCCCCAAAAGGAAAATTATTAATACTCACCCAATTTTAAGATCTGAGCTACTTTTCAAGCCCTGAACATATGGATGGAAGTGGAGGTTAGATTCCTTTTGGTGGAGGACCTTTATTTTATACCACTTAGAAAGATGAACTGACCATGGGTGCTTCTTCTAATTTGTGAGATAACATAGCGTACTTGAAATACTGCTGCTATTCATTAATAGGGTGGGTCAGAATACTTAGTTTTGAGTGGGACCTAGAGCAAGAGAATACTTTGCAAGAAGTATAGATCCAGTCCACATTGTCCTGCTACCTGGATCAAATGTGCTACCAGTATCTCATCTTAAGCACACACTGGGAATCTTTCCATATTCTGCCCCAGAACCTAACCTAATGCTCTGGGAACTCCATCTCCACATAAGTTCACTCCAAAGGCAGAGGTTAGTTAGAGCATCAGGAACATCCCTTAACAAATAGATGTTAAGAGCTGATTTATAAATATTCTAGACTTCTGTTTTTAAAGCACAGTTTTTACCATGTTTTATAAGTTTCTCAGGTGTTAGCAGCAAAGGAAATCCTCTATTGTTACAAAACAACATCAACCCCAATGATACATCCTTATTTTGACTTTATTCCTTCTCTGTCTCACCCTCTCAACTTCCTTACTTGTATTTCTTGAGATAAACAACCAAATAAAACACAAGAAACTCATGAAGAACTGTCTTCCAGCATGGATTTATTGATTTTTTAACTAGTTTATTTGTTTTCTAATTAGTTAATTTATAATGTTATCATTTTCATCTTTCTACTTTCTTTAGATTTAACTGTTATTTATTTTTCTAACTTATAAGATGGTTAATGAGCTCGATGATTTCTAGACTTTCTTCTTCCAAATATATATATGCACTCAAGGTTATTGATTTCCTTCTAATCACAGCTACATGACATTTTGATATGTTGAATTTCCACTATTACACACTTAAAATATCTTTTTATTTCCATTTTGACTTACAAGGCTTAATTTCTAAATATTTCACAATTTCCTAATTAATATTTTGTTGTTATTCTTGATTTCTAGTTTAATTTCATGGTGACCATATTATACATTTCATATAATTTCATTACCTGGAAATTTTTTGAGATATGATTAGGAGCCCAACCTTTAGTTTATCTGGGTAAGAGTTCCATAGGCACTTGAAGATAATATTTATTCTATTCTTATTAGTTACCTTGTTCTATATAGGTCATTTAAATTAGGTTTGTTACTTTTGAGCAGAATTTCTATACTATACTATACTTTTGGTCTGCTTTTTCTGTCAGTCACTGAAAGAAATTTGCTAAATATACCATTCTGATTATGAATCTGTTAATTTTTCTTTTTAGTTCTGTTGACCTGTATATCTTCTGAAGCCATTTCATTTGGGTGCATACTCACTAAGTGTTGTAATTTTCTGGTGGATTAAACCTTTTAAGATCTTGAAATGTTTCGCTTCTTTTTTCAGTAATATTTTTTGCCTTAATGCCTACTCTTCCTGATATTAATATAGAAAAGCCATGTTTTTATGCAGTGTGCAAATTGTATATCTTCTTATCAGCCTTTAGAGCTTCTGTGTCTTAAACTGAAGAGGTGTTCCTGTAAACAGCATATGACTGGCTATTTTGCTGTTGTCTTTTGTATTTTTCAAGAGTTCAAATCGACAAATCTTAAATATTTAATTCATTGGCACTCAAAATAATTATTGTCAGAGTTGGGTTTTATCTATCATGATACTAAGTCATTTCTATTATCCCACTGAATGTATGTTAATTTACTCATTTTGCTTTTTTTTGGATAAATAAAATAACTTTAAAATTCTTTTTATTTTTCACAGCTTGTTAGACATAAATCCTTTTAATTTTACTTTATTAGATGCACTAAGTATCACTACATGCATTGTTGATTTATTAGTACTTTGAATATGCTTACCAATTAGATTTTTAAAGATTCTTCATAAAGTTTTAGGACTTTGGAATACTAACTCATTTAGTTTTATTTCCTTTGTTTTGTTATTGCTATAATACATTTTAATTTTACATGTATTTTATGATCTCTAGAACTTAATATTTGTTTTACACAATTGTTTAATTTTTACATATTGATACATCTTTTTAAGTTCTTCATTTTTTCCAACATTTCTGTGTTTTCTGTCTGAGGCAGTTTTCTTCCTTTCTGAGAATACACTTTAGTATTACACTTATTTATTTATTTGTCTATCATCTATCTATCATTTTTTTTTAGAAAGAGACAGAGGAAGCTGGTGGAGAGGGGAGAAAGGGAGACAATCTTTAGGCTCGACACAAGCACGGAGATGACATAGAGATTGATCTCACGACCCTTATCATGACCTGAGCCAAAATCAAGACTTGGTGCTTAACTGACTGAGTTACTCAGGCGCCATTAGTGTTATTTTTAATGGAGGTCTACTCGTGTCATATTCTCTCACCTTTTGTTTGTCTAGAAGGTCTTTATGTCACATTACTTTTGAAGTTAACTAGTATATATTTCTAGGCTATATTGGACTAACACTCTCAGAGATATTAGTTTTAAACTCTGGACAAAAGACTAAAAAGTATTTGGAAGCACTAGAGAGTTACTAAAATCATTAAAAAAAAATTAGGCATGCCCAACGCACCAAGTCTTGTGGTGGGTATTGAGGAGGGCACGTATTGCATGGAGCACTGGGTGTGGTGCGGGAACAATAAATCTTGTAACACTGAAAAAATTTAAAAAAATAATTAAAAAAAATTAGGCAGCCCATTATCAAGAGGAGAAGCTGGATGAGATTTATGTTTGTATAACAGTTTTATATATATATTTCATTTATATAGCCTGAGACATACCCTATTCTTGGTAAGTCTTTCTGGTTCAGAAGTTAGAGGAGAAAGCTTGAAAAAAGAGAATATTTTTTTTTTTAAATGAAGTAAGTAATGACAAAAATTTCCTAAATATGGTGACAAATATGAACTCACAGGGAGAAATAGCATGAATACAAATAAAAGTACACCTAAGCACATTGCAGTCAAACTACTGGAAACCAAATATAAGAAGAAAATCTTTAGCACTGCTTAGAAAAGTATGTCATATATATGGTGAAAGAAGATAAATTACTAAATATTTGGAAAGTAAGACATTTGCAAATCATAGATCAAAGGAGTAATCAATAATGAAATTATAAAATATTTAGAGTAGATTATAATGAAAATATAACATAAAAATTTATGGGATGCAAATAAATCAGTTTTTCATTAAAAATTTTTAATTTTAATGTTTATATTGGAAAATAAGTGTCTAAAGAGAATAATGTAAATTTCTAGCTTCAGAAGCTATGAAAAGATAAGCAAACAAATGAAATGAAAATTAGTGGTAGGAAAGAAATAAGCAGAATAATAAACATTGATGGAAGAGCTTGAAGAAGACACAAATAAATGAAAGGATATTCTGTGGTCATAGATTGGAAGATTTACTATTAGTAAAATATTCAGACTATTCTAAGCAATCTACAAACTCAGCGTATTTCCTTTTAAAATTCCAATGTAGTCTTTAACACAAACAGGAAAATAAAAGTAATCTATGTGGAACCAAAACAACCCCAAGTAGCCAAAGCAATCTTGAGAAAGAACAAATTTGTAAGGCAACACACTTCTGATTTCAAACTATATTTCAAAACTATAGTAATCAAAACAGTATGGTAGTGGCACATAACAAACACAGATCAATGGAACAGAGTAAAGATCCCAGAAAAATCCACATATATATGGTCAATTAATTTATGACAAAGGAACCAAGATATATAACAGGGAAAGGACAACATCTTCAGTAAATGTACCACAAATTGTACCACTATTTTATAACGTATACAGAAATCAACTCAAAATGCATTCTAAGACTTAAATGTAAGACCTGAAACTATAAAAATCATAGAAGAAAACATAAGGCATAAGCTTGACATTGGTCATGGCAATGATTTTTTTTTTTTTTTTTTTGGATTTGATACCAAAAGCACAAGGAACAAAAGCAAAAATAAACAAGTGGGATTACATCACACTAAAAAGTTTTGCACAGCAAAGGAAATCATGAACAAAATGAAAAAGCAATCTACATAATGGAAGGAAACATTTGCAAGCCATATATCTGGTAAAGGGTTACCATCCAGAATATACAAGGAACTCACACAACTCAATACCAAAACAACAAGTTAAAAAAAAAAAAAATGGGTAGAAGATCTGAATAGACATTTTTCCAATGTAACCATACAAATGTCCAACTGGTACATTAAAAGGTGAATATTGCTAGTCATTAAGAAAATGCAAATCAAAACAACAATGAGATATCATCTCACAGCTATCAGAGTGGCTAACATCAAAAAGATAAGAGAGGGGCACCTGGGCGGCTCAGTGGGTTAAAGCCTCTGCCTTCAGCTCAGGTCATGATCCCAGGGTCCTGGGATGGAGCCCCACATCAGGCTCTCGACTCAGCAGGGAGCCTGCTTCCCCTCTCTCTGCCTGCTCTTTGCCTACTTGTGATCTCTCTCTCTCTGTCAAATAAATAAATAAAATCTTTAAAAAAAAAAAAAGATAAGAGATTGTAAGTGTTGGTAAGGCTGTGGAGTAAAGGAACACTTGTACACTCTTCCTGGGAATGTAAACTGGTATAGCTACTATGGAAAACAATAAAAGGTTCCTCAAAAACTTAAAAATAGAAATACCATACAATCTAGCAATCCCACTTCTGTGTATATATCCAGAGGAAATGAAAATGGTATGTCAAAGAGATACCTGCCTTTCCATGTTTAGTGCAGCATTAATTCACAATAGTCAAGATATGGAAACAAGCTAAGTGTCCATTAATTGATAAATGGGAAAAAAAAGATGTTGTATATATACACAATGGAATATTATTCTGCCAAGAGAAAGAGGAAATCCTGTCATTTGCAACACATGGATGGATCTTGAGGACATTATGTTAAGTGAAAAGTGAAATGAATCAGAGAAATACACAAATGCTGCATGATATCACTTATATGTGGAATCCCTCTCCTGCCCCAAAACAAATTAAACTCGTAGAAACAGAATAGAAAATGGGTTGTTGGGGGGAAATACGGAGAGGTTAGTAAAAAGTACAAACTTAAAAAAAATAAAAATAAAAATAATAGAAGACAGTGATAATTTGGAAAAACCAAAATAGAGAATATAAGTAATCCTAATAGTCATTTCTCTAAATTGATTAATAAAATTGCTAAACACTTAGCCAATTGATCGCATAGTAGAGAAATCAAAATTACAAAATTCAGAAAGGGAGAAGAGGTTGAGCACCATTTCTTACATTTTTTTGCAGTTTGGGTTATCATTTTGCTTAATGCCTATTCAGTGTGTCCATCTACTTGTCTCTTGGTTATCAATTTACACAATTTTCTAAAAGCATTCAGTGTGCTGCAGCAGGTGAGCGCAGGGAGAACAGTTGCAGTGAGACAAATTAAGCAATCCTGGGAATCCCTGGAAAAACCTAATGATGATAACATGCTAGAAAGATTGGATTTTTATTGTTTGGATCAGGAGGAGCTGGCGGGTATTACAGTGTAAACCACATAATAAAAAATGTAATCTATTTGCTAGACTAAGTTCATATATTTGGAAATATATGTTTTATCAAGTAGGAATGGATGCATCCAAATAATAACACATTGAACCAAAAAATAGTGGCTTAAAGAAATAGGGCCTTGTATTACTCAAATAGCAAGAAGTCTAGAAGGAGGCATTCACTGCTTTTCAGCTGATTCAAATATATCATCAGGACCTCAGATTCTTCTAAATTTCTGTTCCACATGTACTTAGCATTTTGACTTTGCTGCCTCAGAGCTGTAGGATGCCTGCTGCACTTTCTGGCATTATAACTATGTTTCAGGGAGGAGAGTTGGGAGAAGAGGACAAAAGGGCGCTTTATAATGCTTTGTGTTTTTATTTGGCATACACAATCATCTCTAGAAAACTTTCCCAACAATCTCGTTAATCAAAATTGGTTTATCAGCCCACCTTTGAAAAATCACTGTTAAGTGGAAATGAGATTACATTTCTAGTGAAGGTAGGTCATGACTAATTTCCCACAAGTATATTCTATTATCAGGGCAAAAAGGGTAAGTGTGAACAATTTTTGGGAAACAATGGGCCATTTCTTTAAATAGATATAGTGCTAAATAATCATTTTCAAATTGTTCTCCACAGAAATTCAGAGTTCTTATTGAGTAGTTTTAGTGTCCAGAGGGGGTGAGCATGTACAAGTCCATGTTCTACAACCCTGTTTCACCTGTAGAACCTAAAACTCTTTTGTCTACCTTATGTATTGTGTTTCTGCACATTTTACTTGAAACTAAGGAGAAAAAGAAAACCATTCGTCTATAGAAATAAAAGGATTTATTGTTTTTCAGACTAAACTCCATGTGTAGCTTGCAGTTTGATCTGAAATTTGGGGATAGATACTGCTTCCTTCTCTTTTTATGTTAGAACCTGAGGAGAGATTTTTATAACTTTTATAACCTTAAGTTCCTCCACCTGTAAAAGGGACATCATTAAATAAAAGCGCTTTTATTTAATAGAGTTATGTGAGTATTAAATGAGATAGTATATGCACAGAAATATGACAAAGTCCTGTTGAATGGGTATTTTAAGTTGTTGGTCAATGTCTAATACTTTAGAAAGCAACTGAAAAAAAGAAACAAATTGACAACAGGGTTTCTGTGTAAGGAGTGATAGAAACTCTTCCCTGAATAAATTTCTATTTACTATTTATTCATGAATAGCTTGATTTTGACTGAGTTATCTAGAAGCAGACCTGAGACCTGTTTCAATGTACACGGTTCATTGTGAGGGAAAAGTTGTGAGGGAAAGGGAATAGTTGTGAGGGAAAGGGAATAGTACAGAGAACATGGCCAGTAAGGAAGTGGTCTCAGATGTTTTTTTTTGCTTCAGCTGGATCTCGTGGGAAACTGGAGCATTAATTATGCCATAGAATTGGTTCATTTGAAGCAACAAAGACAGCCTTTTGTACTGCCTTATCATTCAATTACTGTGGGTTGCCCCTGGCATGTGGGGATAATATTTTATATGAAAGAACTCTCGTTTGGCCCGTGGCAATTATTCAGGAAAAGGGGCAGCTACAAGTTTTAGCATCTGATATTCATTGTAGCCAGATTATGTGTACACAGATTAGTAAAGGAGATCTTCATGCAGTATCAACAATATAGATGAACTTTCATCTATGAGCTCTGCTTGTGAATTTAGATTTATTTCAGGTATACTTCCTTAGAATTTAAGTGGCTCACAATTTCTGGAAAAAAAATTATAAGAGGAAGTTAGTAGTGTGGATTTTGGTTCTTGCTTCTCTAATTGGTCCTCCCTTAAGTGACCCTCATTATCTCCCTGTTTTACTTTCTCTTTTAAATTTCTACCCCCACTTGGCTAGCAGTTTGCTTGTCTAAATGACTTTCTCAGTGTCATTTAGACCTTCTTCTCTGAGAAATCTAAGGCTCTATCACCATCTCCTTATGACATTGTGTTGTCAGTACTTGCCCATTTTAATTTAAAACTGGGGATGGAAAAAAAAAATAACACGGAATAACATGGCATATAACCTAAGTACCAAACCTGTCACCCTCTATCTCTATTATGTCCCCGTTATGTAGCAGAATAACCCTATTTCTTCATAATGATCAAAATCAATTATAACCTGCCAAAAAAGTCACCTTTTCTTTGCCTGCTAGTCAACTGGCACATGGAATCTAAATTGTCTAGTCAGTAGCTATAGCTTATGTTTACTGAGACACTAATTGTATCCCCTGGAGGAAGCATTCCTCTTTCTGGGAACAATGACTTCTAAACACTTAAAATCTAAAATTGTGGAGATAAAAAAAATTTAAATAAATAAAAATTATATATGCATTGGTCGATAGATCAGTACAATTATTCCTATGATGGACGGCCGCTCAGCCAAAAAAAAATTTAAATAAATAAAAATTATATATGCATTGGCCGATAGATCAGTACAATTGTTCCTATGATGGACGGCCGCTCAGCCAAAAAAAAATTTAAATAAAAATTATATATGCATTGGTCGATAGATCAGTACAATTGTTCCTATGATGGACGGCTGCTCAGCCAAAAAAAAATTTAAATAAATAAAAATTATATAT
Source organism: Procyon lotor (assembly GCA_028646535.1). Lineage (NCBI taxonomy): Eukaryota > Metazoa > Chordata > Mammalia > Carnivora > Procyonidae > Procyon > Procyon lotor. Next base: position 62,828,979 of record CM053604.1, on the reverse strand, counting down.
GCATTGGTCGATAGATCAGTACAATTGTTCCTATGATGGACGGCCGCTCAGCCAAAAAAAATTTAAATAAATAAAATTGTGGAGATAAGCACAAATTTCCTGGGGCGCCTGCATGGCTCAGTGGGTTAAAGCCTCTGCCTTCAGCTCGGGTCATGGTCTTAGGGTCCTGGGATCGAGCCCCCCCATTGGGCTCTCTGCTTAGCGGTGAGCCTGCTTCCCTCTCTGCCTACTTGTGATCTCTCTTTCTCTGTCAAATAAATAAATAAAATCTTGAAAAAAAAAGAAGCACAAATTTCATAAATGGGTCAGTAGGAATGACGGTGAAGAGGACCATTCCTACTTTTATCCCTACATTCTTCATCCCATGTAGCTTTACTTATTAATGACAGAGTATCATACAATAGTCACTGACTTAAGTTGTATATTGTTCTGAAGTGTAATGCCTCATGCTCACTGGCTGTTACCACCAATCCAGTACGTACACAATACTTCTGAAACTTGCTCTCTTAGGCTGGCAGCTTAGGGATGCTGTACAGTAGTATGAGGTAGGACCAGTGGATTTCATGGTCATATCCTGAATCCTCTGTGCAATAGGTGAGTCCCTTGGTCTGAGGCAAGGGTACACATATCCCATGGCAGTATGTCAGACATCTTTTGAGACCTCTGATAGTAGTGTCAGGCGAGGCACTGTAAACAAGAAAGGAAAATCCATACCTGAAATAGATGTCAGTCCTAGCTGGGATAGTTTCCTTTTCTGTGGTGAAAGAGATTCAAGGAAATCAATCTGCCATGAAATAGATGACGGTCTTCTCAAGGAAGTTTCTGTACTGAGGCTCGGTATTGGTGCTGGTTGTATGTGTGGTTCTGATATTTAGTAACAGCAGCAGCTGTTAGAAATGTATAGATAGCCTCCATCTCTGCATCCAAGGTTCTCAATTTATGAGTACATTTAACTGGTGTAGATGGGGATAGAGGATGGATCACAGCTACTAACCAAAGTAATTCTGTCCACTGTGGGTTTTTTTTTAATATGTTTGTTTTATTTTTGTTTTGTTTGTTTTGTTTTAGTATCTCTTTTGCTGTGAATGCTCTTTGATGGGTATTAATATGCATTACAAATTTCCTGTTACTTTGTGCCAACTGTACCAGTCAACTAAGCCATTTTATTCTGTCTGCAAGTCTGTGTATATCTTTAAATAAAGCCACATCACATCTCAGACCAGGTGTATCATAGGATGCACTGTCCTAAACTCTGCCCATTTGGTGAATTTATTCTCACTATTGTCTTTAAGAGCCACTGCTTAGTTAAGCTGTAGAAAAGCCACAGTCCATTTTAATGCCTGCCAAACCCAATCAGCACTTGCTTTATAAGCAGGTCAGAGAAAACCCATGTTGGGGGTTGGTGCAAGATTGAGACAGAGGTCTGGGCCACTTGTTTGGGCAGCTTACACATGCCCTCTGTAGTTGTATGCATGCATTGCAAATGTTCTCCTTCCATTTTATGGTGGTTTCTTGCTGGGATCACCTGATCTTATGTCATGGTGGGTCCAACAGTACATGGATCTTGATGGATAATTCTGTTTATATACTTGTTTAGTGTGCCATGGTCAGATGCTCACTCACAACTTAGGCTCAGTAACATTCAAGTAGCATTTAAGAATTAAAAAAAAAAAAAAACTTTAGGAAAGTTTTACATTTACAGAAAAATTGAGAAGATAACTCAGGAAATTCTCATCTACCATTTATCCAGTTTTCCTTATTTTAAAATCTTACATTAATATGAGAGATTTGTTATAATTAATGAAATGGTATTGATATATTATTAACTAAAATACGTAATATTTTCATATTTGCCTCATTTTTTACCTAATATCTTTTTTCTGTTTCAGGATACAATATTATATTTAATTGTCAAGTTCCCTAAAACTTATATCAGCTGTGGTGATTTCTTAGATTTTCCTTGTTTTTGATGATCTTGACAGTTGTGAGGATTGCTGGTCAGATATTTTATAAAATGTGTCTCAGTAGGGATTTTTCTGATACTTTTCTCATGATTAGATGGAACTTATATTTTAGAGAAGAACACCACAGAAAGTGCCGTTTTCATCACATCATATCAAAGAAATATGTTATTAATATGACTTATTGCTGCTGATGTTAACCTTGATAACTTGGCTAAGGTAGTATTCATTGGGTTTCTCTACTGTAAACCCACTCTTTATCCCTCTTTCATACTCTATTCTTTAGAAGGAAAAACACTATACACATTCCTAATGTAAAGAGTATAGAGATACACTTCATCTCCTAGAAGGCAGAATATCTACATAAATTATTTACATTTTTTGTAAGGGAGATTTACCTCTTCTCCCTCATTTATTTATTCAATATGTATTTATATAAGTATGGACTCATATATATGTATTTTATACTTTGGGTTGTAATTATTTTATTGTAAATCCATCATGGCAGGTTTGGCCTTTGGTAGGTCTTTCCATTGCTCCTGTGTCCCTTTACATATTACCATCCCACCGTTCCTCCCTTCCACCCCTAGGATTTACTTTATTCAGGCACAATAAAATAATCCAATATATTGTATATTTAATTCTTGTTCCAGCTCAAGGATCAACCATTTCTCCAATGTGACCTAGGTTCTTTTATTGGAAAATTGTGTTAAAAAACAAGATCTGTACACTAGATATGCCAATTTCTACTGATATGTTGTTGTTTCAATATCCTCTTGGCTGACAGAACAAGTACATATATGTCCTTATCCCAACTAGAGTATAAACATGTGTCTGTAGGTATTTCTATGTATCTCTGTCCATATTAAGCTAAACTTGAGTTTCTTCTGATGTCTCTGATTCTAATGGATTACAACATAAATCATTCCAGCTTTCTCCCCTCAGGAGTAGCTTTTTGAAAGGTTTATAGTCCTTTCTAGCAGACAGCGTAAATCCTTTCTCCATAACCACAGGGGGCTGTGCACTGACTTGCAGCATTCACATTAAATCTTTCCAGATGTTTTACCTGCATTGTGATGTGTTTTTCTCCAGTGAACACACCACATCCTAGTATCATGTGACTGTTGTCCTAGTGTCAATGCTGCATATGCACAGCCTGGACTTACTATAAAATGCTTTTGTTCCACCCCCCCCTTTGGGGCCCAATTAAAACTAATATAGTAGAATCATCTGATCAATGGTTTGGAACTGCATTCCAAAGCATGGAATGTACTAATTCCAAAATCTGAAGGTAATTATCAGATGTTATACTTCTTTTATGAGGTAGGTGGTGCACGGTGTAAGATTTTCTTCTTTTCATTGGATAGCATGGCCTAATAAGTGCCAGAATACTAGATCCCCTAAAAATTTCCCCTTATTTGACAAGCCCCTTTTTAGGGTTTATTTCCCATTCTTTAATGCCCATATGAGCTTAACAAGTAATCCAGAACTTTTGCTAATTTTTTGCCATTTGGGTCCACTTAAGATGACATCATCAGCATTGTGGACTAATGTGATAGTCTGTACAATGTTCAGAAAACAAGAGCAGGAGACTCAACACACTCCTAGTCATAATAGATGAAATCTTGCCTGTCTTTGGTGAAGATGACATGTTTTTGTTCCTCCCTTAAGCCAGTTATATGAGCAGGGGAAGGGGGAGTATTTGGCAAATCAGTTGTTACCTGTGCTCTGAGGTTAGGTGGAGGAGTTGCTACTGGCTGGGGACTACATTTGGGTCAGCCTGTTGTCTAGGCTGTGCATTTGAGTGGGGCTACTGTGTGGTCTCCCTGATTAGTCCAGGCCACTGGCTGTCCTTCTTGGTCAGGTGGGACCACTAGCTAGGCTCTGTAGTCACCTCTGGTCAGGTGAGGTCTCAGGCTGTGTGTGTTCCTTTGCAGGGTAGTGCCACTTATGATTTCACTATTAGGCAGAGCTATGACTTGGGTTTTAAGACTGTTCCTGGTTAGGTAGGGTCTCAGGGTATTCTCTCTAACCAGATGGTACTCTGTATTCAGGTGAGGGTACAGGCCCAGCTTCTTGGTTGGATAGGGCCTCAAGCTGTGCTCTGTAATCAAGTGGAGATTCAGACTGTGCCCCACTGTTGGGCAGGGCTACAGGCTGGGCTTCATGATCAAGTAGGCCCCTGATTTTATTCTACCTTTAGTGAGGTTGCTGGCTGGGCATTTGGGTTGGGAGGAACCTCCTGCTGTATCCTGCATTGGGTGGTGCTAGAGACTGTGCTCTGAGGTCAGCTGGGCTGGGCTTCCTTTTCAGGTGGGACTGGAAGCTATGCTCCATGATTAAATGGAGACACTGTCTGGGTTCCCTGCCATAGGCTGGGTTCAGAAATCACGCAGAGCTGTAGGCTGAACTTCACAGATGGGCAACATAAAAATCTGGACATGGAGATTGTTCAGGGCCACTGTTCAGGCTCTCTCATTATTTGGGGGCCACAGTACTGCTGGCTTAGCTCCTGCCTAAAAGCAGCTGTAGAATGGACTTAAGGCTGCAGAATGGACTTAGCAGCTGCCTGGATTTTATGGTCAGGCTTCTTTCTAGTTGGGCAGAGCTTCAAATTTGCCTACTGGGTAGGGCCTTAGAATCAGTTTCACTGCCAGTATGGGTCATTGGGTGGGAAGCTAAATCAGGCAGAAATACCAATGGAAATCCCTGACTAGACAGGATTACAGGCTTGGCTCCCCATTGGGAAGAATTGCTAGCTGGGATCTCTGTCCAGGTGCACTGTAAGTGCTGCTGAAGGAGGGATGATGTAACTGCCCAGGTTCTCTGGTCAAACCTCCTGGGTATGTGGGCCTGGAGGCTATACTCAGCAGTTGGGCAGGGCTTCAAATTTGCTTCTATGCCTGAATGAGAGGTAAAACAGTCTCCAGATCCAGTAAGGCTTGTTGAACGGTACCCAGAATCAAGCAGAACTGCTAGGCAACTCCCTAGCTTGACTTGGGCACCAGCACTACTTTGCAGATGAGCAGAGATGCTTGCTTGCTGGGATCTCTGCTCAAGGATTAGTCCAAGGAGGAATATAGCCTTAGATCTGAGCACTGGTTGCTGTAAGCCTCATGCCCCTTCTCTTCTCTTTCCAATTCCCAGTGGTCAAGCCCTGCAGAGTCATCCCTGTGGGGTGGGACCTCAATTTGCCTCCAGGGAAGCATTCTACAGTACTAGGGGAAACTGGATGTCAACCTTAAGCTTTCTGTTTTTCACTGGAGAAACCATAGGCTTGGGGAGGCCCTCTCGTTGTGGTATTGTGCCTGTCTGGGTTAGGGCAAAGTGATCAGAGTCTAGTCACTTCTCTTATCCTTCTAATGTGGTCCTTCTTGATCTCTGGTCCAGGGAGGTGCTTCAGCCTCACCCCTGAGTTTTGGGATTTTTCCAGTGGTATCTTGTTTATGGATAGTTACTAGTTGGTGTTCTTATGGGGGGATTGAAGTCAAGAAAAACCCATGTCATCCTCATGACCTCACCCAGAAACATATTATTTCATGATAATAAACTATATTGCCATTGTGAAGGAGATTGTTTATTATTCATTCTATATATCAGGGAGATCCTAAATATGGAAATGAAAACTGTAGTTATTATCCACTAAAGGCTCAGAGTTTAATTTGCCTATAGCATCTGAATCAGCAAGCTTAGATTATTATCCTATATTAGGTGACTATGGACCAAGTAATGTGTTGGTCAGTTAGAATATTCATTCTGACCTTACCAACATTTCTGCTGAGAGATTTTCATTGTTTAACTTAATATATAAAAATGTACTAAATGTGAGTGAAATTTAGGAATTACCTATGTGACCTCATTCAAATATAAGAGCATCGAGAAGATCATACAAAATTAATTTAGGATGTATATGACTTCAAAACTTGTTTCTATTTATTCTTTTTTTAAAAGAATTTACTTATTTATTTGACAGAGAGATAGAGAGATCACAAGTAGGCAGAGAGGCAGGCAGAGAAAGAGGGGGAAGCAGGCTCCCTGCCAAGCAGAGAGCCCAATGTGGGGCTCAATCCCAGGACCCTGAGATCATGACCTGAGCCGAAGGCAGAGGCTTTAACCCACTGAGCCGCCCAGGCACCCTGTTTCTATTTATTCTTTATGTAGTGTAAGTTAATCATGAGATTGGCTACCTTTCTACATTTGCTTTCATTTTAAGATCTATGCTATACACATGTTAATATGTCTAAATGATCTTTTCCCCAATTTTCCTGATTTTTGATTCATGTGCAAAGTTGTGAATCAGATTGAATCGCCTAAACGAATTCTCACACTCCCCCAAACTTCCTGTGTGTTTGCACCCTGTCTGTTTGAACGTTTATATTTAGAATTCTCAAACATGCCCAGGGAGTAAGAAATATACAACAGAAACATCTGTTCCTCTTGGCAAACTATTTCATGCTTTTTTACTTTTGCAGGGTCAAGAAAAATATCCAGGGATTGTTTTCATATTGGAGGGGTTTAACATTTTTTTTAATCTTAACTTTAATGCAATGGTTTAAACACACACACACACACACACACACACACACACACACACACACACACTCAGAGACAAAAAAATGTACACAACACTTAGATTGGTAGAAACAACTGATCTCCTTTTCTCTAGATGTGATTTTTCCATTATAGTTTCATCAGTTTATTGAGAGAAAATAAACCACCCTTCACTTACCCAGCCAGCCTTTCTGCTGCCCCATCCCTACTCTCACTCATTCTACCATTAGATTTTATAAGCATGAAAGAAATGTTTTAAAAATAAAAGGAAATTTTCTTGGATGTCAGCTTATCTGGTTGCTCCTCAGTTAGCTAAGGTCAAAACTGTAAAGCTTATTTATACCTTTTGGCAAGTCTGGAGGCTGAATTCACTTTTTAGAAATATACTGTAAAGGTCACAGCTAAATGTGGTCTGGTTTCTGTTAGTTCTTCCTGGGCAAGGCCTCAAGCACACATTTCCCATTCTCAGTAGCTTTTGAGGGGGTGCCTTAGGAAAAAAGGAATGATAATTTTAACACCTGTCCTTCCTTATCTAATTCCTTCTTCAAAAATTTAAAATTCATCTAAGCCTCTAGGGCCAATTAATTTTTTGAAGGCTAAGGATAGCCCCAAAACAAGATAAAACCTTTCACATTAGTACTTATTTTATAGTGAATACCTCTAATTGTCTTTTGCTTGATAGAAATAAAATTGTTGCCAACTGTGTTGGGAAATCATAAAGGTCTTGCTAATGGGAAGTGGCTGTAAAAAAGAGGGGACGCTACTATTAAGCTAATGACAGTTTGAATGGTTACTTCAAATTGCTAGATCTAAAACTACCAAGTATAAGAACAATTCAATATTTATCTAAGATGTATCGTGTCAAGCAACTTACGAGGGTATACCAATACCAACTTTTATCATCAGAGTGAAGTAATTCTGTAATTAAAATAATTTGCTAAAAAAGGAACATTTGTAGAGTATGCTTTACTGTTAATAAAATTGAGATAACCTATGTAAAGCATCTAATGTAATACTTGCCACCTTGTAAGCATTTAGTAAATAGTAAGGATCTTGGTTGGTTTAAAGGCTACAATTGTTAGCCTATAACTCTTATATAAGGATTGTGATTTTTTTCTGTGATTAAACTTCACTTTAATTTTTGAGCCTCCATTCTACCAGGCACCAAGTACTAAACTTATCAAGTTGGTATTCAATTCATAGGGTTGTTTCTCTTACGGACTTAATTAAGACCAACATCTAGGCTTAGGAGGCAAGATATATCTAAAAAGGTCATAGTCATGTATTTATAATGGTTTGTACTATGAAGCCCTCACTTACTTCTGCTTAAGGATAATGGATCCACAAATACTTTTCATTTATTTTGACACATGGCTTCATCTTGACTCAATAGCCTTCCAGGTTTATTAGACTGAGGTGCCATTTTGTCTGCTCCTGGCTGCAGAAGCAAACATTTTGTGGCTGCCTGATACATGATAGGTACAAACAGGGATTATCAAGCTATCTCAGAACTGGCTGCATAGAGAGCCCATGGAGATATTTCTTATTCTTTTACATCAGGCTAGAAAGGAGAAGACTTTGATTCTTGATTTTTTCTGAGCCCTACCTGCAAAAGGTGGTTCAGGCTCTTAACTGCTCTTAAGTTCCCCGAACTAAAATCTATCAGGACTTCCCATCCTCACCATAGGATTTGTACATGGGAGACAAGGTTCATTCTAGGGAATCAACAGCATTTAAACTTTTGTTTCATTTCTTACTCTTTAACTTTTCCGGATCAATTTTATCTAGCCTTAGGGTGGTGGCAGAAGTAAGGTAGCAGAAGATGCTCCCCTAAAATTTATTCTGAGTTGTTTAAAACATTTCCTAAATTACTTATAACATAAATTTTAATTTTTTTAAAAGATTTTATTTATTTATTTGACAGAGAGAGAGCACAAGTAGGCAGAGAGGCAGGCAGAGAGATGGAGGGAAGCAGGTTTCCTGCTGAACAGAGAACCCAATGTGGGGCTCCATCCCAGGACCCCGAGATCATGACCTGAGCTGAAGGCAGAGGCTTTAACCCACTGAGCCACCAGGTGCCCCATAAATTTTAATTTCTAAATAATTTAAGATTTAGGATTTTGAAATTAAAAACTTTAGCTTTTGAAATAAAAGGATGTTTCTTGTCTTTTTGCTGTGGACAAATAAATAAATAAAGCCTCCAGGTGAATGGGAAAAGGTAAAGACCAGATCAACACCACGGAATATTACCCTGCTACATTTGTATCATACTTAATGATGACTACTTTTTAATATTTGCTTATCATTTAATAGCCAATAAACCAGAATTTTTAAAAAATCCTCAAATTTAAACAAATTTAAAGATAGACATTTTTATCTAATTTTGCTGATAAATAAATGTCAAAGAAATTAAAGAAAAAAATAAAAATCTGATAGATAACTTTCCAAGTTCCAATGTTACCTTTACCTTTATGTTTTAGATGATCAAATTAATTGAGAAAACTACATGGGGTTTTGAGCGGGTTAGATGGCTTCCTGTGAGCTAGGAAGGTATATATTATGGAAATGCTAAGAGTTTTAAGTAGTAGGTATATAAGAAAATACTTTGCTCTCATATTAATACATCAAGACCAAAGGCAGTTATAGATAGTAAAAAAAAAAGGAAATTTTCATATAATTTTCTTCTTGAGGGCTATATATAACTTCTATTTTAAAAGTCTCTCTCAGTATGAGAGACTTCCAGAAAATGGCAGTGTAGGAAGATTCTGAACTCCTCTCCTCCCACAGACACACCAAATTTACAGTTACAAATAGATTGTTTTCTTCTAAAAACTATCTGAAAATTAGATGAACTACTTCTCCACAACAAAGGATAGAAAGACCATACTGAGATACGTAGGAGAGGTTGAGACATAGTCTCATAAAAAAACAAAACAATAGAAAACAAAAAACCCAAAAACCCCCACACATTCTCCATGTGAACACAAAATAAGGAGGGAGTTTACTACTCTTGTCACTTCTCCTGTAGGAATAAGATGCCCTGTGTCAGGCATCTCAAACTCTAAGACCTATACCAGAGAGATAAGTCCCCAAAATGCCCAGCTTAGAAAATCAATGGGACTGATGTCCAAGGTACCCAAAGTTCTATAAGATACTGAGATTCTCCTTTAAAGGGCTCCCATGCAGTGTCACACACAAGTAAGACCCAGCATAAAAACAGCAATTTGAAGAGTGCCTAGACTATATGTTAAGGTGGATTCATTTACTAATCTAAATGATTCATTATTAATCTACTGGAGGGGCAGAGGACAGTTAAAACTCCCTGGAATTGGAGGTGCTGGTGGATGCCATTTTTGCACCCCCATCCTGCCCTGCTAGACAGGTATGTGAGCTCCCATATATCACCCTCCTGTCATCTTGCTAAGCAGTAAGGGGCAAGCAGGAGTGGCCCTAATCCTCTGCCTTACTAAAGCTGAAAAGCACAAATGATTGTAACACTCCCCCATTCTCTGGCTGGGGAAGGTAAGCATGAACAATTGTGACATTCTCTTGCTCCCTTGCTAAAGTCAGTGACTGCAGGTGTTTGAGAAACTCCTGTGGTCCTCGGCTGGGGCTGGCAAACATGAGTGGTTATGGCATTCTCATGCTCCCAGCCCAAGGGACATGTAGACAGATAAAACACTCCTACTACATTTCTGATCATGTGGGATTGAGCAATCAAGACATTTTCCTGCTGCCTTTTTGGAGCCAGAAAGCATCCCTTGCCCTCTACATTCTCCAGGTAACTTAGCCAAAGTCAATGGGCACATGAAGTCCACACATGATTGCCCTTTGATCCCCTGGATCTAGTGGCCATGGGAGCTGGCTACCTGAGTTACATGGTAATGTAGCAATTGGAAAGGATTCTTGGAAGGCCACCACCTTCAGGGCACTGCAAATAAAACAGACTGAAAAACAACCCCAGTCTTCCTATGATAAAGGCCTATTTTCTTAGCAAGGAGCTTCAGCCCAAGGGACAGACTTCAGGTTTCCCACACATGTATAGGCTAGATAGGTGCTCCTGGATAATGTAAGCATGAAGATATCATTCTTGAATACCCCCTGGCCTTGCTAATCTTGATGAGGCCCTAAAAATGAGCTTATACTATTGTCTGTATTTTGCAACTGAGAAACCTCCGATCTCTTGCACTGGAGGCTAGCAGGGTTTACAATTGTGGTGCAACAGGACGGTATGTCTCTGTGTATTTTAAAAGCTGCTTCCTGAAGGTCTAGCTTCTAATCAACCTGAAGTTAGATACTAAATGAGATCCCATCTCTTGGAACACAGACATATCTTGGCATGCCCTCAGCAACAGAGGCATATTAAGAATAAATTAGGTAGTTTAGACAATCACAAAGGATCAAGATACAAGATCTAGTACAAGTTTGAACATGAGGTTTCATCACCTATGCATATCCACTCCTTCAAGTGTCTCTTCAAGACAGAGAGTAGCCATTTCACCTAATACATAGAAACAACACAGGGAGTCAAAAAAGAAAAAAAGAAAAAAAAAAGAAGCAAAAAGATATATTCCAAATGAAAGAGTCAGACAAAAGCCTTAGAAAAAGATCATAATGATCTTTAATGATCAGCAATCTAGTGATAAAGTATTCCAGGTAATAGCTGTAAAGATAGCCAGTGGCCTCAGGAGAAGAGAGCTAAACACAGTGAGAACTTCAACAAAGAGCTAGAAAAATAAAGTACCAAACAAAAATCTGAGAGCCGAAGAGTATAATAACTGAACAGAAAAAAATACATGAGAGGGTTTCCACAACAGGTTGAGTTAAGTAGAAGAATGGTTCGGTGAGTTGGAAGACAAAGCACAGGAACTCATTCAGAGCAAGAAAAAGAAGAAAAGAATTGTAAGAAGTGAGGATAACTTAAGGGACCTATGAGCAACATTAAGCAGAATAACATTCACTTTATAGGGATCCCATAAGGAGGACAGAGAGAGAAAGAAGAAAAATTATTTTAGGAAATAATGGCTGAATTTTTTCCTAACGAAGAGAAAGAAACAGACATCCAGATCCAGGAAACCCAGAAAGTCCCAAATAAGGTAAACCCAAGAGAGCCACACAAAGACCCATTGTAATTAAAAGTTAAAAGTCAAAGTTAAAAAGATAAAAGGGATTCTTAAAAGCAGCAAGACAAAAACTTGTATGTGCAAGGGAAATTCTGTAAGGCTATTAGCAGATTTTTCAGCAGAAACTTTGCAAGACTGAAGAGAAAGGCATGATATATTCAAACTGCTAAAAGGAAAAAAAAAAAATCTTCCAACCAAGAATACCCAGCTATTATTTTGAACTGAAAGAAATAAGAGTTTTTCATATAAGAAAAAGCCAAAGGAGTTCGCCTCTATCAAACTGGCCATGCAAGAAATGTTAAAGGGACTTCTCTAAACTGAAAAAAAAGGTACTTATTAATTATAAGGAAACATATGAAAGTAAACATCTCACTGGAAAAGGTAAATATATAGTAAAGGTATTGGATTACTCACTTATGAATGTTCCATGAAGCTTAAAAGACAAAAGCAGGAAAAAAAAAAAAAAAAAAAAAAAAGCAAGGGTAGTAAAATTACCAAAAACTCTAATGGTTAATTAAGGGATACATAACATAAAAATATGTAAATTTGTGACATCAAAAACATAACATGATAAGGGAGCAAAAATGTAGAGTTTGATATATGTTCAAATTTAAGTATACCAACTTACCAATATAAAATAGACTGTTATGTACTCAGGATGGTATATGTAAACATCATGAAAATCACAAAGCAAAAAAATTACACTGAATATGTAAAAGAAAATGAGAAAGGAATCTAAAAGTAAGAAAAGTCACCAAGCTGCAACAATAGAGAAGAAGAAAAGAGGGGCGCCTGGGTGGCTCAGTGGGTTAAAGCCTCTGCCTTCGGCTCAGGTCATGATCTCAGGGTCCTGGGATGGAGCCCCACATTGGGCTCTCTGCTCAGTGGGGAGCCTGCTTCCCCCTCTCTCTCTGCCTGCCTCTCTGCCTACTTGTGATCTCTCTCTTCTCTGTCAAATAAAAAAATAAAATCTTAAAAAAAAAGGAAAAGAACAAATAGGAATACAAAAACTGCTAGAGAATAATCAACTGAATGGTAATAAAAATATACATATCAATTAATTAAAATAATATGTAAATAATTTAATTTACATACAATTAATTTAAATGTAAATGAACAAAGTTCCCCAGATGTAGAATGGCTGAATGGATAAAAAAACAAGACACATATTACTGCATATAAGAAACTTACTTCAGGGGGTGCCTGGGTGGCTCAGTCGTTAAGCGTCTGCCTTTGGCTCAGGTCATGATCCCCGCGTCCTGGGATCGAGCCCCGCATTGGGCTCTCTGCTTGGCAGGAAGCCTGCTTCTCCCAGTGCCATTCCCTCTGCTTGTGTTCCCTCTCTGGCTGTGTTTCTCTCTGTCAAATAAATAAAATCTTTAAAAAAAAAAAAAAGACAAGAAACTTACTTCAGAAGAAAAGATACAGACTGAAAGTGAAGAGATGGAAAAAGATATTCCATGCAATGGAAACAAAAAGAAAGATGGTATAGCTATACTTGTATCAGACAAAATAGACTTTGAAAAAAAGACTGTAATGAAATACAAAGAGGGGTACTACATAATGTTAAAGGAGTCAATCCACCAAAAAGATATGACATTTACAACTATATATGCATCCAACATAAGAACACTAAAATATGTGAAGCAAATATTAACAGATATTAGGGGAGAAAGTGACAGCAATACAATAATACTAGAGGACTTTAACACCCCACTTATATCAATGGATAGATCATCCAGACAGAAAATCAATAAGGAGCCATTGGCTTTAACCAACATTTTAGACCAGATGGACTTCACAGGTATATACAGAACATTCTATGTAGCGTAGAATACAAAGCAGCAGAATACATGTTCTTCTCAAATACACGTGGAATATTCTCTAGAATAGATCACATTAGGACACAATACAAATCTCCATAAATTCAAGAAGATTGAAATGTTAGGGAGTCTCTTTGCAGCAAGAAACTAGAAATAAATTATAGAAAGAAAGCTGGAAAAATTACATACACATGGAGATTAAAAACATATTACTGAACAAATACTTGGTCATCAAAGAAAGTAAAGCAGAAATAAAAAAAAAATACCTAGAGAGAAATGAAAACAGAAATACAACATACAAAAATCTGTGATGCAACAAAAACTTAGTTCTCAGTTCTTAGAACGAAGTTTATAGCAATACAGTCCCACCTCAAGAAACAAGAAAAATCTCAAATTAATATTTTACCTTTACAACTAAAGAAACTGGAAAAGGAATAACAAAGCCCAAAGTTACCAGAAGGAAAGGAATAATAAAAATCAAAATAGAAATAAATGAAATAGAGACTAAAAAGTTAATGGAAAAGATGAATAAAACTAAGAACTAATTTTTTGAAAAGATAATTGACCTTAAGAAACCTTTGGCTAATGTCACCAAGAAAGAGGTCTCAAGTACATAAAATCAGAAATGAAACAGAAGTTACAACTAAGAATTATAAGACTATTATGAACAATTATATGCCAACAAAGTGGACAACCTAGGAGAAATGGATAAATTCCTAGATATACAAATTTTCCAAAACTGAATCACGAAGAAACAGAAAATTCTAATAGACCAATTGCTAGTTAGAAGACTGATCAGTAATTAAAAATTCCTACAAACAAAAGTCTAGGACCAGACAGCTTCACTGGTGAATTATACTAAAATTCAAAGAAGATTTAGGGTCCATCCTTCTCACAGTCTTCTAAAAAAATGGAAAAGGAAAGAACTCTTAAAAACCAAAGAGGCAAAGAATCTGTACTCAGAAAACTACAAAGTGCTCATAAGAGAAATTGAGGAAGACACAAAGAAATGGAAAAACATCCCATGCTCATGGATTGGAAGAACAAATACTGTGAAAATGTCTATTCTACCTAAAACAATCTACACATTTAATGCAATCCCTATCAAAATACCATCCATTTATTTCAAAGAAATGGAAAGATAATCCTAAAATTTATATGGATCCAGAAAAGACCACGAGTAGCCAGAGGAATGTTGAAAAAGAAAACCAAAGTCGGTGGCATCACAATTCCTGACTTCAAGCTCTATTACAAAGCTATAATAATTAAGACAGTATGGTACTGGCACAAAAATAGACACATAGATCAATGGAACAGAATAGAGAGTCCAGAAATGGACCCCCAACTCTATGGTCAACTGATCTTCGACAAGGCAGGAAAGAATATCCAGTGTAAAAAAGACAGTCTTTTCAACAAATGGTGTTGGGAAAACTGGACAG
>CM053604.1:62779297-62813582 GCA_028646535.1 Procyon lotor | reverse complement strand
AACAAGAAATAAGTGTTGGCAAGGATGTGGAGAAAGGGAACTCTTGTGCACTGTGGCAGGAACATGAGTTGGTTTAGTCACTATGGAAAACAGTATGGAGGTTCCTCAAATAATTTAAGATAGAAGTACCATATGATCTAGCAATTTCACTACTGGATATCTATCCAATGGAAATGAGAATACTAATTCAAAAAGATATGCATGCTATGCTTATTGCAGCATTATTTACAATAGCCAAGATAGAGAAACAACTTAAATGTCCATTGATGAATGAATGGATGGAGATATGGGGTATGTGTGTGTCTGTATGTGCATGTGAATACACACACATAGACACACAATAGAATATTGCTCAGACATGAAACAATAAAATTTTGATATTTGTGACATCATGGATGAAAGTTGAGGGTATTATGCTTAGTGAAATCAGTCAGAGATAGAAAGACAAATTCTACCTGATTTCACTTATGTGTAGCATCTAAAAAAAAAAAAAATATATATATATATATATACAGACTTAATAGATACAAAGAACAGATTAATAGTTGCCCGAAAAGAGAGGATTTTGGGGATAGGGGCAAAATAGGAGAAGACGATCAAGAAGTGCAGTTTTCCAGTTATAAAATAAGTCATAGGGATATCATATACATCATTGGGAATATAGTCAATATTATGTTAATTTTGTATAGTAATATGGTAACTAGATTTATTGTGATGATCACTTTGCAGTGTACACAAATGTCGAATCACTGTGTTGTACACCTGAAACGTGTATAATATTGTATGTCAGTTACTCCTCAATGGAAAAAGAAAGGAAAAAAAAAAGCCAGTGTTTGATTAGGTGTATTTGACAAGTTCAACTTTTGATAGAATTTTTGATTATATCTCAACAAATTTGAGAAATATGCAAATATCTTAATTGAAACTATAAGCCTGCCCATGATCTTCTCCAGGCTCATTTATCACTTCTCTTACTTTGACCTATCACTCCCAAACATCCAGATACTGGGCTTCATCAATTTCCTTCTTCTTACAAACTTGTTACTCCTGAGTCCAAGAACCTGCAGTTTTCTCTACCCAGAATATTTTTTCTCCTTTATCTTGCCTTCCTTACAAAAAACTACTCATGTCCTATTTTGACCTTCCTATTCCAACCTAATAGTCATGTTTCCATTTAGTTATCCTTTCCTTTAGGGAGTCTTTTAATTTTCAAATGCCTATGTAATACTACTTATTTCCCATGTTTTTTAATTCACTCTACAGCACTCACTTAAAAAATGATTTTTATAACAGCTTTGTTGAGATATAATTCCCATTCTTCCATTTAAATTATAGAATTCATCAGTTTTTAGTCTGTTCACAGTTGTGCAACCACCACCACAATCAATTTACCATAAATCACTATAAAAAGAAATTCCAGCATTTTGGTTATCAACTTCCAATTCTTGTTGGCTCTAGCCAACAGGAGCAAATCTGTGATTTGCCTCTTTTGGAAATTTCATATACTTTCAATTACATAAAATGTAGTCTTCTGTGACTGGCTTCTCTTATAGTAATGTAGGCTTTCAAGCTTCAGTCACATTATAGCATGTTACAGCATTCCATTCTTTTTTATGGGTGAATAATATTCTATTATATTGATATAGTACATCTCATGCATCCATTCATCAGTTGATAAACATTTAGGTTGTTCCCTATTTTTGTCTATTATGAATAATGCTGTTTTGAACATACATATATAAGAGGGTTATTTTGAATGTATATTTTCATTTCTTTCTCTTGGACATCTATCTAGAAGTGGAGTTGTTAAATTCTGTGGTAACTCAATATTTAACACTTTGAGGAATTGCCAAACTGTTTTTCAAACTGGCTGCATCATTTTTACAGTCCCACGAGCAGTGTGTGAGGATTCCAATTATTCCATATCCTCATTAACACTTGTTATTATCTTTTTAGTTTAGGCATCCAGGTGGATATGGAGAGATATCTCATTGTAGTTTTGACATGCTTTGTCCTGATAGTTAATGATGCAGAGTGTATTTTTATGTGATTATTGGTTATTGGTACATTTTCTTTGGTAATGTATATATTTAAATCATTTGCCCACATGTTATTTGGATTATCTGTCTTTTAATTTTTGAGTTGTAAGTGTTCTTTATATATTCTGTATATTTGACCCTTATCACATGTGTGATTTGCATGGAGTTAACTATATTATGTTTCTTCATTCATCAGATGATAGACATGTGGGTTATTTAGATCTTTTGGCCATTGTGAATAATATTGTTATGAACATTCACATACAAGTTTTTGTAGGGAATATATTTTATATTGGGTGCCTGAAAGTAGAATTACTGGGTCAAATGGTAACTATTTCACAATTTGAGGAAATTGATATTTTCTTGATATTTTCCTGGCTGTGGCATTTTACATGCTCACCAACAGTGAATGCAGGTTCTTATTTTTCCACATCCTTGAAAACACTTGCTATTGGTGTTTTGATTATAGCTACCCATTAAAAAAATATTTATTATCTTGAGACAGAGAGAACGGGTGGGAAGGACAGAAAGAGAGGGAGAGACAATCTCAAGCAGACTCTGCTGAACATGAAGCCTAACCTGGGGCTTGATCTCAAGATCTCTGAGGCCAAGACCAAGAGTTGGGCACTTAACAGACTGTGCCACCCAAGCACCCCTATAGCTATCTTTTTTAGTGTGAAGTGATATTTAATTATAGTTTTGATTAGCATTTCTCTAATGGCAAATGATGTTGAACTCATCTTTTCATGTATTTAATTATATATATCTTCTTTAGAGAAATAAGATATTATATTCAAATAGCATTCATGTTTATAATAGTCTTCCTACCCCAAACAAAAGAAAACCCTCCTTACTGGTTTCATTTTAGACTTACTATCTCAGACCACAAATGTGCACTCAATTTTGATCCATAAATTCAACAAAATTGTAATGCTTTAAGTTATTGTCATAGAAGTTGATAATTTTAAAATTCATGTGAAATATAAAGGACCCAAACTAGCTAAACCAATTTTGAAAGAGGGCAATAAATTTGTTGCACTAAAATTACCTGATTTCAACACATCATGATGCCACAATTATTAGGAAACTATGATATTGCCCAAAATATATACAAATATACAAATATATCAATGCAATAGAATAGAGTGTGTAGAAATATACCTACACATATGCACAATTGATTTTTAACAAAAGTGCAAACATTCTTCAGTGAAGAAAGGGTAGATTATTCAACAGATAGTGTGAGAGACATTGGGTATCCACTCCTCCTCCAAATCTTTATACTTTACAACAAATAAAAACATTTTCTTAAAAAGTATCATTCATTTAAATACAAAATTTTCCCCCCAAAATCAGTAGTGAAAAGAAAGGGCACATGCACCTCAGCATTCATACCAGCAGTGTCCACAACAGCCAAACTGTGGAAGGAGCCAAGATGGCCTTCAATAGATGAATGGATAAAGAAAATGTGGTCCATATATACAATGGAATATTAACTCAGCCATCAGAAAGGATAAATACCCACCATTTGCATCAACATGGATGGAACTGGAGGGGATTATGCTAAGTGAAATAAGTCAAGCAGAGAAAGACAATTATCATATGGTTTCACTTATATGTGGAATGTAAGGAATAGCATGGAGGACATTAGGAGAAGGAAGGAAAAAATGAAAGGGGGGAAATCAGAGGGGAAATGAACCATAAGAGGTTATGGACTCTGGGAAACAAACTGAGAATTTTAGAGGGGAGTAGCATGGGGGGATGGGTTAGCCCAGTAATGGGTATTAAGGAGGGCGTGTATTGCAATGAGCACTGGATATTATATACAAACAGTGAATCATGGAACACTACATTAAAAACTAATGAAGGTCTCTATGGTGACTAACATAATAAAAAAAAGTAAAAATAAACATAAAATTTAAAACTATAACACATCTAGAAGGAAAAAGGAAAAAATCTTGTGATTTTGGATTAGGGAAAATTTTCTTAGACATGATATAAAAAACTTTATGAAAAGAAAAATGTTAAATTTGACTTCATCAAAATTATAAAAAGTTTTGCTCTCTGAGAGACCCTATTAAATAATGAGAAGACAAGCTATAAATGGGGGACAAAATACTTACAAATAATTTAATACAGAAAGCATATATTCTATATGAATATTTAAGGAACTTTCAAAATAAAAAATTAAGGAATCTAAATTCTTAAAATGGTGAAATAATTTGAATAGACTATCCTAGAAGCACATATAGGTACTCTATCTACATCATTAGTCATTAGGGAAATGCAAATTCAAATCACACTGATATCCAACTACAAACCTATTAGAATGGCTAACTTTTGAAAGACTGATTATGCCAAATATTGGTAAGAACATAGAACATTTAGAAATTTCATAAACTGCTTACAGAAATGTAAAATGATATAACCACTTTGGAAAACAGATGGCAGGTAACTTTTAAAAAGTTAAAAAGCAGATAACTTTTTCTAAAGTGAAACATTCCTACCACATTAGTCAGCCATTCCACTTTTAAATATTTACTTAAGAGACAAGACAGCATAT
This sequence comes from Procyon lotor, assembly GCA_028646535.1. Lineage (NCBI taxonomy): Eukaryota > Metazoa > Chordata > Mammalia > Carnivora > Procyonidae > Procyon > Procyon lotor. Next base: position 62,808,980 of record CM053604.1, on the reverse strand, counting down.
GTTCATACAAAGATATGTATATGCATGTTCACTACAACTTTATTTGTAATGGCTCAAAACTGGAAAAAGCCCACATGTCCATCAATAAGTAAATGTATATACAAATTGTAATATATTCATGCAATTAATTTCTACTAATTAACAAAGATAAGCTAGTCATCCATAAATAATATGGATGCATAATTTCAAAATAATGATGTTTAGTGACAGAAGGTGAGTCATAAAATCATATATCTGTATGATTCCATTTATATAAACTCTAGTAAATGCAAACTAATATTTAGAGAGGAAGGCTGACATATAATATTTGCTCAAAAGTGGGTAGCTATTTATTTCTTCCCTTCAATCCAAAAATTTAAATCTATAACCACATGCATCTGAATAACTGTGGATACAATTAAGATTTATGAATTTATGTAGCCCATATCATCGAATTCTAGAAATCTAAGTCATTTGGCAAAATGTTTATTTTTTTAAATAACTTCTTTCAACTCAATATTTCTTGGATAGTGTTATCCAAAAGCATTTCAGAGCTTTTATAACTCTGACATCTCTCCTAAAGTTTTTGGCAAACTCTTCTGAACAATAGATAAATGAAAGGACAATAAAGGAGACCATATTGAAGCACTAAAATTATGGAGCAGGAGTTTGAGCTCTTTGAAGATTTAAAACGGGTGAGGTAAAGAATGAAAATACACTCATAAATATATTCCCCAGTCAAAAGCAGTCTGAAAAATACTCATGAAAGCCTGTGTGATTTCTAGTACTCTCAACATCTGCTTATACTACTGGTTGAAACAAACAAGCATTGTTATTTCCATAATGATGATTACTGAATGTGGGCATGACTATAAGGCAAGATATTGGATCAATGAACAGGTACACACAGGAGATATATTTTAAAGATTACTTCTCTGTAACATACAACCAATTTAATAGGCTTTAAACTGCAAAGGACTTGTTTAGTGTCCAGTAATACTAAGCACATAACATAAAAAACAGCATATGGTTGTCACAAGCAGCATTTAAAGTAACAAAGACTGAATGAGAGATGTATTAGCTTTTCATGAATATATTAATGCTTATATATTTGTCATATTTTTTCACTGAACTTAATGCTGTCCTATTTAGACCTTAGCCTTTTTGTATTTGATGCCATGAATGTTAGAATGTTAGAAGCACATCTCAGTATTGATTCCTGAGAGAAACAGGAAAATAAAAAGAACAAAAATTGAATCACAAAGAGAACATAAACATTAAAAGTTTCCTACAATAGGAAAAAAAACATACAAAAGCAAAAACATACCAATAATTAAGTAATAAACAATAAACATCAAAGAATTTTTAGAGTGTGCATTGATTCTTTCAGTCATTAAAGTTCAGTGATTCTTTTAGCTGAGAATTTTATGCAAAGGAAATAAAGAAAAATATCTTTACTGCATTAAAAGGGTTATCAGGAAATTATGTTAGCAATTTTTAAGACCAGAAAAGCTATTTTCACCTAGCCATTTAAACATTATTTGTTCTTGCCACAAATTCACATTGTACTTTTTATGAAACTGATTAAGTACTAGGCACTCTCTAGTCTGTCTACTTCTTTCTCTGTTCCTCTAACTCTTTCCCTCCATGATTTAACAATAGGACATTTCTTTCATAATCAGGCTGGTTGCCTTGCTCTATTTTTCTATTCAGAGTCTCTGTCTTCTGCTTTGCTCCTAATTTCTATTTAATTTACCTGTGTAAAACATTTTGAGGGACGCCTGGGTGGCTTAGTGGGTTAAAGCCTCTGCCTTTGGCTCAGCTCATGATTTCAAGGTCCTGGGATCGAGCCCCGCATAGGGCTCTCTGCTCAGTGGGGCGCCTACTTCCCCCTCTCTCTCTGCCTGCCTCTCTGCCTACTTTTGATCTCTCTCTGTTGAATAAATAAAATCTTTAAAAAATTTTTTAAAACATTTAAAAATATATTTTATCATTTGATTCCTCCCTCTACCAACTTTACATACTAGTCTTGACTTCTCTAAACCCTGAACATTATGAGAACACAGACTGTGGATATAGTAATTCTTGTTTTTACCATTAGTAACTTTTTTAACAACTGAATCTAACAGCCATTTGATGTGGATATAAGATCGTATATAGAGAAAAGATGTATATTCTTGGGCAATAAGGTAGAAGAGATACCCAGAGCTTCCAAATTCATCTTTTAAAAAATAACTTGGGGGACACCTGGGTGGCACAGTCAGTTAAGCATCCAACTCTTGATCTCAGCTCAGGTCTTGATCTAGGATTGTAAGTTCAAGCCCTCCATTGGGCTCTGTGCTGGGAGTAGAGCCTATTTAGAAAAAAATCTTATAACCTATTTCTTTCTTTTCCTTTTTTATTTTTTAATTTAATTTTATTTTTTCAGTGTTCCAAGATTCATTGTTCATTTTTGCTTTTGTTTCCTTTGACTTTGGAGAAACGTCTTGAAAGAAGTTGCTGTGGACAATGTCGAAGAGGGTACTGCCTATGTTCTCCTCTAGAAATTTGATAGATTCCTGATTCATGTTGAAGTTTTTTATCCATTTCGAATTTATCTTTGTGTATGGTTTAAGAGAATGGTCAAGTTTCATTCTTCTATATATACTTGTCCAATTTTCCCAGCACCATTTATTGAAGAGACTGTCTTTTCCACTGGAGATTTTTTCCTGCTTTGTCGAAGATTATTTGATCAAAGAGTTGCAGGTCCATATCTGGGCTCTCTACTCTGTTTCACTGGTCTATGTGTCTGTTTTTGTGCCAGTACCATGCTGTCTTGGTGATTCCAGCTTTGCAGTAAACCTTGAAATCAGGCAATGTGATGCCCCCAGCTTTGTTTTTCTTTTTCAACATTTCCTTAGCAATTCGGGGTCTTTTCTGGTTCCATAAAAATTTTAGGATTGTTTCTTCCAGCCCTTTGAAAAATGCTGGTGGAATTTTGATCAGGATGGCATTGAAAGTATAGATTGTTCTGGACAGTATAGACATTTTAACAATATATAGTCTTCCAATCCATGAGCATGGAATGCTTTTCCACCTTTTTGTGTCTTCTTCAATTTCTTCCATGAGTGATCTATAGTTCCTTGAGTACAGATCCTTTACTTCTTTGGTTAGGTTTATTCCAAGGTATCTTTGGTTCTTGGTGCTATAGTAAATGGAATAGATTCTCTAATTTCCCTTCCCCTATATTTTCATTGTTAGTGTATAGGAAAGCAACTGATTTCTGTGCATTGATTTTGTATCCTGCCACATTATTGAACTGCTGTATGAGTTCTAGTAGTTTGGGGGTGGAGTCTTTTGGGTTTTCCATATAAAGTATCATGTCATCTGTGAAGAGAGAGAGCTTGACTTCTTCTTTGCCAACTTGAATACCTTTTGTTTCTTTTTGTTTTCTGATTGCTGTTGCTAGGACTTCTAGTACTATGTTGAACAACAGTGGTGAGAGTAGGTATCCTTTGTCATGTTTCCTGATCTCAAAGGGAAGGCTGTCTGCTTTTCCCCATTGAGAATGATATTTGCTGTGGGCTTTTCGTAGATAGATTTTTTTGAAGTTGAGGAATGTTACCTCTATCCCTAAACTTTGAAGAGTTTTATCAGGAATGGCTGCTGAATTTTGTCAAATGCTTTTTCTGCATCAATTGAGAGGACCACATAGTTCTTCTCTCTTCTCTTATTGATTTGTTCGATCACATTGATTGATTTGCGAATGTTGAACCACCTTTACATCCCAGGGATAAATCCCACCTGGTCATTGTGGATAATCTATTTAATGTGCTGCTGGATCCTATTAGCTAGGATCTTGTTGAGAATCTTGGCATCCATATTCGTCAGGGATATTGGTCTGGAATTTTCCTTTTTGATGGAGTCTTTGCCTGGTTTGAGGATAAGGTCAATGCTGGCTTCATAGAAAGAGTCTGAAAGTTTTCCTTCTGTTTCTATTTTTTGAAACAGTTTCAGGAGAATAGGTATTACTTCTTCTTTGAATGTTTGGTAGAATTCCCCAGGGAATCCATCAGGTCTTGGGCTCTTGTTTTTTAGGAGGTTTTTGATCACTGCTTCAATCTCATTACTAGATATTAGTCTATTCAGTTTGTCAATTTCTTCCTCTTTCAATCTTGGAAGTTTATAGGTTTCCATGAATGCATCCATTTTTTCTAGGTTGCTTAACTTATTGGCATATATCTATTGATAATAATTTCTGATGATTGTTTCCATTTCCTTGGGGTTAGTCATGATCTCTCCCCTTTCATTATAATTTTGTTAACTTGGGTCCTCTCTCTTTTCTCTTGGATTGGTTTGGCCAGTCGATTATTGATCTTATTGATTCTTTCAAAAAACCAACTTCTCGTTTTGTAGATGCATTCTACTGTTTCTCTACTTTCTAACTCATTGATCTCTGTTCTAATCTTGATTATATCCCTTCTTGTTTATGGGGTTGGCTTAAGTTGTTGATGATTTTCCAGTTCTTTAAGTTGTAAAGAGAGCTGGTATATTCGGGATATTTCATTTTTTTTGAGTGAAGCTTGGATGGCTATGTATTTCCCCCTTACCCAAGGTTTTGGGTAGGACCCAAAAATTGTCTCTATACCTCCATGCCACTAAAGCCACAAGCAATATTGGTCTAGGAAACTCACTTCAGGTGGCTGCCATTGCCAGGACTGCTCTCCCCAGTCCAGGTCACACTGGTGCGCTCCGACCCTGGGGTGGGAGGCATCAAGCAGGCCTCAGAGGGATTCCTGCCTGAGATTGGCCCAGCAGGCGGTGTTCTCTCAGGCACTGGCTGGGAGGTTCAGACCCCAGTGGGATGTGGATGGCCTGAGGTCCTAGAGACCACTGGCTGGTGCTCACATCAGGCTCTCTAGGTGCTCGGGACAGTGCACCCAGGCTGAGCAACTAAATGACAGTAGCTTTCCTCATAGTTATGAAATTATAAAAAAAACAAAAAACAAAAAACCTGGAAATTTATGAAATGTCCCTAGTGAATGTGTGCCCAAAGAGAACCAAAATTCTTGGGCAACATTCACCATCCCTACCTAACTCTCCTTAGGGCCTGCTGGTGACTTTAAAAGTCACAAAAATTATAAGAGAATATTAAGAAGTTGTGTAGATTAAAAATTCTTCATGGGATTAGTCAAGAAAAATAATTGTAGATATGGCAAAAACATGAGAAAAGGCAAAAATGTGAATATGATGTGATCAAAATCTGACAAAATAAATCCTAAAAATATTAAATAAAAGTAAGATTTAAGAAAGGTGAGGACCTGATTATCTATGGTCTTAATACTAGACCAAGAATTTCGGGTCACAAATGGAAGTTTAACTAAATGTATTTGTTTACTCTTACTGATAAATCTACAATAAAATGGCAATAATTATTTGTGTGTATCTTCGTGTATACACACCTGCACACATACACGGACCAAAGAGAGAACAACGAACAACTCGTAGGGGATTTTAATACAGTTTAAAAAGATATCAAATTATTTTAAGTGCTATTACTGAAATAACAAAGGAAAGGAAACTACAATTTGGGTATGTACAAAATGTGAAACCAAAAATAGGAATTCAGGTCATAAATATTAAATTTTCCTCATTGAAATACACTAAGAATAATACAAAAAAAATCGAGACCCCCCCACCTCCAATATAGCTATAAAATCCCTAAATAAATTTCTCTGTATAAATCATGGTTTAAAAAATAAATCAAAATGGACATTAGAAAGTGTTTTGAGTCAAATGAAAATACAATATATCAAAATTAGTAAAATCCTGATAAAGTGGTATTTAGAGTGACATTTTAAAACTAAAAACCATTACATATCTGAAAAAAAAAATCTTTGTGATATTGAGTTCTTTGAAGTTTTTTTTTTTTTTTTTTTTTTTTTTTGAGACAAAGAGAGCATCAGCATGGGGAGGTGCAAAGGGAAAGGGAGAGAGAGAATCTTATGAGGGCTCAATCTCTGACTCTGAGATCATGACCTGAGCAGAAATCAAAAGTCAGATCCTTACCCAATTGCACCACCCAGGTGTCTCTTTCAGAAATTTTTTTTTAATAACACTAACTGCACAATCCATAAAGGGGGAAAAAGAAGGTATGGTGGATTTAATTTAAAAATAAGAATGCTTGCTTTTAAAGATACTTTTAGGAGAATAAAAGACAAGTCACATAGTGATAATATTTTTTTTTCAAATTTTATACCTGATAAAAACTTTTTCTTCCTAGTAGAAACTTTTATCTAGAATATATAAAAAGCTCTCAGCACTCAATAAGAAAATAACTTAATTCTGGGAATATATTTTAACAGAAATTTCACAAAATATGAATAGTATATGGTATATGAAAAGATATTTAACATTATTAGTCATTGGGGAAATGCAAATTAAAAACACAATTTAATACAAATATATTAAGTAAATAAAATATATTAGGTAAATAAAATTAGAAGACTGGCTACAGTCAAATATGGACAAGAATATGAGTTGGAACTCTCATGTGCTGCTAGTGAGAATGTTAAATGGTACAATTTTCAAAGTGGTCAGCTTCTTAAAAAGTTTACCAAATACCTACCTGATGACCCAGCTATTATATTCCATGATTTATCCAAGAGAAATAAAATCATATGTCCATATAAAACTTGTACACACATATTCATAGGACTTTTTTTGCAATAGATAAATCTGAAATCAGCCATAATCATGATTAATAACTAAATAGATATAGAAATTGTGATATATCCATGTAGTGAATACTTACTAGGTATAAAAAGGAAAAAGCAGTTAATGAACATATCAACAAAAATCTCAAAATAAGTTGCTGAGCAGAAAAATTCAGCTTAAGAAAAGAATACATACTCTATGATATCAATTTATAAAGTTTCATAAAATGCATACTAATTTTTAGTAACAAAAAGCAGATCAGTGGTTTCCTGGGGATAACTGAGAGGGAGAGATATAAATGATCATGAGGAAATTTATTGAGGGTGTACTGATGGATCCTATTTTTATCTTCAATGTGTTTGGAAATCATTTATTGAAGGAAAATTTGGTGGTTGTAGAAATCTAGGATGACAGTTTTCTAATTTTTTCTTTCAGCAATGCAAATATTCTACTGATGGTTTCTCTATTATTTTTGTTCAGCTATCTATCATCTACTTATGTAAAGTTTAAAAGTACCTAAAGATGTTCTTGTTTCTTAGGAATTAGGATGGTAGTTTCCATTGAGTCAGGAGGATGGGATGGATAGTGACTGCTTTGCGTGATGGGGAGAGTGGGGCTTCTGCAGTGCTAGAGATCCTGGTTTTTCAATTTTCTAGTGGTTACACAGATGTGTTCAAATTGTGAATATATATTGCACCATATACTCTTGTGTACTTTTCTTTATGTTATACTTTAATTTTAGAAGTTTTTTCTTGAAAATGACAACCTAGTTTGAAATAAGATCAATCAAATACTAAAAAAGGTTTTTGGGAAATTAACATATAACGGCAAGAAAAATTAATTTAACATTTTATTGATAAACCTCTGAAAATTTCACTGCAATATAACAAAATTAAATGTTACGGAAAATAGAGGATAAATGTTAAGAAAAATCACAGTATTAGCGCAGGAACCAATTTCTAATACTAAGAATATGAGAAATTAAGAACAAATTGAGAGGGAAAATTATCAAATAAATAATGCTAGAAAAAATTAGAATTTAGGAACATGTGTCTCTAGACTTGGTTCTCTAGCAAGGATAAATGGAGATTACTAGCAAGTCACAATATTATAAAATTTCACGACATCAAAATTTTAGAAGAATAAAAGTCATATTCAAAGTATCAAGATTTAGAATGGTGTTGTTAGTAATATTGTAATATAGAAAACAGTAGCCCAGAGCCTTCCAAATGCTGTTAAAATGTTTCTATATGTGTATGTGTTCTATACTTAATTTCTGTACTCATTTTTTGTTGCCTTACTCCCTTCTGTTTGCTTACCTAGCTTCAACTCCAATGGCCATGATATTTCTTGAATTTGTAAAAACATCCTTTGAGTTCTATGCTGGTTATCCCTTACTATCCATTTACATATCAATTCCCTCGAACACTCTCCTACTTAGCTTTGCTTTTCTTCATACTATTTATCACTTTTTCACATTAGGTTACATCTTGGGGTTTGTATTTTGTTTATCACTTCCCCTTTACTCAGTTCAAAATGTAAGATTATTAAGGGTGGAGATTTTAGCTTTCCATTGTGTCCTTAGTGTTAATAACATGGCGTAGACTTTTAGTAAATTTGTGCTGAAGAAATCATCTTATCTTTCATATTGATGTAATGTGAATATGACTTATTCCTTTGCTCTTTGCAGTAAGGAGTTAGTTAGAAGCAAATAGTTTTGCTCTATGAAATTGCTGTTTCATAGAGCAATTTGCTCTATGTAGGATGTCACACAGGCAAACCAATATTCATTGAGCCTACCTACACACTCAACCAAAGTAGTCTTTCTTCTTGCTTTGCAGGATATACAGGCCTTATAGATTTTCTCCTTATACTCTGTAACTCAAACTAGGTACAAAAAAGCCTAAGTATTAGAGAGAATCAGTGACAGCACATATGTAAGATAAGAGCAGAGCCTTTCCAATAAATAATTTGATTTCTAAATTATTCAGGTATCCATATCACTACTCAAGCCTTTTGGTAGATATTAAAGATACAAACAATAAGCAACTAACTGATTTCTGTTTGGTGACATACAACAAATTCTTAGATGAGTTTCACATAGATCTCATTTATTCTCAACCTAATTTTTTTAATTTATGAAGAATAAGTATCATTTGGAAATATCAGAGTATTAAAACAACTTAGAAATGCTTTAAACCTAGTGTCCAAGCTACTAGAAAAATTTTTCGTATAATTATACTAAAAACACTGTTGGTGATTTTCTCTATGGTAAATTAAAACAAGGGGGTGAAGAGAAATAGCTATACCTTATTGTTATTTAGGAATAGTAAGAATAAATTCAGTTATACAAATGGACAAGTATCATTTGGATTGATTTTCCCCTCCCTTTAATGTATATGTCAGGATAGGAAAAGAAAATTATCCCATATATGGGATATCCCTTATCCCACTATTACTCCTTAGTGCTAAAACTGTTTCTTGATCTAATATTGTTATTTTGTTTACAAATTCATAGTAAGGTCCTTCAAACATTTTAAAAATGTTAACATACAAGTAGGCTTCTCCTGAAGTAGGGACAGACATGCCTTGTCTTGGTGAAGTTCCTACACTTTTGCAAATGTTAAAACTCTGAAGGAACTCAATTTGTATTGCATTGTTAGAGAAACAATAGTAAATATTTCTCCCCATTTTGGCTATTACAAAAGCAGTTTTGTTCTTTTCCATTTTTAACCTTAAAATGATCACTACAAATTTTTTTGATCACTACAAATTTCTGATAGAAAATTGCTTATTTTATACAATTACCTAAGCAAAAAATTACATTGTTATGCCCTATTACTTAGAAACATTAGACATACTCTAAGTCTGATGCTGATAGGAAACAACTTGAAAAAGTTAATGAAACCAAGTTGATTGACTTGTCAAATAATGGTGAAATATATCTGAGTGAAAGGTAGGGAGATTGGGATTTTTTTCTCTCCTTTTGAAGCAAGAAAAGAGTGTTCATAATGTATGTGTCCTCTTTGTTTTACTCTGTGGTTCAGTTCTGAGAAGATACTTACCAAGAACATTTAAATGTACTCACTTTCTATGTTTGTTTTAAAAACTATGTAATGGATTATGGATGCGGTTATATAAATCTCTCAATGTGGTCATTTATACCTTCTGAGCTCTTCCCAATAATGGCCTAGATAAGTTAGGAAAGGGTACATAATATAGAAGGTTGGATTTTCCTGGAGAGACAGAAAAAACTTGTAGATATTTGTGGCATCCCAAAAGACTATTTAAAATGGAATGAAAACATAACACACTTTTCTTTCTGAGACAGTCCAGTAAATTGGGAAATTAGATTTAGTTTTGCAGTTTGACTTGCGTCTTGGAACAATGTTGTCTGCTACTTTTGTGTTGTAATACTTTCTGCTAATTGGAGATATAGAAGAACTTGCTAATATGTTTGACATGTTATTTGCATACCCAAATTACTTGTAAAATCTACTGATGAATCTGGGTCCTTAGTATATATTAAGAGAAAAAAATGCTTATCTCATCTTGTTCTTATAGAGAATTCTAATTTTTTTTCCAACAATTATGCAATGCAAAATTCTTACAATTGTTTTCTGGGGAATTTTGATCAATTTCATATAGGAACTTTTCAATAAAACAGAATACTCAAAAGACAAATTAAGAATCTAAATTCAGAATTGTTAACACAATAAAAATATATAATTTAATTGTACTGGTACATTTCTCTAAGTAGAAAATACAAAATAATGTTCTAATATGATGAAAGTTATACTATTTCATACACTCAAAGAAATAATAAAAAAATAGTTAGGGAACAATATCTCCTAATGTATATTCCACAGAGTTAATAATTGAAGCATATTATAAAAACACTATATGGTCAAATAAAGTTGGACAATGCTGGGTTAAATAAAATTCAATAGTTGGTTTTGCAATATGATCTCTCAAAGCCGTTACTATATTAATATATATTTGAGTTTACAAAAGAGTATTTTAAATAGTAAGCAGAACTTTCAAGATATATCTGATTAAAAACTTATTTTTAGATGCAAAGCTGTAATACTAATGTATTAAATTAAAAAAAAAAACAACCTTTTGTCTTCTTATGAAGCTTCTACCTTTATCACTAGTTAGGCAAATTGTTCCCTATACCATTATGCTATCTAGTTGATGATAGGATATGGCTATGTGTCCATATCAGAGATTTAGCATGACATATCAGTCGTATCTGAGACTTTGGGTTAGGCTTTACTGACTGTGAATACTATCTCTTTTTTTTTTTTTTAATTTTATTTATTTATTTGAGAGAAAGAGATCACAAGTAGGCAGAGGCAGGCAGAGGGGGAAGCAGGCTTCCTGCTGAGTAGAGAGCCAAATGCAGGGCTCCATCCCAGGATTCTGAGATCATGACCTGAGCTGAAAGCAGAGTAACCTGAGCCACCTAGGCACACCTGTGAATACTATCTTGAGAGTGTCAATATATGACTCTCCATTTATTCAAAAGTGAGCCACTCTAGAAGTGATACTTTGAACTTAAAAGATTCAACTCTGCTCTCTCTAATCATATGAAAAACATATTTTTATTTTATTTCATATCTATAAACTATTGAAAATATTCCACTCATCTTGATAATTTTAGAAGAATGTGTTCTGTATTCCAAATATTGCATCATTTACTGAAAATCTTAAATAGAAAAAAAATGTCTCTAAATAACTTTACCCTATGATATCTACTGTATTTGAACTAAATTATTTATTTTTGGAACATGTTCAGGTAGTCTTTTAAGATGACTATCAGAAGATAAATCCATACTATTTCTTTATGAATTTGCACATATATGTAATAAGAATTTGAAATCTTATTAAAGGCAGGTATATGTGCCTATGAATCTCAATATTTATCCTTGTCTAATAAAAAGAAAAGATTTCTTATGACAAAGTCCATTCCTCAAAAAGCCATGTTACTATAGTTTCTCCAATTTTGATTTCCAAGGTTCTGTTAAATTTCTCTGTGGGAAAATCCATCAGGAAATTGAAGACACAGGGCAGACCACAACTCTGAATATTGAAGAGAAAGACAAACCCAGAGAATCACAGCTCACTGTGGGCAGAAGCCACTGCTGGAGCCTAGGAGGAACACATTAAGGATAATTGACTAATTACTGGAGACTGGGCAGGGATCAGTTTGAGAGATTAAAATTCCTGGGGGTCCCTCTCTTTCCGAGTTTTACCTTTGGGAGACCCATCAGGTTCTCAGGGTGAAGACAGAAGAAAAATTCCCTCATTCTTCTGACAAAGGGAGAAAAAAATAACCATTTCGAATAGATCACGAGTACTGTTTATCTAGCAAATCCTTGTCCTGATGTAAATCTATTTTATTTATTTATTTATTTATTTATTTATTTATTTATTTATTTATTTATTATTTATTTTTCTGTTTTAAAAGAGCCTAACCAAACTGGGGAAAGGAAAATGCCTAACTCCAGCCCGTACCCCCTGGCTTCCAGTTTCACCTAAGGGGGAAAAGAAAGCTGAGAAGCACTTGTAAAGGTCACAGAACAGGGACAGGACACAGCATAGGATAGGCTCACTAAAAGTTTGAGATCTAATCATAAATTATATAATGCTTCCCCTTTCCTCAAACCTCATCCACACATTAATAGAGCTCTTATGCATTAATAGAGGACACTATCTGAAAGAACTGCAAACCTTAGACTCATTTGAAGGGCTATAGAAAATCTTAAAGACACAGAGGAGACAAAAACAGGACACTAGAGGAAATTTTAGCTTCTGAGACCACAGCTAGAGCATAGAGTAAACACAGCCTAATACCAACCAAATAAACATAAAACCACACACTAAAGGCTTATTCAGTTCCTTTTATCCAATACATTATGTCTGGCTTTGAACAGCAAGCAAGACATACCAAAAGGAAAAAACACAGTCTGAAAAGACAAAGTAAGCATCAAAACCAGTCTGATATCATAGAGAATTTGCAAATTTTCAGATCAGGTATTTAAAATAACTATGATTGTAAAAAATTTATAAAAATGTTTTTTTTAATTAATTTTTATTAACATATAATGTATTATTTGCCCCAGGGTACATGTCTGTGAATCTTCGGGCTTACACATTTCACAGCACTTAACAGCACATACCCTCCCCAATGTCCACAACCCAGCCACCTATCCCTACCCCACCACCACCCCCCCCGGCCACCCTTAGTTCATTTCTTGAGTCTAGGAGTCTCTTATGGTTTGTCTCCTTCCCCATCCCTTCCTGTTTCATTTCTCTCCCCCACCCCCCCAAACTCCTGCCTTGCCTCTCAAGTTCTTCATATCAGAGAGATCATGTGATACTTGTCTTTCTCTGACTGACTTATTTCGCTATAAAAATGTTTTTAAATATTACAATTTTTCTAAGGACTTTAATGGAAATGGTATATGGTATGCTAGAACAGATGGGTAATGTAAGCAGAGAGATAGAAACTCTAATGAAATCAAAGGGAAATGTTAGAGTAAAAACCAATGTAACAAACATTTAAAAATGTTTTTGATAGGTTCAATAGTAGAGTGAGCTTGGCTAAGAGAAAAGATCAGTGAATTTGAACATAGTTCAATAGAGACTTCACAATCTGAAGCACAAATTGGAAAAATAATAATAATAGTAAAGCCTTAAAAGAGTCCTGGAGAACCATGAGTCAATTGCAATAGATATAAGTGTGATAGCAATGCCATAAGACTGAAGGAGATAAAGGAGCAGAAGAAATAACTGAAGTATATTGGCTGAGACTTTTAATGATAGACATCAAACCAAAGATCTAGATCCTTAGAAAAGAAGCAAGATAAATCCTCAAAATCCACAATCCTCCATCAAAATCTAGGCATATCATATTCCAACTTTAGAAAATCAAAGACTAAGAAAAAAATCTTAAAAGATGCTCAAATATGGGGGGATCCTTACCTATAGAGGAACACAGATAAGAATTATATTTAATTTCTCTTTAGAAACCGTACAAGCTAGATGAGAGTGGAATGAGATAATTAAAGTGTTAAAAGGAAAAACCACCAACCTGGAATTCTGTATAAAGTGAAATTATGCATTAAAAGTGAAGAAGAAAAAAATGGCTTTCAGAAAACAAAAATGGAGGGAATTTGTTGCCAGTAAGCACGCCTTGAATGAACTTTAAAAGAATGAACTTTCTTCAAAAAGAAAGAAAAGAACATGGATCAGAATCTCAAATTGAAATAAGGAAAGGAAAGGAACAAATGAAGGTAAAATAAAAATACTATGATACTTAAAGTCTAAAAAATAATTATACATTTATGTCTTGCACATTTCAAGTTCTCACATAAAAAGCAGGCAAAGAAACAGAAAAAGAAGCTAGGTATAGAACAAAGGCAAACATGCGTACTACCAGTAAAAAAGACTTTAAAAGATATTTGGAAAACAGATAGAAGATTCAAGATTCTCTGTTCTCCTGTAGGTTCTGTAGTCAGACAATCAAATTCCTTGACTGCAGAATGTTAGAGGAGGCTAGAACCTGGACTATGCATGGAAGAAGCTGTTGCTGAGAAGTTGCAATTTTCCCTCATTATATCCTCAAAGAAGTTACACTCTTGGAATCCCCATGGCTGATGGAGGGAAGGATGAGCTGATGGGTTTATTCAAAGTCTGTAGAAGAAGAAATGATTCCTTCAACCCAATTTTCACATCTTCATGAGCAATTCACCTGAGAGGTAGCCTCTAAACACCAGACTAAAAAAATGCCTCTAAAGAAATTACATAAACAACCTTGAAGTAATAGGCCACTTTGTGTAATTTTTAACCCATCAGAGCAAATGCCTCCACATTTTCACATCAGAGGTCTTCTGACACAATGGGCACCCAGCCCTATCATCCCTCACCCACCATAGTTGTGAGGAGTACTAATTGATAAAGCTCTTTTCCCCATATATGCAGACCCCAATCAGAATTGTCTTAATATAATTTAAAATATAAATGAAAAATTAAGGATTGCCATACTCACTGTGTGAAGTTCTCAGGATAGAGCAACATTTTCAGAGGCCCAGAGAGAAGCAGCAAAGCTTCTTATGGCTTACACAGAGAGGTCCCATAAGTTACATATATTCATTTTATTGGTCAAGGAATCAGTAAGGCCATCCCAGAAGGGAAGATAAGTTAGACTTTACCACACAGTGAAAGAAGTGTCACAGCCAACTTTAATCTAATATACCCTGTATACCCTATGTCATCTTCTTTTTGTTCTTTTCATCCTATTCCCTCTGCATAAATAAGTCAAAATTAAAATTTCAGTGAATAAAATTTATACTGTTAATCAAGGCTGATATTTAACTGGCCCAGAACATTGTTCTTAAAATTTGAAATATTTCATAGTTATTGGTAAAATAGATGCCATGATGACACCTAGATTGTTCTCCTGTTGCCCCAGTCACCAAAATCCCTTTCCTGACATCACCCTGAATAATTCCAAGATCAAACAACTAAAGTATTAATGTAATTAATCATTATGGAGCGCTAGAACATAACAAGTTATGGCTAACTTATGTTATGACTCATTGCCCATACCAATATTCCCAAAAGGCATATTCCAAGGGCACTGTGATTGCCTTTCTACAAGGACCTCAGAAATTTACCGATAACACCGCTTAGATGTCAATCTGCCCTAAGTCCCAGGAAAGCACTAAGAGTTTGGCCTGGTGACACTTAGGCCCCTGGCTTTCCAGCTAGTTCCTGTCCATGACAGCTTCTATATGTAGGCCAATAAAACTTGGATTTTATATAGTTTATTTTATATAACCATATACATTAAAATTATATATATATATAATTTAATTTATATAGTTTAGAACAGGTCTTACAGTTTAAATCTTGATGAAAGTCCTGACATCTAGGAAACAAATGGCTGGTACCTTTCTAGCCCTCATACAGTATGACTGCCACTGATAACTAATGTTCTCCTAAGTTAATACCACATAACTCCATGAGGAAACTGAGAGATCTTAGGAGAGGTAGGGAAAAGAGGTGAAAAGGCAGTACCAAGAGCGACTATAGGCACTGGTCTTCTATGGATCTGCCAGCAGAGTGGCACTTCTGTGAAGAGAGGACTATTCTCATGTGTGCATCTGAGGTTCAGAAGAGTTTCAGATTATAGTTTCTCCTTTTCATTATTCTCATAGAATTTTGTCCCTGTTCAATGTACTTGATAAAACCATCACAATTTCTATCCTTAGTAGACATTACCAAATTTTAATTTTATGAACAAAGAAACAACTAATTTTTACAGAGCATTTATTCTATACAGGACACTGTTATATATCTACATTAAATCATCAGAATACTGTAATTTTATCATATCATATGCAGGTGAGGTAATTGAGGCACAAAGATATGACTTAAAAGATAAATAGCAGAGCTAAGATTCAATATAAGCAGCCTGATAACAAGTCTGGTCTCTTAAATGCCATGCTACACTGCTTCTGTAGGATTAGTTTTTATGAAATTAAATATGGCACTGTAATAAACCACATTCATGACTTTTTCAATAATAGAGATATTGAACACTGAAAAAAAAATCACAAACTGGGTTGAACATTTTGAACATAATTGCTGTGAAATTAAGCAGAAGGGAAAGTTGATTCAGCACCATGAACATTATCATTGATGTTAAGAAAAATTCTCTACCATTTGAGACCACAAGTAATCTAATAACTTTCAATTTAATGAAGAAATTATTGGAAGAATTTCATATGGTCCTTTATGTCAGATAATTGCATAGACAAGGCACCATTATTAGCTACTATTAGCTCTGTCTCATACACACATACACAAAATCCAAATAAACTTATCAAATCAACCTATAAAATATCAATTTTATTAACAATTTGTTCATATTTTCTGTTACTTAGGAAATACCCACAATATATTACTTAAAAGAAGTTGACTATATAAAATACATATTTATCATATATAGTTTATTTCAAATTTACAAGGCTTATTTGTAAATTTTGATATATATTGGTTCATATGCATATTAATATTTCTGTAGTGATTTTTAAATACTTTGGCTATTACCTTTTTTACCAAGAAAAAATATTAAGTTGGATGGGAGTTTATATCTGATATTGAGCACTTTAGTCCTTCATCTGAAAATATGGAGACAGAAAGAAAAATGATGAAACATTTAAGAAACAAAACAAAAAAGAATCATCAATCTCATAAAACAGGACACTACTAAACTCCAAGGAATTCAGGAAATAGAATAGAGTTATTACAGGAACCATTTATGAATATATTAGATTCATAAAGAACAGATTGGAGTTTAGCTATGAAAAAGAAACAGAGCTCTCTGAAATTATATAAAGTGGCAACAATAATTCACTAAATAAACAAAATTTTAGTATTATTAAATAATAAATTACTGAGATGGAAGATCTAAGATCTCCACAGTGTTGTGTGAAACACACAAAAAGCTAAAAGTTAATGAGTAAAAAGTTAGTGTGTTGAGGCTTGAATGTGGTGACAACATTCCTGTTATAGAATTTCTAAAAACCAGTAACAGAAAACAGAAGGGAGGAAATAATAAAGCGGTAAGAGAAAAAAAATTCTATTCAAGTTTTTAGATTGCAAGCATTGTCCAAGAGACATAAATGTATAAAAACTATGTCTAGAAAATATGTTTAAAAAGTTAGAACTTGGGGCGCCTGGGTGGCTCAGTGGGTTAAAGCCTCTAACTTCTGCTCAGGTCATGATCCCAGGGTCCTGGGATCAAGCCCAGCATTGGGCTTTCTGCTCAGCAGGGAGCCTGCTTCCCCCTCTCTCTCTGCCTGCCTCTGCTTACTTATGATCTCTCTCTCTCTCTCTGTCAAATAAATAAATAAATAAATAAAATCTTTAAAAAAAAGTTAGAACTCCTGGAACAAATGAAAAAAGAAGTTTCAGAGGCAAACAAAAAGACTACCAACAAAGAAAAAAGTATTAGTTTCTCTTCAATTACTAGGTCAGGAAAGCCCTAAAAGTTCTCATGAATGTTCTTAGTTCATATGCATATTAATGCATATGCCTGACAAAATGATCATTAAAGTATAAAAGAAAAAAAAGACTATTTGAGACGTTCAAGAACTGATAATGTTTAGCACTGAAGAATGTATTCTATATTTGTAAAGAATCATTTGTAGATCTAATCACACACAACCAAAATAAGAAAAGACATCAGTAAAGCATATAATCAGTCCTGAAATACTGAAGAGGTTGCTGTGAAGCTTAGTATAGTTAAGGACTTATTTCTAGGAAGAAGGTATAATAGAAAATAAAATTAATGAAAATAGGAATTTAAATTCTAGATAAAAGGAGTAAAATATTCTGATCTGCTATAAGTCCTGTCTCATTTAGGATGTAGACCCTGTTATACTGAATTCTTATTGTAATGAAAAAGCAGTTTTATTTTATTTTATTTTTGTTGTTGTTGAAAAAGCAGTTTTTATATAGCTGCTGCACATTTAAGGTTCTCTATCAAAAGAAATAAGAATAGCTTCCAAAATACTAAAATAAAAAAAAAAAACAGTAAAGATGAGAGACGAACAATTCAAGAAAGGATAGTAAAGAAACAAAAAACACAACATGATAGTGTTTTTTTAAAAACATAGCATTTATTAAATTGAAGTGAGATAAATTTCCAATACAAAGTGGTCATTTTGGGTAAACAAAGTAAAATGTAAAATATATCAGATTGAGAGTGTTGTCCACAAGATGGTCAGATAAGCCATCTCTCTCATGTATCTCCTGCTCAACAATAATTTGACATCCATTCTTAGACAAAGTGGCTTTGTGGGATTCTTTGGGATGTAAGTAAGAGCTTCTAAAACTCCAGATCAGTCCAAGACCAAGAAGAGTCATTTTGAGAAGGTAGTTTCACACCCTGGCAGCTGACTCACCTATCCTGGACCTAGCTACATATCTAGAAACAGCTCCATATCCTCAGAACTTGGCTACAGCCCTATTTGGCTTTGTGTCCTTCACCAGCACCATATATCAAGGGACTTGGGAGAAGTCAATGAGTAATAGGCACATACAACTTGGTCCTGGCTATGGACCCTGAAGTGGCCTGTGAACTGGCTCCAGCCCACTTTACTGAGGACCCCTTGAAGTAAGCCTCCCAGACATGGTTAGACTATAGATTCTGAAAGAACTCTATAACCGGGCTCCAGCCCATGCTATCCATAGTCAATAAAGAGTCCTACTGGAACAGGTAACCGGCAAGAGATAATTCTGTCTTTTCCCCCTAGAGATCCTAAAAAGTCTTCTTATTTGGCTCCAGCTCCTCTAGCCATGGTTAGGGAGCAGTCTGGCCAACCCAGAGATGAGGTGGGAGACATGCCCATTTATGTTTCCAGAACCAGTTCTGCAGGCCTCATTCTTGGCTGTGGATCCTGAAACAGCCCTGGTATTCAGTTCTACCCTCTTTCAGCCCACAATCCAGGGTCAGTCTTGCCCACTTGAAGACCAAGTGTCCAGACAGGAAAACTCTCAGGAGGTGGGAGTTAAACCTCTCCATGCATGTGGTATTAGGCAGGTGGACTAACAACCCAATTATGGACTTTGAAATAGACCCTTCTCCCAATGCTTCCCTACTGAACAAGGTACTTGAGATAGTCCCATCTACCCCGAGACTAGACAGGACCCATGTCTACCAGTGCTCATGTTAACAAGATACCAACTGTGAACCCCATTGCAGACCCAGTAAGACCTTTAATGAGTTGATAAGGAAGATATGGTATATATGTTCAATGGAATATTACTCAGACATAAAAAATAAAGAAATATTACCATTAGCAATGACATGGATGGAGCTAGAGAGTATTATGCTAAGCAAAATAAGTCAGTCAGAGAAAGACATGATTTCCATATGAAATCATATGATTTCACTCATATGTGGAATTTAAGAAACAAAACAAATGAACAAAAGGAAAAAAAAAAGAGAGAGAGAGACAAACCAAGAAAGAGACTCTTAACTATAGAGAACAAACCAATGGTTACCAGAGGGAAGGTGGGGGGAGGGATGGGTCAAATAGGTGATGGGGATTAAGGAGTGTGCTTGCTGTGATGAGCACCAGCTGCTGTATGGAAGTGTTGAATCAGTATATTGTATATGTGAAACTAATAATACACCGCATGTTAACTAATTGAAATATAAATGGAAATTTAAAAAGAAGAAATGGAGGAGATTTAAAAGCATTTCCAGAAAAGTAAAAATTAAAGAGCTTATGACCAGTAGACTGATCTTACAAAAAAATTGTTAAATGGAGTTTTTTAATGGAAAATGGAAAAATACTAACCAATATAAAAGTATAAAGTTCAATGGCAACAGTGAATATATAGTCAAATTCAGACTACTCTAATACTGTAATTATGATGTATAAATTACTTCTGTCTTTAGTATAAAAATTAAACAATATTGTAAAGAACTATAGCTATAATAACTTATTAATTGATGTAAGGTATAAAATTATAAAGAAAGACATCAAGAGGAAAAGTATGAGGGGAAGAGGTGAAGTAGAACTATAGACTGATAAGAGTCTATTCATCAAAAGGATATAATGATTGTAAATACATACACATCTAATATTGGAGCAACTGGATATTTAAGGAAAATATTAACAGAATTGAAGGGAGAGATAGTATATAATAATAAAAGGGTACTTCAATGTCCTATTTTCAACATTGTCTAGGTTACTCAGTTAGAAATTCAATAAGGGAGCATTGGCCTTGAACTCGACTTCACAACAAATTGACTTAACAGGCATATACGGAAGATTCCATTTGACAGCATCAGAATACACATTCTTCTCAAGCACACACTATTTTTTAGGATATATCATGTGTTGGGCCACAAAGGAATTCTCAATAAATATAAGAAGCTTGAAATCATGCCAAATGTCTTTTCCAAACATAACAATATGAAACTAAAAATCAATAGCAAAAGGAAAATAGAAAAATAATTCACAAAATCAGGAAATTAAACAATACTTTCATGAACATAATAGGTTAAAGAAACTGAAAGAGAAATCAGCAACAATCTTGAGACAAATGGGAACAAAAACAAAATATATTAAAACTTATGGGATATAGTAAACACAGTTCTAAGAGGGATATTTATGGGATTAAATGCCTACATTGAGAGAAAAAGTCTCAAATAACTAACTTTACACCTCAAGGAATTAGAAAAGGAACAATTAAAAACCAAAGTTAGCAGAAGGAAAGTGACAATAAAATGTATAACAGAAATAAATGAAATAGGAACTAGAAAGACAATAGAAAAAAATAAATAAAAAAGAGTTAGTTTTTTGAAAATATAAACAAAATTAACCAACTTTTAGCTAGATTAACCAAAGAAAGAGAGAGACACAATCAACATTACAAAAGAAAGGTGAGAGATTATAACCAACAACACAGAAAACAAAGGACCCTGAGAGACTACACTGAACAATTATACACCAACAAACTGGATAACCTAGAAGAAATGGATAAATTCCTAGAAACACAAAAGGTTGAGTCATGACAAGTTAGAAAATTTCAAAAGACCAATAATGAATAAGGAGATTGAATCAGTAATCGAAAACCTCCCAATGAGGAAATTCTTAGGCCAAGATAGTTTCACTAATGAATTCTATCAAATAGTTAAGGAAGAATTAATACCAATTCTTCTCAAATTTTGCTATAAAATTAAAGAGAAAGGAGCACTTCCAAACTCCTTTCATGAGGCCAACATTATCCTGACACCAAAACCAGGAAAGGAGACTATAAGAAAAGAAAATTACAGGCCAATATTCCTGATGGAAATGGACCAAAAATCCTCAACAAAATACTGGAAAGCAAAATAGAACAATACAATAGAAGAATCATACACCATGATCAAGTGCAATTTACTTCAGGGATGTAAGGATGGTTCAACATTTTCAGTATGATATACCACACTAACAAAATTAAGGATAAAATCATATAATCATCTCAATAGATGTAGAAAAATCATATGACAAAATTCAACATCCATTCATGACAAAAACTCTCAACAGAGTATGTATGGAGGACATATACCTCAACATAATAAAACCCTCAGTTAACATCGTACTCAATGATAAAAAGCTCAACTCTTGCCCTCTAAAATCAGGAATAAGACAAGGATGCCCACTCTACCACTCATATTCAACACAGTACTAGAAAGAGCAATTAGACAAGAAAAAGAAATAAAAAGCATCTCATAGGGAAGGAAGAAGTTACTAGTTTATGTTTGCAGATGACATGATCTTATATATAGAAAATCCTCAAGACTCTAACAAAAACCGTCTGAACTAACACATGACTTTAGTAAAGTTCAAAATACAAAATCAATTCTCTAAAATCTGTTGTGTATCTAAACACTAAGAAAAAAACCCAGAAAAGGAAATTAGGAAAACATTCCCATTTACAATTACATTAAAAAATAGGAATAAATTCAACCAAGGAAGTAAAGATCTTTTCACTGAAAACTAGAGGACACTCTTGAAAGAAATTGAAGACAACACAAATAAATAGAAAGATCTTTCATGCTCATGGATTGGAAGAGTTAATATTGTTGAAATATCCATGCTACCCAAAGCAATCTACAGATCCAACACAATTGCTATTAGAATTCCATGTCATTTTTCACAGAGGAAGAATAACCCTAAAATTTGTAGAAAATCACAACATACCTCTAATAGCCAAAGTGATCTTGAGAAAGAACAAAGCTGGAGGCATTACACTTCTAAATGTTAAACTATATTGTGAAACTATAGTAATCAAAATTGTGTGGTATTGGCATAAAGACAGACACATAGATCAATAGAACAGAATAGAGTCCTAAACTAAGCCCCACACATATCAGTTAATTTACAATGAAAGTTTCAAGAAAGTACAATAGGGAAAGGACAGTTTTGTCACTAAATGGTATTGAGAAAACTGAACAATCACATACAAAAGCATGAAACTGGACCATATCTTCTTACACCATATACAGAAATTAACTCAAAATGTATGAAATACTTAAATATAAAACTATAAAATTCTTAAAATGGAGAGAAATTTCCTTATCATTGGTCTTGGCAACAATTTTTTGCACATGATACCAAAAGCAAGCATAAGCAAATGGGACTACATCAAATTAAAAAACAAACAAACAAACCTGCACAGCAAAAGAAGCAAACAATAAAATGAAAAGACAACTTATGGAAAGAGAGAAAATATTTGTAATCCATATATCAGATAATTATGTAATATTCAAAATATATAAGGAACTCCTACAACTCAATTGCAAAAGCACTAATAATGTGATTTTTAAAGAGAGCAGTTGAATAGACACTTTTCCAAGAAAGACATACAGACAGCCAATAGGTACATGAAAAGATGTTCAAAAAAAAAAAAAAAGAAAAGATGTTCAACATCACTAATCATTAGGGAAATGCAATTCAAAAGTACAATTAGATATTACCTTCTCTCTGTTAGAGAACTATTCTGAAAAAGGTAACTGCTGATGAGCATGTGGAGAAAAGGGAAACTTTGGATACTGTTAGAAGGAATGTAAATTGGTGCAGCTACCATGGAAAGAAGTATGAAAGTTCCTCAAAAAAATTAAAAATAGTAATACTATGTGATCCAGCAATTCCACTTCTGGGTAGATGTCCAAAGGAAATAAAATTACTTTCTCAGAGAGATGTATGTATTCCTGTGTCCATTGCAGCATTTTTCACAATAGCCAAGACATGGAAACAATTTAAGTGTACATGAATAAAGACAATATGGTACATATATACAGTGGAATTATTTTAGCCATAAAGAAGAAGAAAATCTCTTTGTTGGCAACAATAAGATAGACCTTGAGAGTATTATGTTTTGTAAAATAACTCAGAGTAATACAGAATACTGTATAATTTCACTTATATGTGGAATCTGAAAGAAGCCAAAGTAACAAAAACAGAGAGTAAAATGGAATAGTAGAATATAAGTAACAATACTGTATTATATGTTGAAAGATGCCCAGAGAGTAGATCTTAAATATTCTCACTCTAAAGAAATAGTAGTTATGGAAGTGATTGATGTGTTCAGTAACCTTATTATGGTAAATATTTTGCAATATATGCTTATCAAATCAATATGTTGTACCTTAAGCTTACACAATACTGTACATATCTCATAATAATAAATTTATATTTAACCATAGACCTAAATGAAAAACTATAAAACTTCTAGAATAAAATATAGGAGAAAAATCTATGTAACTTTGGGTTTGGTGATGAGTTTTCAGACACAACACTGAAAGCACAATTTATGAAAGAAAAAAATTGATAAGGTGATTTCATTACAATTAAAAATTTCCACTGTGCAAAAGATACTGCTAAAAAAAATTAAAAGCCACAGACTGGAAGAAAGTATTTATAGAAGTGATATCTTATAAAAGACATTTATCCAGAAATAACCCTGAAAACAACAATAGGAATAAAATTTTAAGATGGCAAAAAATCTGAATACACAGCTCACCAAAGAAAATATACAAATGACAAGTACATGAAAAGATGCTTAACATCATACTCTTTTGGGGAAAGCAAGAGTAAATTACTACTAGAGAACTGATAATCTCAAATTCTGAAGAGGATGTGGAGCAATAGGAACTCAGTCGTTGTTGGTAATATTTCAAATGGACCTTGAGTGTTTGGTTGGAGATTTTTAGCAGGGGAGCACAGCTACTCAGATACACTTGACTGAAGAATGGTTCTCCTCTAATGGGGTAGGTTGTCCTCTTTGAGCGTGAAGCTTTGAGAAGGATGCACATGGAACAGTGAGGGTGGAAGGGGACACCTGCCTAGCCAGCCAGATCTGCTGAATCAATCCTGGTGATCAATTGGGTGATCACTGTCACATCCTGCTGGTAGCGCTTTAAAAGGATATAGCCACTTTTGAAGATAATCTGGAAATTTCTTACAAAGCTAACATAATCTGAACATACAAACCAGCAACAACACTCCTCTTAGTATTTACTGCCACCAATTTGAGAACTTATGTATATACATTTAAAAATCAACTAAACAAATTTTTTAGAAACTTTGTTCATCATTGCCATAAACTGTGTGTAGCTCAGTTATCCTTTAACAGGTGAATGGATAAACAATTGGTAGTACATTCATAAAATAGAATATTTTATCCAATAATAAAAAGAAATGATGTATTAAGCCACAAAAATATGTGAGTGAATTATAAATGTACATTGTTCAATGAAAGAAGGCAGTCTTAAAGGTCCACACATTATAATTTCAATTATATGATAATCTGGTAAAGATAAAATTATAAAAGTTATATAAATATTAGTGTTTACAGAAAGTAGTGAAAGCATAAGGAAAATTATATGGTGAGAAAACTAATGTGTATCATAATGTAATGGTGAATATATGACATTATGTATTTGTCAAAATCCACAGGACTTGAGAGCATAAAAATGAACCTAAATGCATATAAATTGAAAGAAAATGTTTATGTTTAGGAGATTGAGAGATTCCAAAATAGAGTACAGTATATTAAAAAATGACGTAGCTGTACTATAAAGGTATGAAAAAACCTCACTCTAAGAAGAATGAGAAGAAATGGTGCTTGGAGGGGAATGGTATTTGTAGAGAATAAAGGCAAAAGAAACTGTACATAAGAAATCTAATCTTGTTGATAGTTCCTATGGCGAGTGATTTAACAATTCTGATACTACTATTTTTATGTAGTGGACTCTAACAATTCAGGAAATGGAATGATAGATGGTAGAAGTCATCTATACCATTGAAGTAGAGGATAACTGATAAAGCAAGCAGAAGAGGCTAGAATAATTCATGTGGTAATAATGTATAGGAGTTAGAGATATCACCATGAATTCTACATTGGCTTAATAGAGTCACAGCTGGTTATATACACAAATATTTTTAGATGTGTATATATGCATTGCTTAGTATACATACATATATTTCTTTCCTCTATCAACCAAGAGGTTATAGAAATGATGAAGTCTCAGTAGCTACAAGCACTCCTAGCGCTCAGATCTTGGTTTCTAAAACCTTTCACCAATAAAAAGAGCCATGGCTCCTGGGAAAAAGAGATGATTCTAGTACTCAGATGGGAATTATAAAGATATGCCTGGAGTAATTTATAGTCCCATAAATACAAGGAAATTCTCCCTCCCTCATCCCAAGAAAACCACAGTGATGGTGGTATGATGAAGATGTACGTGAGCCAATTCAAAGAGCCCCTAGTTATTAAAACTGGAATATTTGAGTAACAATATAAATAATATAACATTGTATTTTAACCCAAAGTTTAAAATAAATATCCATCAGTTCATACTAATAAAAATAAATAAATGGAGAAGAAGAGACAAATCTTCCATGCAGGTTCCCAAATAATTTGTATTGATAATTCTGTCCTCAAGTTGATGGTAGGTAACTACCCACCCCTAAGTCTCGACTGTACCTACTGCCTTCCTCCAAGGGAAAGGGGAAAAAAAATCAGCATTTTTACATTGGAGAAATTTAAATGCTACATCAGTATGGTGATTAAGATTAACATGAACAATAAGTCACATTGGCACACCTAATATGTAATGATGGAAATAGTACTTTATTTCTGTGTTCATCCCCTTAATAATATATAGCCACATTCTAATCATGAAAAAAATTAGAAAAATCCCAATTCAGAGAACTTCTATAAAATATCTGATCAATATTCCTTAAAACTGTCAAAGTCATTAAAACCAAGGAAAGTCTAAAAATACTGGCACAGTTAAAAAGAGCTTAAGAAAACTTGACTACTAAATGTCAAGTGGTATCCTAGATGGGATCCTGATAGAAACAAAAATACATTAAGGCTATTTGAATAAAGTTTGGACTTTAATAATAATAATATACCAATATTTACATTAATTGTAACAAATATACCTTTGATCTTAATAATGGGGGAAGTTGATGTGTTATATATGGAACACTGTGCTATCTTCAGAATTTTTCTATAAGCCTAAAATTGTTCTATACTAAAAAGTATATTTTAAAAAATGAAAGCACCTCTTTCAATATACCTGTGGGGGCAATCATTAAAACAATCATTATATAGAAGAAAATATATAGCCTTAAATAAGATTATATGAAAATGAAAATATTGGATATCTATAATCAAAGTATTTAATTGGAGAAACTGGTGTAACAGCAAAGTAAACTAGGACAGTAGGAAGAGGAAAATAATAAAGAGGGAAGCAGGGGCACCTGGGTGGCTCAGTGGGTTAAAGCCTCTGCCTTCGGCTCAGGTCATGATCTCAGGGTCCTGGGATCAAGCCCTGCATTGGGCTCTCTGCTTGGCAGGGAGCCTGCTTCCCCCTCTCTCTCTGCTTACTTGTGATCTCTCTCTCTCCGTGTGTCAAATAAACAAATAAAATCTTTAAAAAAAATTAAAAAAAAAATAAAGAGGGAAGCTTTAATTTACAATGAAAGTAAGAAAAACAGATTGGTCAGTATGTCTAAAAGTTGTGTTTTTTAAATCAATAGTGAAATAAAGCAGGAGAAATGGCAATTTTTCATAAAGGAAAAATGAACATAATTAAAAGTATATATGGGAATAAGAATGCAATAATATATGAAAAAATTCTAAAAATTCTAAAAAGTTTTAAGAAAGCTTGAGATTATGTAGACAATTTGTACAACCTATAACAAAATCATAAAAACATAAAGATGGGCAAGATTGTCCTCCCCAAATACCAACTATAATTTTTCCTGTATTAATTCTACACACTAATTACTCAACATAATATTCTATTTAAAATATGATTGATCAATTAATAAAATGACAAAACAGCATCATAAACCATATAAGCTAGCTTTATGCATGAATGTCCATACTCTTTATTTCCCTGTGGGTAATGTAACCAATTAAACAAATTTTTCAGTGGGGCCATTTTCCTTTCTGGAAGAGAACCTCTTTTCTTGGATTTTTTAGTTCCTGGAGGCTGCAGGCATTCCTTGGCACATGTCCCCCTTTCATCCTCAAACCCAACAATGACCAGTCATGTCTCAGATTGCATCACTCTGACTCATTTTCCCTTCCTCTTGCACATTTAAAGGATTACATTGCCACAGCTACCATCAAAGATAACCCCTTTTATATTAACTTCAGCTAATAAGCATCCTTAACTTTATCTGCAACTTTCATTCCCTCTTACTGTATAACCTAGTCTACTTACAGGGTCTGGGAATAAAATGTGCATATTTTGAAGAGGGGGATTATTCTGTCTACCACATATGGCAATAACAATGGAGCACATATCATATTTAGAGACTGCTCCAAATCTTTACACAGTTCATTGGATGAGTGGAATTCTGAAGCCAGAGTATATGTAAGTCCGCCACTTACTCTAGTCATTAGCTGTGAAACCTCAAGTGAAGCTGGGATTTGTGACTCAATTTGTTTGTAAAATAAGAATAACAGCAGTGTCTAATGCATATAGATGTTGAGGAGATTAAATGACAAATGCACAGAAGTAACTTAAAGCCTGTCACATAATAAATGCTCATATTTAATGTATATTTTCTTATTTAGCAAAAAATAATATATTATGTTCATTTTCCAGGTAAAGAAAATAAGGCTTAAAAATAATTACAAAATTTCATAAATGTTGCATAGTTATGTCAGTGTGGCAATGCATTTTAGAGCCTAAGAAATTTGACACTCTAGCCTAGACTCTTACACTGGAAGTTACAACATTGCTTTAAGCAGGTCCGTTTTTTGCAAACACTCTATTAAAATGTATATCCACTTACTTAGACGTTAGAAAAAATATATTAAAACTGATCAGATGCTCAGATATGATTCAATGTCTATTGTGTGTTTTTAAAATAATATAACTTTAGAATTTTACCTGAAATCACCTATAAAAAATAAAGACGCACTTTCCAGATACATTTGATTGCCCTGAAGTCATATGATTGATTTCACACCAGTGGAATGTGAAGTGAAATGTAACTTTCAAATTGTAACTTTGTTACAGTATCCAGAACACTTACTTTAATTAATATAGAAAATCATCTACATTGTTTATTATTTATTTGCTCAGAAAAAAAGAATTACAACTACTCCCTTTATTATTTTGCAATACTATTGGATTATGAATGAGAAGATTTAGATTCTAGTACTAGCTTTCTTCTATGTTAGACTGACTATTTGTATCTCTGATTCTTCTTTCTGTAATGCATAATTATTGCACTCTCTTTCCCAGGGAATTTCTTCAGGCTTAAGTTGAGCTCTTATTTTTTTTTTAAAGATTTTATTTATTTATTTGACAGAGAGAGACACAAGTAGGCAGAGGCAGGCAGAAAGAGAGGGGGAAGCAGGTTCCCTGATGAGCAGAGTGCCCATGTGGGGTTTGATCCCAGGACCCTGAGATCATGACCTGAGCAGAAGTCAGAGGCTTTAACCCCGAGATCTTATTTCCTTAAGGCTACTCCAAACTCTCAGACAAGATTAGTTTCTCCCAATTTTATATATACACACACATATATATAAATACTTCAGTGCTATTTTTTGTTATATTATTTAAAACAACTTTGTCATTGGTTTTTCCTGTCATAAAGGATAAAAAGAAACATACCTGTTTTTACTTCATAAGCATTCAATTAACGTTTGTTAAAAAATGAATTAGCAAAGTAACTTAATATGTCTGAAACTGATTTTTTTATTCCAACAAAATGGGACAGGAAGATAATACCTGCCATGTTAAGTTTGAAGTGTGCATGTGAACATGAACTGAGTTAATAGATGCTATGACACTTCAATAATATAGTATTATGTAAATATAAATATATGTAATTAAATGAAATGTGAATCTTTTTCATATGATACATTACTAGGTAACATAGGCTTTGTATGTTTTAAT
>CM053604.1:62753190-62778797 GCA_028646535.1 Procyon lotor | reverse complement strand
TTGCCTATATGCTTATTAGAAGTGTTTAACAATAAACTAGATGAGTTTGCTTTCTTTTAATTCATTTTAATTTTTAAAAATTATGTGGTTATATTTTTCATTTATACATAATTTTGTTATTTATACTCAAAGTAAGGTTTTGGGTTTGACACAATCTTAAGATAAGATGAAACTAATGACCTTTTATAAGTCTCCAATGACAACTTTTAATTTTTGGTAAATAAGATAAACAATTTTGAGAATTAGTGAAAAGCTTTGCAATGAAATAATTCCCCCAAAACTAGCATTTTGGAACTAAGTATGTGTGGATATCATTCCAGATGGTGACCTTTAATTTAAAACTTTCTGGGTTTATGCAATTTGAGCTCCTGAGAATTGCTGTCTACCAGCTGGTAGCAAAGAACCATTTACAGAGTTAAAGACAATCTAACTTCATTTATCACAGTTCCTAGGACTCATTTACACACACTTTTATTCATCTTGCCGGTCACCAAGTATTTCTTTAATGTTTACTTTGTTCTAAAC
The DNA here is from genome assembly GCA_028646535.1 of Procyon lotor. NCBI lineage: Eukaryota > Metazoa > Chordata > Mammalia > Carnivora > Procyonidae > Procyon > Procyon lotor. Next base: position 62,778,272 of record CM053604.1, on the reverse strand, counting down.
ACTAGATATACAATAGTGAATTATATATAGTCTTTGTGCTATCAGTTTCTTAAAATCTAGTATGGAGGGCACACAATAAACACATAAAATGAAACAAATATATAACATAGATATAACTCCAGAAGTAGTTAGTTCTATGAACAAATTAAATGGGAAAGAGTGATGTTGGGTAATATTTCTGCAAATATGATGCAAATAAGGCAGCTTCATGAAGTTTTAGGTAAAATGCATTCATCATATATTAAATAGCCATTAAATAATTGCTGAAGGGGTGTATGCATATGAACTACATAAGGCAATGATAGTGCAAAGATATGGCTAGATAGGAATGAGCAAATTATGTTCATTAGGACATTGTGATTTTTTTGGAAAGTGATTCAAATAACATTGTAATCTCAGTTTCTTCTGTAAAATAAGAATAATAGCTACATTCATAGTATTATTGTGAGTCTTTAAGGGTTTTATGAACATAACAGAATAACTCACATATGCTAGGAACTGCTTGTGAATATACTCTCTCTTTCCTTTTCTTTGGGTTTGCTGTAGTGGAATATCCCACATGGAACAAATATTGAGTATTTTCCTAAGGGAAGAATATGAAGAATATAAATTAAATTTCTGACTCCTGCCTTTTAATACCTTAACCATTATAAATAAATTAGAAGTAAGAAATTGTTTCTAAAACTTTGTAAAAAGATTATTGATTGGGGAAGTGCTCGCTTTTTGTTTACTCAGTCTTCCTACGTTTTCCCTCTGGGTTCCAAATTTTTGAATAGCACACTTAAACAATGATACATTGCCTTTTTCGATCCATGAGAACAGGGGTGTATAGTTTTAAATTGGTCCCAGTGGAACTAATAATACGGTCATTGGGGAATGTGCTACCAAAAACAAGAAAAGTTATTCTTTGGTCATAGCTATGATTCTAAGCAAATTGTTTATGTATAGCATGCTTAATAAGAATATTAAATATATGTAATTATATACTTAGTATAAATATATACATATTTACATATATAAAATAATGGTTAAATAATGATTAATAATATCTATGGATAGCTTTATGATATAATTGAATATCTTCTTGCTTATATTTAATAGTTTTACTAGATACATAGAAAGGAATAATAGAAGTGTATCTGTATACATAAAAAATATAGATATAGATAGAGAGATGTAGGGTAAAAAATATATGGAAGACCATCCATTTGTACACAAATGTAACATAAACATACCAACAGTACTAATTTAGATGCATGAATATGCATTTGTTGTTTTGCTAGAACATTAACCAATAATCTGTTAGTTGTCAGTGTGGGTAAAATGTGAGAATTTTAGCCTTGTATAATGGCTCTCTGGGTGGTATAACCTACAAATAAAGTGGTAAGTGTGAAGATATTTTAGCAAAAGCTGGAGAAGCAAAACCAAATATAACTATTCTAACAATGTAGGCATCTACATGCGTGTTGAGATTTGTGGTCAATACTTTGAAAATTCACAATGTGTAATCATGCTTTTCTAATAGTAATAGCTTTTTCTTTCCTCTTCAGAGAAGGTAATGATTTCTCAAATTAGAATGGAAGGAAAATTAAAAAAGAAAAACTTCCAGATTTAGTACAGCAACAAGGGCTTACTTTGCCTGATGTTTTCTGGTTAAGGGCTAAAGCAATCAAATAAGCAGCTCAGAAGACTGATGCCTCCCTGTGGAAATACCATCGTATTCTACATAGAAAAATGTCTTGTCTGTTTCTATGGTCAAAGCTAGTGTTCATGATTGATATTTGATTAAAGAGAGAGAGAGATCACACAAACTATAATGAAAATTATTGTAAAGAAATTGACATATTTATAAAGGAAACTAATCCATGATGAATGTGAAATCAGTACTTTTTCAACTGTAATATTATGCATGTTTATCAGAGCTCAGGGGAAAGGCAGATTTTATTAGAAATTGATAGGCCTAAAAGCATGTACTCTTAGTTCACCAGAGTCATGCAGAGTTGATGACCTTATTATGCAGAGATTGTATCCGTCAGACACTTGATATCTCTAATATTTTCAGTAAATTAAGGATAAATTTAATTTTTCAAAATTAGTGTTACTTAAAATTTGAAATGGAAAATCTGTAAATTGAAACAATTATTTTAGGCCTAATTATTCCACATGTGAATTCATAAAAGAACAACAGTTTTAATGTTGTTCTAATGTAATCTAATCTCTCAAAACAGAGATATAGAAACATATTTTTTTTAAGATTTTATTTATTTATTTGAAACATTTTTTTTTAAGGAACAAAACTCAGATCCCTATTAGAAGCAAAAGAGAGTTTTTATAAAATTCAAGAGAGTCATTTCATTTACCTTAGTGTGGTATACTTGTGTTGAACTTAATTCAACAACTTAATTCAAGTTGTTCAACTTAATTCAAGTTAATTCAACTTAATTCAACAACTTAATTCAGTTGTTCAAATATAGATGGAAATATTTAATAAAAATCATTAAGAATATGAAATAAAAAGTGGATTATAAGAAAAATGAAAGGAAATAATGTGTTAATAATGACAAAATTTCCATATTCACATAATGTTGTTAATGTCAGTAGTGATTACTTTCATTATTCATTTTATATTCATTCTTTATTATTCTCCTTCATATCATAGTCTCAACACCATATATTATAACTTTAACCAAACTAACTAGATTTGTCTTTCATAAAAGCCCTGCAGGCTGGTTATTTGAGAATAGCTGTCATACATAAACATTTTAGCAGAACTGCAAAGATCATAAGTCCACAAAATAAAGCCCCACACAGCCAGACACTTCCTTATACTTTCTTAAATAGTAAAAGTGAATAATGATAATATTACTAATTGTTTTTACATACCCCAAATGTTATTATAATTTTATTTATTTTATTATTTAATAAACAGACTTTCAGTAGCATCTCATGTGACAATGAATAGGTCTCTGCTTTTACTCCACAGAAATGACTAAATATACAGAAAATAAAATCCAGTTCCCAAAACTACTGCCACCAATGGGGAAGCCATGTTTAAACTAAAACCAAAACTACACTTAGCCAAAACTAATAAAAAAATAACAGAATCAGAAGCAAAAAACAGAATCAAAGAGGCAGCAGGAGTAAAATTATTTTTACTATTTGTGGTTTACTCTGGGAACTTAAATAGTCCATGAGGTGTATGTTTTTGGGCTACACTGCTTAATTAGCTCTACAAGATGAGTCCACTTGGACATCTTACTACCAACACATAAATTTTTTAAAGTTAAAAACTCTTACACAGATAGAGTGAGCGTATGTCAAAGATTTATTTAATTCATAAATGAGGAAAAGAATAAAATGGCAAGACTGTTTTTTTCATTATAGAAATGAAGACACTGTATCTTAGAAAAGTTATTTGTTGAAAATCATATGAGCAATAAGTGTTAGTGTGGGAATAAAATCTAGGGCAAAGTCTCATTTCACTACACAGTCTCCCAAGTGAGACAATTCCATTCTTTAAAAACTTATTAATAGTCTTCATAATATTTAGCTGAGATCATCAGGCCTATAACTTCTAATTCCTGATCCTGAATAGCTTGGTGACCTTTCTTGTGTATCATGTTTTATTAACATACCTTATATGTTCACCAGACTTTCTATAAGCTACATTATGCTATTTATTTGCACTAATTCTTGTATCAGCTAAAGTCGTTAGATCTGATTGTATGTAAGCTACTATGTTACAGTTTTATGGACTTTTTTTTTTATAGCAGTAAAGTTTATATATGAAAATACTTTTATTATTTTTCAAATAGTATGTATCAGTCAGAATTTTTTGATTGCAAACAAATATTGGCTCTGGATAATTCAAGAAGAGAATTAATGAAAGATAAACTGATAATTCAAAGAATTCATGGGAAGCTGGATGTGAGCAGGAGCAGCAACCAAGATCTGGCCATAGGAATACCCTGGTTAGAATGGGAATTTGCTGTTGTTAGCAGTGATTATTCTCTTGCTATATATACTGCTGCTAGGGAATATATTAAAATTTTGATGAATTTTGATGAATGGCTATTAAATGAATAGCCATTTGTTCTTATATGATTACATAACTTGTTCAAGATTCACAATACAGAGTTGAAGCAACTATTGTCAAGCTAGATCAGATGTCTATACCATATGTGCCAGGAGCTTTATAACCCATTTCACCTTTCATACTGGGATGCAGAATCCTCAGTAGGTTTTTTTCCCCTGTATAGAAGGTGAGGATAAATGAATTTTAGACAAAAAAAGTTCACCTTTCTGAGGGGATAACATTTATTCATATATATTTTCTTTTACAATGACATCTTAAAATGATGACAAACTACAACAAAACACAAGATTCCTGCAAAACATAATGCAGACATCCCTTCAAAAGAGAACTAAAGAAATAAATTTCTATGTCTAACTACAAGTCTAGGTATACTTGGACATCTCTAGTTAAAGTTAAAATCACTTCTATGTATTTTATAATTTGTGAAGAAATTTGTAAGGAAAATCACCATTAAATATTGTTTTTGTACAATATTGACAGAAAAATTATTTAAAACATAGACACATTTATGACACAGTGAGATGGAAGATTGATGAGTTTTCTTATTTTTGCCACTCATCACAAGGCAATAGCCCTGATGTATAATTCCCTTCTACATTGCCCATTGGATGTGCTCTTTACTGGTTAGTAGTATCTTGTTGGCAGCATTCTTTTTCTGGTAACACAAGCCACTCCTTAATTCTGAGGGATGAGAGCCATATAAGTTTATAGTAAATTATGTAAGTTTATAGTATACTTCCAGTAAAACTTACCACTCTATATAGTAAAATAACATCATCTCCTAGGTGCATCTAAACATGTATTCACGAGATAGGATATCACATGATTTGCCATCCAAACCACTATTTTTATGAGTCAGAATACACTATTGATGGTTATACTCAACTATAGCTGTGTACAGAGATTATCTAGAGCAATTCTCGAATGCATTTTTATGCAATAGATGTCATTCCACTATTTTATACTGTCCATACAATACACAGTATCTTAGAAGACATGAAACTCCTAAGGCATCAAGCCACTGAACTACTGTTTTCTGGAAAATGAGAAATGTTTTGTCAGAGAATATGTGTTATTAGGCATTCAATATGCCCATGGATAGTGCCGCTAACATAGGGATGAAAATCACAAGCAAAGCTCATTCAGAAAATACAGTCTCATACTTCTTTTTAAAACCTCCTGTCACTAAATGTCCAATCTGTTCCTTCCACATCCCTGATTAGTTGGGTCATCTTGTCAAAACTTTAGACATCAAGCATAAACTAGAATATATCCTTATGTTAGTCCATCTATCCTTCTGAGATAAGGGGACTAGTTGGCCTGGTGGAAGATTGACTCTCTCCACTGATCTTAAGAGACATTCCTAAAGGGGAAAGGCATGCTCCCTGTAGGATGATGGAGACCTGTTGGGCAAGGCTAACATTAGGGCACGCAAGATGTTTTATATACATCTTATTCAAGGGAGACAGCTTAAGTCACATGGTCATCTGGCATGCCATTCTCTACTGGGACCCTGTAGCCAGCAAAAAATTATTTCTCAAACAGTAGGCTCCTAGTACTATCCTTTTCATCCTTATCAGTCTATCTAATGAAAAACAATATTTTGCTAGAAGAATGACCATTTCTGGGGGCACGTGGGTGGCTCAGTGGGTTAAACCTCTGCCTTCAGCTCAGGTCATGGTCTCAGGGTCCTGGGATCTAGCCCTGCATTGGGCTCTCTGCTCAGCAGGGAGCCTGCTTCCCTCTCTCTCCACCTGCCTCTCTGCCTGTTTGTGATCTCTCTCCTCTGTCAAATAAATAAATAAAATCTTAAAAAAAAAAGAATAACCATTTCTGTATCTTTCAATACTTTTATGGTGATAGTAATTTTAAATTTTCCTATGATTGCAGTATTGCTTTTAGCTTACTCTTTATGCAAATAGAGCACTCTGAGTACCTTATGTGACTTTTTCTCTCATAATTCATGAATTATTTAAATATATATTGAGTGTCCACTAGATGACAGGCATTAATTTGATATTAGGTAAGTAGAGTAGAAAAGAGTAGAAAAAGAAAATAAAAGCCCCTCTTCTCATAGATCTTCCTTCTATAAGGAGGGTAACATGGGAACATAAATTCTCACACACACACACATACACACAATTTTCAAATAAATTCCAGTAAATTGATTAAAAATAACTATGGCTTGATAAAATCGGCAGAGTAGGATGTGAAAAGTTGGCATCAGGAAAGACTTCTTTGATGGTTTGGTTTTTATTTCCCAAACCTACAACTTTGCATTTTTGCTGAAGTTTTGGCGGAGTCTCCCTATAGGAAAATTAACTAATTGTCCTGGGTCTGTTTGCATTCTAGTTACCAAGAGGCCCCTGAAGTTTCCATAGTGGCAGATAGTCCTTAACTGAGGTCAGCAGATTGGGGGAGTTACAGAAAATGAAAAAGATGTAGACTCTTGCTTTGAAGAAAATAGTAATGTAAGGAATTTAATTTACCTCTTTGTGCTTCAGCTTTCCTCATTTGTAAATTTTAGATAACAGTTTGAAATGAAGGCTAAGTGAGGTGACACATTTACCACATAATTTATGGACTAATTTGGCACAGTTCAAGGCAAATGGTAACATGAAATGTTGGCTATCGATAATATAAGAATAATGAATGATTGTCTTGAGAAGTTAAGTGCTCTATTACTAGTCATCATAAATAAATTTAAATTGTTTTATTCGTGTTTATTTTTATTTTTATTGAACATTATCCTACTCAAATGCAACCCTATATTTTCTCTAGCATTTAGCTTGTGCACAATTAAAAATAAGATATATAAATGAATAGAACAAATGACAATTCATAAAATTGCAGAAAAATACGAGTGGCCTAATTCTCCCTGTGTCCTCATAAACACTTTACCATTAACCCTAAATAAGCATTTCCTACCTTTCTGTATTCATATTTTGTTTTACCTTTAGTCTTCTGACATTGTTATTAGACATTGTTTAATATTTTAAAATTCACCTCTCGTTTTCCTTCATTCTTCCTACATTTTGTCCAAGTCATTTTTATATCTGAGCTCCCCAGAAAGGTCTGTGTGTCATTGCATTCATTTCTTTAGATGACTGACTCATTCTTTTGGCTCTCTTGTGATATTTTGTGACAATACTATCAAAATTTTGAGTGACATTTCCCCTGGGTTAATCCCTTTTCTCATGTTTATGCCCATGGGTTTATATTTATTTTTCTATGGATTTAATTAAACTTAATTTCTAAAATTCAAAGGGGAATTTGCCTGAAAAATCTTGTTAATTCTTTTCTTTGTAAGAAGGACATCACTCTGATTTAGGGGAAGTATTCTTCCATTTCACCATTGTAACAAACTACCCAGGTCACACATCTTTTTCAGAGTAATTAATTTTTAGTGGGAGGAGAGATGAAACCACTCCTGTAAATCCAAAGCTTTTAATATCCTCCACTGAATTTCAAATTCATTATTTCATTCCAGATTCTTTCTGGTAGGATTGGAAAGTACATTTATTGTCAATCAATAATTTTGTATAAAAACTATTTCAAATCTTTACATAACTATAGCACATACTCAATCACCTTAAATGTGAAGTACCAAGGAGTTTAGCAATTGTATTTTCTGCTCAAGAGACTATAGGAGGATTAATGACATAAAAAGAGTAAAGTAGAATTATTCAAAAGGTGGCAGAGTTCAATAATACCTATTTTTAAAGATTTTATTTATTTATTTGAAATAGAGCAAGTAAAAGAACACAAGCAGGGCTGAGAGGCAGAGGGAGAAGCAGGCTCCCCACTGAGCAGGGAGCCTAATGTGGACTTGATCCCAGGACCCGGGGATCATGATCTAAGCCGAAGGCAGGTGCTTAACTGACTGGGCCGCTCACGTGCCCAATATTGCCTATTTTCAACATACATATTGTGCAACAAAACTGCTGGTTTCCCTATTGCATAAAATGATAAACAAAATCTGTTTACAATTTGCTTGCCCAGACTCATGCTGCAGAGTGTAAGAAAATATGTATTATTGAAAGAAGGAATTTGGAAATTTGGTAAGGTCTGTAGCATCTGTTCTGTTAAAAAGAGGTTGCCCCGTTGATGTTCAACGTAGTGAAATATTTTGAACCCCTTGGAGACTTATTGATGTTCCTGGAGTCTGAGGCATCAGCAGTAACCAAGAATGTCTCTGTTCATTTGTAAAGTGCTCTAGCCAGAAAATTAAGCTGCAAGATGAAGATCTTGCTTCAGTGATCCATACTCTTGACATATTCGGCCTTTCAACCTGGTATATTTCAAACCTCTTTATTTGAATCTCTCCAGGGAAGCCAGTCAAAGAATAAAAATGGCCCATAAAGTAGCAGACTGCTTTTTGAATTGAACAAACAGCATTCTGCAGTGATTTTCTTTTGCCTTTGCTCATTGCCAGAACACTTCCAAATATAAGAAAACCTTTTCTTCTCATTTTCAAAGCATTACACAAGATGAACCCCAGATTCTTCAAACAACATCAAACTTCACACCATTCTATCTGAATCCAGAATAGCACTGAACCAAAAAGACAGAAAATTCCTAGAATGCCAGGTACTGGGACTTTCTATTAAAAGGGCATGAGAATCAAAAAAAGCCTATAATTTCTCACACACTAAAACAAGTACCACAGAAAAATGGTTAGGTTAGACTGCTGATGTTCTAAATATAAATTACATATTTTAGAAATAATTTCAAGTTTAGAAATTTCTATACTTATAAAATTTTAATCACAGTAAATATGTAAGTGTCATAAATATATCAGGACACAGAACATCACTCAGTTTGAAGATAGTGCTGTAAATTACATCCCAATCATATAAAATGTTAATATACTTATATACTTTTATATTATAGATTAAATTGTGTTATATCTGTACATATGTGGATGTCTATTATGCATGAAATCATGAAAAAGTGTATGCTCTTCTTTTTTCTCAGACTATAAGCAATCAATATTGGAACATTTCTGAATATATTCTATACATCAAAAATATGCTAGGCATAGTGAAGTTACTGTAGTAACACAAAGGGTTCAATTGTCAAGCTGATTTATACAATTTATGCATTTTACTCAACATCTAACTTTACTAATGATTTCAAGGATACAAGATAGAACCAATTACAGTTCACCATTTTCTTTTCTTGGAAAAGACTCATCAAATACAATTCCCCAAAATGTATGTTTTTCTCCTATTACAGGTTTTGTTTGGGTTCATGTAGACAAGTCCTGAAAAGTGTATACAGGAACATTGTTTACAAAGGAAGCCATTTTGTTTTGGTTACTCCTATGCCTCTAATTTATTTGTTACACATATAGGAGAATATATTTCCTATTTTCCAGCCATCCATGTGACATAAATCCATAAATATAGATTTCTTTATAATAAATGTTCTAGACACACCAGATGTATCTTGCTAAAAAGCATTTTTAGATAGAGGCCTCCACATCCTTCTGTTCACAAATGATATTAGCATGTTTTCAAGAAAGTCTAGATCATCCAGATGTCTCTCAAGTAGAAAGGAGTGGGGTAGTGGGTCACAAGCTGAAGTTAACCCTTTTATTTCTGGAGGTAGAAATTCTGTATGAGGTACCACAGATAGAGGTCTTGAAAATTACAATGCTCATATTTTAAAATTATGTGCATCTAAGTATGTAGACATTGGATATCTATAAAAATTCCAATTAAGTGGCTAACACAGGTTTTATGTATCATTTTTTATACTATAAAAAATAAAGTACTAAATGTTATATATGTATAGTTAGAGAACAGAATAGTAAATATAAAATGCTTCATGTAAGAAAGAAAAATTTTAAATATTGACATAGGGAAATTTCTCCAGGAGTAATTTATTGTTGACTGAAAAACCAGCATGACCGAGCAACATCAGTTAATGGATTTATTCACACAATGCTTGAAGTAGAAGGTTGAATAGGATGCACACTTTGAAGGACACATGTGACTCAGGCAGAGTAAACACATGTAGGCAAAATAAACATACCTACACTATCTATGAATGTATAGTAATAATGTATGGTAGGGAGAGTATAGTGAGGATCTAAACTTATGAAATGGGGTAGATGGCATTAGAAGTAGAATACAATTATGTAAATAACTTGGCATTAGATCATAAAGATCCTTGATTAGGAAACTGAAGAATTTAAGTTTTTTTGTTGTTGTTTAAGTATTTATTTATCTGAGAGAGAGAAAGAGCATGAGAGAGTGAGAGAGAAACAAGTGGGGTGAGGGGTGAGTGACAGAGGGAGAAGTAGGCTCTCTACCAAGCAGGGAGCCAGAGGTGGGGCTTGAACCTGAGACTCTGGGATCATGAACTGAGCCGAAGGCAGATGCTTAACTGACTGAGCCATCCAGGCACCCCAAGAATTAGTTAGACAAGAATTAGTCTAACAGTCAAAGTTAGAGAGCAGTATGTACATTCTTCAGCAGAATTTAACATAACAACTTGGTGTTTTGTCGATGTTAATAAGGCAATTTTTTTAAAATTAATGTTGATGAGGTGGCCTAGTAGACAGAAAAAGGTGCTGCTTATAACAGGTATTAGGTAAGAAGAATGTTTGAGGGAATAAATGTAGAGATATTGAGAAGAAAAATTAGATTTTAGGTTTTGGCTTATCACAGAGAAGGAAAGCTGAAAACAATGATGGCTTCAAGTTCTTATAGTGTTATAAAACAAAGAAAAATAGAGATTAAGCAAAACATCTGGATTGGTTAATGAAGCCAAGTGTATAAATTTAAGAACTGCCCATTGAGGCAATATATGGAAAACAAGATACCAGATAAACCAGGAGAGATGCTCTTTAAAGCTGTTCATGAGGATATTGAGCCAAAATTACATTATGAGATACCAGAAAACTGGTGGAGTTCTCAAATCAAAGGAAAATTTAAGATTGGAATGAACAGTCAGTACAGTAAACAAAAAGCAGTTGAAAGGGTGGTACAAGACATGAGATATAAAAAGTATGGTGATTCAGGAAATTAAATTTAAATAGAAATGCTAAATTTGGAGCAACCCTTTAATGAAGGAGCCCAGAATGAACCAGTGAAGTGGAGATAACAATGGGAGTGCTATCATGAGCTAAGTATTTAGGATTTCAGATTTGATGGCTAATGACAAAGAAGTGACAGCTGAAGTGATATTAGAAGATATATTTTTCAAAACAACAAGAATGAAGTCTAGAGACTACAATAGAGTCTATATCTGAGAAATTTCCATCTTTGCAAATTCAAAAATGAGGAGCCAGGAAAACATAAAAGAAACTGTAAAGTCCTGTTGTCTACACAATGTGAATATATTTTGGTTAACATTTATCATAGAACTGCATCTTATAAGAAATACTCACTTCTTATTCCCTGATAATGTAAATCTTGGGAAGGGACAAAAGAGGTACAAGACAAGCCATCACAGCTGCTTTATTTTTACATTCAATTACCGAATGAGGATATATGGCATGAGAGTAACCAAAACAACAACCATGACTTGAATTTAGGCAATTATTCAATGATCTTTTTGGGGTTTTTTTGTAGATCCATTTTTTTGTATAGATCATTTTCCTTTTGCCCAAAGAATTTCTTGTACTGTGTGTTTGGTGATGATTTTTCAGCTTTTGTAAGTCTTTAAAAAATCTCTATTTTGACATTATTTTGAAAGACTATTCCTGGGCATAGAATTCTAGGGTGATAGCTTCTATTAATACTTTAAAGATACTTCATTACTCTCTTTTCATGTGTATTGTTTCCAATGATAAATGTGCAGCCATCCTTAACTTTATCCTTTTGTTCATAATGTATTTTTTGGTTCTACACAATCCTTATAAGATTTTTCTTTAGTATTGGTTTTGAGGAATTTGAATACAATACAATGTGCCTTATCATAGTTTTCCTTGTGCTTTTTGTGCTTGGAGTATGTGGAGTTTCTTGCATCTGTAGACTTATAGGTTTCTTCACATAAATAACATGTTTGATTATAATTGCTTCAAATATTTTCTCTGATTCTTTTGTCTTTGGGTAAATTCAGATAATATTAGAATGCTTGCAGTTTTCCCACTAATTCCAACGGAGTGATTCTCTCTTCATTATTTTTTATTTTTATTTTCCCCCCTCATTTTCAGATAGTTTCTATTGCTACATTCAACCAATTTTTTCAATATCTAATTTACTGTTAATCCTGTCTAGTATATTTTATATCTCAAACAATATAGACTTCTTTGCTAACTTTTTTAAGGAATATGGTTATAATTACTATTTTAAAATATCATCTTTCCTTTTCTTTTCTTTTTTAAGTAATCTCTACAGCCAACATGGTGCTCAAATTTACAACCCTGAGATTAAGAATTGCATGCTCTACCAATGAGCCAGCCAGCAGGTGCCCCTAGGGTGTTCTTTTTTTTTTTTTTTTTAACACTTGTATGACTTCTGGGTTGGTTTCAATTGATTGACTTTTCTGCTAATTGTATATCATAATTCTTGCATTTTTACATGGCTGATATTTATTATTAGATATCAGACATTCTGTAATTTACTTTGGTGTTGGGCATATTTATATTCCTATAAATACTCTTGAGTTTTGTTTTGAGATGCAGTTAAGTTAGAAACAATTTGATCATTTTTGGTTTTGTTTCTAAGATATTTTAAGTGGCACAGAAGCAGTGTTCAATGTAGGACTAATTATCCCCATTATAGAGATAGGAAACTTCTGTATCCTCCACCAAATTATGAAGCTCTTCAGCCCTGTGTGAGCACCAGACACTGCTCATTTTGCTTGTTTGTTTTTATTCCTGGTTTTGATTACTTTCCTCAAATGCACATGCTGATCACCATTCAGCAAAATATGTAACAGGGAGCATCCACAAATATCCAAAGTTTATAGTTCTCTCCTTTCCAGTTCTGTCTTCTGAACTCTAGTTCCTTTGTTCACTCCGGACCATCATTTCTGCCTCCAGAACTCATGGAGTTTGTTGGTCTCCACCTGCTTCTCCTTTTCTGAACTGTGGCCTAGAAACTCTCTCATGACAGTAATCTGGGCTAATGATAGGATTTATCTAATTTATTTTACAACTGGAATGCCATTCAAGGCTTCCTAGGGCCTTGCTGAAACTGTTGCCCTGTTATTTCTTTTTCTTTTTCTTTCTCTTTTTTTAAGTAACTATTTCATGTAGGATGATCAGGCTGGTTCCTATTACTTCAGTATGCTGACAACTGTGTTCGACTTGGGAAAAAGAAAATTTGTTTTACTATCCTCATATATTTTGGTCTTATTAAAAATTCAGAGCTTAGAATGAAAACATTTACAGATCATATATCTAACAAAGGACTTATATCCAAAACATATTTTAAAAGCCTTCTACATGTAACAGTAAGAAAATAATCTTCCAATAAAAAGGTGGACAAAATGATTAAATAGGTAATTCTTTAGAGAGGATATACTAATGGTGAATAAGCACGTGCAAAGGTACATAATGTCATTAACAGTTAGGAAAATGCAAAGTAATTCTATGAGATCCCACTACTCACCTAGGAGAATATCTGAAATTAAAAGTCTGAACATGTCATATGTTGGAAAGGATATGGAAAGACTGAAATTCACATACATTGTTGGTGGAAATACAAAATGGTACAGCTGCTTTGGAAAGCTCTTAACAGTTTCTTAAAAAAGTTAAACATATGCCTATAAATAACTGACATTTCCCTCATTAGTTATCCGAGAGAAAGAAAGCATGTATCTATACTAGTATATAAATGTTCAGAGAAGTTGTATTTGTAATAAATAAAGCAGGAAACAACCTAAATCCATCAATGGGAAAATGCATAAACGATTGTGGTAAATTTAGAAATAGAATTGTATTCTGTTATAAGAAGGAATGAGCTGTCTCAAAAGAATTGTGCTGAGTGTAATAAAGTAGACATAAATAGCCCATGTTATATGATTGTGTTTATTAAAATTCTAGAAAATGCATGTTAATTTACACTGGAAGAACACAGATCTGTGGTTGCTAGGAGTTGAGATATTCTGGTGGTGCTGGGAAGAAAGGATTACAAAATGGCATAAGAAAACTTTTGGGGTGATATATGTGTTCATTTTCTTAATTGCAATGATGATTTCATGGATATATACACATATCAAAACTTATCAAATGGTACATTTTAAAAATACACAGCTTATTTTATGCCAATTATATCTCAATGAAACTGTTTTAAATTTTTTAAAAATCAGAGGTTACTATGGACTAGGCATTATGTGGACAATGGGTATACAATGGTGAACAAAAGAGACATATTTTCTGTGAACAGTAATTTTCAGTCTATTGGAGGTAATAAATATATAATTACAAGTTTTGATTTGTACTGTGACTAGAAGAAAGTGCCTGTATTCAATTCCATAATGTAATGTTTAAGTCATTGACAATGGGAGCCACAGCTTACCTTTTATATCTTCACACCTCATACATTATAGGTTATACAGTAGCCACTCAACAAATACTTTTTAATTTAATTCATTAGTGTTTCATGAATGAGAAAAGATACTATTCTAGTTACCGAAAAGTTTGCGCAATGATATTGAAGATATAAGCAGATAAGAATTACAAAGGAATATGATAAATTATGACTTAGGTATACCTAAGATGAAGTGGGAAAACATGATTCTTAATTTATATTTGTAGGTCAGGAAATAATTCCTAAAGAAGCACTGAGCTGAGCCTTAAAAGACAAGTCACATTAGGAAAGAAAGATAGTGGGGAAGAGAAGTTTTACAAAGGGTGATTAATATGTTCAGAATCATACAGGTGAAAAACATAAGTGACATTATAAAATCTTAGACGGTTGGAGTTTGAATTGCATTCAGTGAAATGGCAAGTTAAGAAGATCTGGAGGTAGCAATAGCAAGATAGAGGACTGTGTGCTAACTTATTGGTCTATACTTCATGCTAAAAGCTATCGGGAGACAGTAATAACTTAAAGTAGGGGAATAATATAATGACATTTGTATTCCATAAAATCATTCTGGCATTGAAGAGAATTAAGACCCCAGTGTGGGGACTGAACAGACTTTTGTAATAATGTAGTAATAGGTTCAAACCAATAGCTGAGTCATTGAAAATAAAAAGAAGGGAATGGGGTGCCTGGGTGGCTCAGTGAGTTAAAGCCTCTGCCTTCGGCTCAGGTCGTGATCTCGGGGTCCTGGGATCAAGCCCTGTGTCAGGCACTCTGCTCAGCAGGGAGCCTGCTTCCCTCTCTCTCTCTGCCTGCCTTTCAGCCTATTTGAGATCTCTCTCTCTCTCTCTCTCTGTCAAACAAATAAAATAAAGAAAATTAAAAAAAAAAAGAAGGGAATGGATTTCAGATGTATTAAGGATTGAAATAGATAGAACTTGGTGACCAACTGAGTTTGGGCAGTATAAAGGAGGAAAAAATGACTTAGGAGACTAAATAGAGGAGAATATTCTTTAAGGAAACAATTTCTAAAAGAAAGGAGTAGGTGTGGTATGGGAAAAAAGTAATTAATTCTGACCTGGCTGGTGGATATGGAGATACCTGGACAGAACTCCCTAGTCCTTCTCACTTTCTCTCCTGTAAAAATGCAGTAGCTTTCCTAGTGTTTCCCTGAGTGCCCTCACATTTTGCTCCAATCTGGCAAATGGGAGTTACTGGGTTTCCCAGGAAGACCTTTTCCCCCTACTTAAAGAATCATTTGAGAGGAAGCTGACCCCAACTTCTGCCTTTGCAACAAGCTCTATCAACATGCATCTTAGATCTTTAGGTTATGAGAAGCAAGTCTGAAACTCAACCTGAGCAATTTGAGATGGCAGAACATAAAGAAGGAAAAGCTCGGGTTTTGATAACATGTTTAAACTACTTCATCAACATTAAAATTTCTTGGGTTCCGAGCTCCATCTGTGAAGTAATACTTACCTACATTTATTTAAGTCACTTTTTTTTTAAAGATTTTATTTATTTACTTTACAGAGAGAGAGATCACAAGTAGGCAGAGAGACAGGCAGAGAGAGAGTGGGGAAGCAGGCTCCCTGCTGAGCAGAGAGCCCCATGTGGGGCTTGATTCCAGGACCTGGGATCATGACCTGAGCTGAAGGCAGAGGCTTTAACCCACTGAGCCACCCAGGTGCCCCTTAAGTCATTTTTAATATGATATTTTGTTTCTTTGTAATATTCTAGTGTGCTCTAATACAAAGAAACACTCTGAATGCAAAGGCAAAGGCAAGGAGCTTTGGAAAACAAAGTAGATGAGAAATACAATTTTGAGAGATATCAGGACCTAAGTGATAAAGTCATTATTACATATAATTCATTTTTAGTAACACAGATTGTATGTCCTATGTTATCTATTCAACATCCAGGGAGGCTGCTTCCCCCTCTCTCTCTCTGCTGCCTCTCTGCCTTGTGATCTCTCTCTCTCTCTCTCTCTCTCTTTCTCTCTCTCTCTGTCAAATAAATAAGTAAATAAAATCTCAACATTCATTAAACTTTTCTCTAGTTTTCCTCCCTCTAATACAGAGGCTGGAAAAATAAAAACTCCATTTTCAAACTTATTTGGTTTCTAGATGTGATTTAGATTTGGCCGATCATATGCATGCATAAGATATTGGAAGACAGAAGTAGATGAAGGCCATATGGCAGCTTCTTCTGCTGTTTCACCTGGCAAACATGGATATTAAGGCATTTGCTGTTTTATGCAATACATCAACAGTTGTGCCATAGTTCAGCAACTGGCACCATGAAAGCAGAAAGGGTACAAACATCAGTTTTGTTGGTGTAGGTCGTAGTAGATACAATGTGGTTCTGGAGACTAGAGAAAAAACTATATATATATATATATATATATATATATATATATATATATATATATATATTTTTTTTTTGTCATGGTGCTGTCCTGACTGTCCATAGGTATGTGAGTTTGTGACTTCCTAATCTTTGTGGATTTTAATTTTGGTAGGTCCTGGTTGTGACAATGTGACAATGTAAATGTTCTGGGGTTTATAAGTCTTAAAGAGATTTCCTTGTCATACAGGTTCCCTGGAGTGATTTGAAAAGTTATTCTTGAAAATGAACCTAGCATTTCCTTCTTCAGCCCTCCACTGATTTCTTAAACCTTTTAATATCCTACAATAATATATAATTAATATATTTTAATATCCTTAAACAGATTTTCTCTTTCTTAAACTACCTGGAATAGAATTGTGTTCTACTTAACACTGACAAATATCAAAACCATAATTAATCATTAATACACACATTGATGCATTAATTGTATATTTTTTATAGTTTTCTTTCTTTGATATTTAACAAAGTGCTAGGCATATGGCAACTTATAATTTTATATACATATATAAATAAAGGTAAATATCTATAGATCTATTACCATATTAGTGTCCATAGTTTTACTGCAAAAAATTCCCTTCTAGAATATAAGAATAGCAACAAAAAAGAACAAAAAAATAGCAACAAAAAATTAAACATTCCTTGTGAAAATTTATGGGGAAATGTGAAAGATGAACTCCAGGCATTTAAAATGCCAGATGTAAAAAATAATAAATAAAATAAAATAAAATAAAATAAATTAAATAAAATAAAATAAAATGCCAGATGTATTCAGATATTCCTTTGAAGAAGGTAGATGCTACATAGTGTATGTGTTGTTTAATGACAGGTTTACATGATGTCAAAATAACCTGGGGTGAATAAATTGGTGAATACAGGCATAAGTGCCCTAGCTGATCTCACTCTTTATCTACTGTTTCTAAATAAAATTTCCTAGCAACTTGCAAAGAGTTTCCAGTCCCAAGCTTTTTTGTTAGTCATTTCTGGTTTAGTCTGAAAGATATTCTTTGACTCAGTTTTGGACAATCACTGGAAAGAAGAACCCATAAAGACAAAATTTGAAATGTTATTCACAGATAGTCATATCTTTACCATTATTAAACTTCTGCTTCGTATCTATCAGTTTATTAGTCACCCAGAAGCAGGGCTGTCCTCTTAAACAGAGGAAGTGGTTTTGAGGAATTATGCATAGTGGTTAAGCCCTTTATCATTGTGCTCTGACTATATTGATTCAAATCCCAAATCTATCACTTACTAGCCTAGTGACCCTGAGTAACTTAACTTCTTGGAGGCCAAATTTCTATGCCTATTAATTATCAATTTTTCTGTATCTATTAATATGTTTAAATAATTATAGTAGGAAAAGCCCCATAGTAGTTACATAAAGATTAAATAATTTTCTTTTCTCAGAGAGCACTTGGCCTAGTGCTTGTCACATAGGGATAGATTTAATAAAGGCTAGTTTTTTAAATTATTGAGGAGCTCCCTTATTTGTTGTTCAAATCAGTTATTTTAGATTAATCTATAAATGTTATCTGAAGAAGATGTGCATTTAAATTTCATTTAGACATTAACTTATAACAAATGCATTCACTATACTTGTTTAAGTGCTTGTGTCAGAGGATATAATGTCCACCTACAGAAAACTGTGACCATATGATGCAGGCATATGTTTTGAATGGAACAAAGAAGGGTGAGAACATATTATGATAACTATGAGGATGCGAGAGGAAGGATTACAGAAAAAGGAGAAATGTTAGGTCACTGTAAAGGAATTCCATTTAATTCAAACTTTTTAACAATGGCAATGATAGTAATAGAAAATTTGAGTGTATAAGCAAGTTAACTGAGTTAACAAGTTAAATGTATCAAGAAATATGATTTTAAGTATTCAGAAAACTAGATTTAAGGCATAATAACTAGCAGTGTTGTCTTATTTGATATTTCAAATATAAATGTAAGGATCATTGATTTGATAATTAATCAATTTACAAGATGTTCTTCTTAAAGTGTATTTACATAAAAAAGAGACAGTGATTTCAATTAGTCTTCTAGTTGACTTTTTGCATTTCTTTGGCAAGATTAATTAATTTTCAATGAACTGCCCAGGAACACTTGTTAAGGTATTATAAGTATTACAGAGGCACTGAATATATTAATTTCTTATGACTTGAGCTGTTAATATATTATTTTAGCAAGGTTTTTAGACAGTTAATTAAAAATGCTTAACAAGGCAGCACATTGCAAACTACTTAAGGTAATCATTAAAGTAAGACACATTAGCAAAAAGCACAAAGGAAAAAAGAAAATATACCTTGATCATAAACAAATATCATAAACAAATATCTTTGTTACACCAAAGAAATGTGCATTAAAAAATCTTTCAGTTTCTAAAATTGTTGGACACTATCAGTCACAGTTTGGATTTTATCATAAAAGGTGCACTGGTATTGCTGTAAATGTGTTATGTTCTGATAATACAGTCAGTAACTAATGTTGCCCCATGAACAGAATGTGTTAGAGATATGACTTAATTGCTTTGCACCTCCATTTACGCTTTCTCAGTATGTTTAATCATAATTTTCAAATATCAGTCTCAATATCTCATTAACTTCTTTCTTGGACCAAAATATTTGTAATTTTTCTGTCTTCTTGGGGCCCATGTCATGAATATCTTTGAAAGTTGGAAATATGTTCTGAAGAGAGAAATTGTGATAAATAAATGCTTACAGAAATTTATATTGTTTAGGTTGATTTCGAACATATTTATTATGGCTAATATCAAAGAGTGTGATTTAGTTCTTCATAGAAAGTTATAATTTAGAGTTAGAAAACATCTTGAAAATTCATACTAATAAATATTTATTGTGTGAGCAAAAACGTATTCATTTTATGGAGGGGATGTCCAATGATTTTTCTGTTTTGTAGGATTTTTTTATACCAATTCACCTCAATAAGGCTTTAAATCTTTTTATTTTTATTTTTTAGTTGTCCAAGGTAAAAGGGAAAAATAAATGAGTTTACAGACATAGTTAATACTAGTACAAAGGTTTTTTTATTCATTCCACTTCTCTTTTCAGTATAATTTGAAGGGTTTTAAAAGTTTTTACTTAAATTCTATTAAGTTAACATAGAGTGTAAAATTAGTTTCAGGTGTACAATATAGTGATTTAATACAACATACACCCAGTGTTCATCATTCCTTAAATCTCATCACTTATTTAACCCATTCCCTACCTCTGGTAACCATCAGTTTGTTCTCTATAGTTAAGTTTATTTCATTCTTTCTCTCTCTCTCTTTCTCTCTCTCTCTCTCTCTCACCCCTTTGCTTGTTTGTTTTGTTTCTTAAATTCCACATATGAGTGATATCATATACTACACTATAGCTCCATTCATTATTGCAAATGGCAAGATTTCATTCTTTTCTACGGCTAAGTAATATTCCGTGTGTGTGTGTGTGTGTGTGTCTGTGTGTCTGTGTGTCTGTGTGTCTGTGTCTATGTGTATGTATCACATCTTCCCTATCGATTCATTAGTCAATGGACACACTTGTGCTATTTCCAAAATTTGGCTTTTGTAAATAACACTGCTGTAAACATCAGGGAGCATGTATCCTGTATTCTTTGGGTAAATACTTACTAGGTCATGGGGTAGTTTCATTTTTAACTTTTTGAAGAACCTCCATACAGAGCAGCTGCACCAGTTTACATCCCCACCAGCAGTGAAAGAGGATTCATCTTTCTCCACGTCCTCACCAAAACTTGTTTCTTGCATTTAGATTTTAGCCATTCTGACAGGTGTGAGTTAACATCTCATTGTGGTTTTGATTTGCATGTTCCTGATAATGAGTGATGTTGAGCATCTTTTCATGTGTCTGTTGGCCGTCTGTATGTCTTTTTTTTTTTTAAAGATTTTATTCATTATTTGTGAGAGAGAGAGAGAGAGCTCACAAGAGCAGGGAGGAGCCAAAGGGAGAAGCATACTCTATGCCAAGCAGAGATCCAGACATGGGACTTGATTCCAGGACCCAGGATCATGACCTGACCTGAAGGGAGATCACCGAGGCACCCTATCTTGTTTGGGAAAACGTCTGTTCATGTCTTCTGCCAGTGTTTTAATTGGATTATTCATTTTTGGGGGGTGTTGAGGTTTATAAATTTTTTTATTGTACACACTAACTCTTTATTTGGATATGTCAATTGCAAATATCTTCTCCCATTGCCTTTTAGTATTATTGATTGTTGCCTTAGCTGTGCAGAAGCTTTTTATTTTGATATATTCCCAATAGGTTATTTCTTTTTTTTTTTAAGATTTTATTCATTTATTTGACAGAGAGAGAGAGGAGAGAGAGATCACAAGTAGGCAGAGAGGCAGGCAGAGAGGGTGGGGGGAAGCAGGCTCCCTGCTGAGCAGAGAGCCTGATGTGGGGCTCGATCCCAGGACCCAGAGATTGTGACCTGAGGCAAAGGCAGAGGCTTTAACCCACTGAGCCACTCAGGTGCCCCCCCCAATACGTTATTTCTGCTTTTGTTTCCCTTGCCTCAGAAGACATATCTAGAAAGAAGTTGCTACAGTCAATGTCAAATAGGTCACTGCCTATGTTCTCTAGAATTTTTATTGTTTCAGGTCTCATATTTATGTCTTTAATACATTTTGAATTTATTTTTATGAAGAAGCAGAAAGAGAAAGTGAAGAATGCATCCCAATGTACCCAAAACTATAAAGTACCTACAAATAAGCCTAATTAAAGAGGTGAAAGACCTGTACTCTGAAAACTATAGAATACTTATGAAAGAAATTGAAGATGGCATGAAGACATGGAAAGACATTCCATACTCATAGATTATAAGAACAAATATTGTTAAAGTGTCTATATTACCCAAAGGAAACTACATATTTAATGCAATACCTATCAAAATACCACCAGCATTTTTGACAGAGCTAGAAAAAAACAATCCTAAAGTTTGTAAGGAGTCACAGAAGACCCAAAATAACCAGAGCCCCTTTAAAGAAGAAAAGCAAAGAGGTGCCTAGTTGGCTCAGTAGGTTAAGCCTCTGCTTTCAGCTCAGGTCATGATCTCAGGGTCCTGGGATCAAGCCCTGCATTGGGCTCTCTGCTCAGTAGGGAGTCTGCTTCCTCCTCTCCCTTTGCTTGTCTCTCTGCCTACTTGTGATCTCTTTCTCTCATCAAATAAATAAATAAGACCTTTAAAAAGAAGAAGAAGAAGAAGAAGAAGAAGAAGAAGAAGAAGAAGAAGAAGAAGAAAGAAGAAAGAAGAAAGAAGAAAGAAGAAAGAAGAAAGAAGAAAGAAGAAGGAGAAGAAGGAGAAGAAGGAGAAAAGCAAAGCTGGAGGCATCACAATTCCAGACTTCAAGACATATTGCAAAGCTGTAGTGACCAAGAAAGTGTTACTGGCACAAAAATAGACACATTAAAAAAAAAATAGACATGCAGATCAATGGAACACATAGATCTATAAAACAGAATAGAAAACCCAGAAATGAACCCATAACTGCATGAGGTCAAGTAGTCTTTGACAAAGTAGGAAGGAATATGTAACAGGACACCTAAGATACAGAAGCAGGAGATTGTTTTCTCTTCTGGGAGGGCTTTCTAGATAGCAGTGGGCCCAAACTCCTCTCTCTGGGGAAGGGGGATGGGGCTGGCACCATTTCTTTCCCCCACCTCTCAGCATAAACTAACTTCACTTAGCAGCAGAACACTAACAGTAGTGGCCTAAGCCGCTTACACAAGCCCTGCTCCCCTGTGCTCTGCAAATGTTGCTTTTCTTGGACAAATGTGCGTGAGAACCAGAGCAGTAGGCCCATTCCCCAGAAAACCAGTACAAACACCCAGCACACACCACATCAACTAACCATAGAGTTCTGTAAAGCTTCAGCTCTAGTGCAAATAGCATCAGTTCTATTTTAATGAGCAGACCAGAACACACCTAGTTAAAACTCACAACACTCTGGCTGAGGTTCAAACACTTCCCACTACAGGCAAAGGGAAACTGTAGAGGAGTGATTTGAGGGAAAAGGCAGCCAAAACAGCAGCAGAGCATACACAACATACACCAGAAACACTTCCTTAAGCACTAGAGCCTGGACAGTATATGACCTCTTCTTTATAAAAACATCACTCTCAGGAGCAGGAAATATAACAGACTTTTCTAACATTCAGAAGAAGACAGAGACACAGACAAAATGACAAAGGGAGGAATTCATCCCAAAATAAAGAACAAGAAAAGGTCACAGTGAGGGATCTTATCAAAACAGATATAAGTAATTTGCCTAACCCAGAATTTAAGGCAACAATCATAAGAATACTTAACTGGGCTTGAGAAAAGACACCAGGGAGTTTCTCACTGCAGAGATTAGAGACCTTAAAACTAGACAAGCCAAAATGAAAAATGCAATAACAGATTCAAAACTAGATGTAATAACAATAAGGATGGAAGAAGATGAGGAATGAATAAATGATATAGAAGATAAAATTATGGAAAAGAATAAATCTGAAAAGAAGAGGGAAAGAAAAATATTAGATCATGAATGTAGATTTAGGGAACTCAGTGACTCTGTAAAGTGTAATAGCATTCATATCATAAAGTCCCAGAAGAAGAAGAGAGGAAGAAGGGGGCAGAAGTTTTATTTGAGGAAATTATAGCTGAAAAATGCCTAATCTGGGGAAGGAAACAGATATCCAAATCCAGAAGGCACAGGGAACTCCCATTAATATCAACAAAATTAGGCCAACACCAAGACATATGGTTCAATTTGCAAAATACAGAGATAAAGAAAATATCTTAAAAGCAGCAAGACAATAGAAGTTCCTAACATACAAGGAAAGACAAGTAAGGTTAGCAACAGATCTCTCCACAGAAACTTGACAGGCAAGAAGAGAGTGGTATGATATATTCAACATGCTGGAGGGGAAAAATATGCAGCCAAGAATAATCTATCCAAAAAAGCTGTCACTCAGAATAGACAGAAAGATAGAGTTTCCCAGACAAACAAAAACTAAAGGAGTTTGTGACCACTAAAGCAATCTGCAAGAAATATTAAAGCAGACAGCCTGAGGAGGAAAGAAAGATAAAAAGCAATAAAGACTTGAATGGAACAGAGAAAATCTCCAGAAACAGTGACAAAACAAGTAATAAAATGAGACTGAATTCATATCTATCAATAATCACTATGAATGTAAAAGGACTAAATGCTCCAGTCAAAAGGATAGGGTGTCAGAATGGGTTAAAAAAGACCCATCTGTATGCCACCTATAAGAGATTCATTTTAGACCTAAAGTTACCTGAGATTGAAAGTGAAGAGATAGACAACTTATCATGCAAACGGATGTCAAAAGAAAACCAGAGTAGCCATACTTATATCAGACAAACTAGATTTTGAACCAAAGACTGTAATAAGATATGAGGAAGGGCACTGTATCATAATAAAGAGGTCTACCCAATAAGAAGATTAAACAATTATAAATATTTATGCCAACTTGGGGGCACCCAATTATATAAAACAATTAATAAACATAAAGGAACTCATTGATAATGATACAATAATACAATAATAGAGGAATTTAACGCCCCACTTATATCAGTGGACAGATCATCTAAGCAGAAAATCGACAAGGAAACAATGGCTTTGATTGGCACACTGAACCAGATGGACTTAACAGATATATTGAGAACATTTCATCCTAAAGCAACAGAATACACACTCTTTTTGGGTGCACATGAGACATTCCCTAGAATCACATACTGGTCACAAATCAGATCTCAACAAGTACAAAAAGATTGATAACATAATATGCATATTTTCTGGCCACAATGCTTTCAAACTTGAAGTCAAACACGGGAAAATTTTGGAAAGACCACAAATACATGCATGTTAAAGTACAACCTACTGAAGAATGATTGGGTAATCAGGAAATTAAAGAAGAAATAAAAAATACATGGAAGAAAATGATGATGAAAACACAAGATCCAAAACCTTTAGGATGCAGCAAAGAGGTCATAAGAGGGAAATATATAATAATACAGGCCTACCTCAAATAGCAAGAAAAATCACAAACAACCTAACCTTA
>CM053604.1:62667587-62752690 GCA_028646535.1 Procyon lotor | reverse complement strand
GGGGTGGGGGTGGGGGGCTGGGCGAGCCTGGTGGTGGGTATTGAGGAGGGCACATATTGCATGGAGCACTGGGTATGGTGCATGAACAATAAATCTTGTAACACTGAAAAAATAAAATAAACATTTTTTGGGAAAAAAAAATAAATTAGTCATCTCCAAAAAAAAAAAAAAAAGAAACCATTCATTAACAAATCAAATTATATTGTATATTGTTTGAGTAGAAAAAAGGCATTTAAGCATTATACAGTTTATTTTTTTTTTTTAAGATTTTTTATTTATTTGACAGAGAGAAACAAAGCGAGAGAGGGAACACAAGCAGAGGGAATGGTAGCGGGAGAAGCAGGCTTCCTGTTGAGCAAGGAGCCCGATGCGGGGCCCGATCCCAGGACTCTGGGATCATGACCTGAGCTGAAGGCAGATGCTTAATGACTGAGCCACCCAGGCGCCCCAAGCATTATACAGTCTTTAACCCATTGTTCTGGTAAAGAATATGGAAAGCCACTCCAACATGATATGTTCATGTGGCAAAGTACAGCATTTTTTTCCAAAATAGAGCAAGATATCCAGAAGAGTCTAATTACAAATTGAGTAACAACAGTGTTTAGTATAACCAAGTAATATCCCATAATTAATTGATCACTTTATAGTTAAATTTGCTTTACAAAAACCTGTATATTTAAATATAAAAATTACTCAGCAACCACTTGAAATGTTTTTTGTTTTTTTTTTAAGATTTTATTTATTTGACAGAGAGAAACACAGCGAGAGAGGGAATACAAGCAGAGGGAGTAGTAGCAGGAGAAGCAGGCTTCCTGCCGAGCAGGGAGCCTGATGTGGGGCTCGATCCCAGGACCCTGGGATCATGACCTGAGCCGAAGGCAGACGCTTAATGACTGAGCCACCCAGGCGCCCCTGAAATGTTTTTGATGTACCACTTCAGAGAATAAACTGTTTCCAATTATAAAGCATAGAATATTATGAGTATCTATATCTTGTACTTTCGCCCAAGAATAGATATTGATGAAGTTTTGTGGGTGGACCTCAAAAGTCATTTGAGAGAAACATTTTTTGAAAATAATAACTAAATGAACTAGTATTTTCCAGAAAGTGTGTGTGTGCGTGTGTGTGTGAATTGCTTTTATTTTATTTTATTTTATTTTATTTTATTTTATTTTATTTTATTTATTTTTTTAAACATTTATTTTAGATCTTTAACAAAATCTTAGTGTTTAATATATTGGACAATAGTCTCAGAGCACAGTAAATGTTAACTTAATATAGCCTCATGATACACCAAGGTAGTGAGAAAAATGTGACACGTTAAGTAGCTTGCCCAAATTCACACAATTATTACATTTTGAAGTACAAAATCTGATCTTTGAGCTTTTCCTAATAAGCGGTATTTAACTTGAAATTGAATAGTTTATTTGTGGGATTATATCCCCACCTTTGTTCCATTTTTCCTTTCTCAAATATTTCTACTGTAGAAATACTGAGAATTTGGGGCTGATCTCATTTTTTGTTTCTCTCTAGATCTGATCTTAAAGTCCTTGATATTTCGCTATTTTCTGATTTCTTCAATTTCTTTCTTCAAATTTTGTCTAATTTTTCTAGATGTTCCCTGTACTTAGGCTAGTCTGCAAAATGTGTCTTTACCATTCTTAGAACCAGAAATCCTTTTACTTTAATCACAGAATAGGAAAGGAATTTAATATTTTAAAATTTCTCAATTACCACTAGTTCCTACCAGTGTGAGCTCATCTCTACTATCCACAAAGATCTAGCCACTGTATCACCTGAGGTCCTTCCTGTGGCAGATATCAGCATAGGATTGGATTTACAAAAGAATTATTTGGGTCAATTCCTGTATAGGACAGAGCGGAGGAAGAGCAGGGAGTAGAGAGTAGGCAGGAAGAGTTGGAAGACTGCAATGCTGATTTGACACTTGTTAAAGAAGAAAATAAAGAGCATTGAGTAGAAAGAGCCTCAGACCACAGTGCAGTTCTGAGAAAGTCTCAACCATGCCAACTGGAAGTCCTAGGACAAAGATTACCTTAGAATAGACCCCTATTGAGCAGGGATGACTTAACTCTAGGAATCCTATTGGGCTCAGTCATTGGCTGAGAACAGTGGCCTTGGCCTCAACCAAGAAGGTACAGCAAACCCAGAAGGTAGAACAGGTGGCAGCTGTCAGCTCACTTTACACTCCTTGCAGCAGGTCTCTCCTGAAGACATGTACCCTGGGGCAAATAATACATTATATATTAAAAAAAAAAAAAAGAAAGAAACAGTCTTTCAAGTAATGTGTCCAGAATTACACCATAAAAAAATAAAAAAATCTCCACTTATTTATTATCATTCTTTTAAAGAGTAGTCCTATGAGTTCATTGGAAATAGATGGAAGCTTTCAAGAATGAATTAATAAATTTAGAATTTTAGGTACTACTGTACTCTTGAAAGTTTATTAAAAAAAAACTCAGTTGGTCAAGCATCTCTGTCTTCAACTAAGGTCCTGATCCCAGGGTTCTGGGATTAAGCCCTGCATTAGGCGCCTTGCTCTGCGGGGAGTCTGCTTCTCCCTCTCGCTCTGCCCCTCCCCCCACTCATTCCCTCTCTCTCTCTCTTTTTCTCTCAAATAAATAAATAATCTTAAAAAAAAACCAAACTGGTCAACCACCAAAAATCCAGTTAGCTATACTAACAAATTGATTAGCAAGAAAAATGCACTTCTTTTGAAAGTTTTCTACAGAGTGAAATATTTTGTAAGTAAGCTAGGATACAGATATTTATTGGATATCCTATTTCTACAAGTTTAGCAAGATGTGGGGTGGTACAAAATTTATGTTAAATGAGAAATTTTAACCCATTAGTAATTTATGTATTAAAATATAAATATACATTAATGAAATAAGTGTGTTTTTAATCTATTTTAATTTAATTAATATATTAATTATTATAATTAATATATTAATTTTAATATACTTTTAATATATAAAACTGAAAATAAATAAATAAAGAATGAAACTGATGGGCTTTTTTTTTCCATTTTGCAAGAGCTGTTAATAGTAATGAAAGATAAAAGATGCAAAGACTACATAAAATGGACACATGCTAAGGAGTGGGCATGTCCAGTGTTAAGAAACAAAGGCCTTTGCATAACAATATTAGAACAAGAGTAAATTAAAATTGCCAGAGAGGAAGAAATTGAATTTGTCATATGTAATCTGGTAACTGTCTTTACAACCTGGCCCTAATTAGTAATATAAAATCTATTCAAAATTCTCAAATAACTGGCTTATAATCAGTTCCAAATCTGCAAAAAGGTTTTCTCCTACTGGCAAAATACCTAGCTAGACTTCTTGTCTCTGCAGTGAGTTTAACAAGAGGAAAGAAGTCTTCTAAGTTTTCAGCACTTCCAACAGCAGATGCTGTCTGTGTAGCCATGTGATCTTACACAATGTAGAAGTTTGTATTAGAACTGGGAGCATACAGCGTTCCTGTTCAAAATCATGAGCTAACATCCTCCCACAGACATAACAATTCCAAAGCTATATATGGAACAATTTCCTCTGACAAAACCTGAAAACAGACAGAATGACCTTTTCACATTGTGCAAAGAGAGGGAAAAGACTTCACGGAAGGTAGGAAAGGGTAATATATAGTCTTGCCATAAACCTCACGTCCAGCACAGCAACCTACAGTTTGGAGGGAGCTCAAAATCTGGAGCTTCTTCCTGAGGAGTAGAAGGTTCATAAATTACATTAAGCACCCAGCTTATTTTTTTTTAAATTATTTAAATTCAATTTAAATATAGTTAATATATAGTGTATTATTAGTTTCAGCGGTAGATTTTAGTGATTCATCAGTTGCATTCAACACCCAGCATTCATTACATCAAATGCCCTCCTTAACACCCATCACCTAATTACCCCCCACTAATCTCTTCCCCAGAAACCCCAGTTTGTTTCCTATTGTTAAGTCTCTTATGATTTGCTTCCATCTCTGTTTTCATCTTGTAATTTTCCTTTTCTTCCTCTATGTTCATCTGTTTTGTTTTTTAAATTCCACATATGAGTGAAATCATATGGCATTTGTCTTTCTCTGACTGACTCATTTAGTCATTTAGCTTAGCATAATACATTTAGCTTACATACATAATACTCATTTAGCTTAGCATAATACATAATACTCTATTGTTCCATCCACATCATTGCAAATGGCAAAATTTCATTATTTTTTATTTTTAATTAACATATAATGTATTATTTGCTTCAGGGGTATAGGACTGTGAATCATCAGTCTTACACAATTCACAGCACTAACCATAGCACATACACTCCGCAATGTCCATAACCCAGCCACTCTACACCTCCCTCCCACCCCCCACCAACCCTCAGGTTGTTTCTGGAGATTAAGAGTCTCTTATGGGTTGTCTCCCTCTCCAGTCCCATCTTGTTTCATTTTTTTTTCCCTCCCTACTCCCATGATCCCCCACCCTGACTCTCAAATTCCTCATATCAGATAGATCATGTGATAATTGTCTTTGATTGACTTATTTCACTTAGCATAATACCCTTTAGTTCCATCCATGTCATTGCAAATGGCAGGATTTCGTGTTTCTGATGGCTGCATAATATTCCATTATATATATATATAACATTCCATTATATATATATATATATAACATTCCATTATATATATATATATATGTATATATATATATATATCACATCTTCTTTATCTGTTCATCTGTGGATGGACATCTAGATTCTTTCCATAGTTCGGCTATTGTGTACATTGCTGCTGTAAACATTCAGGTGCATGTGCCCGTTCAGATCATACATACGTATCTTTAGGGTAAATACCCAGTAGTGCAATTGCTGGGTTATAGGGTAGCTCTATTTTCAACTTTTTGAGGCACCTCCACATTGTTTTCCAGAGTGGCTGTACCAGCTTGCATTCCCACCAACAGTGTAGGAGTGTTTCCCTTTCTCCACAACCTTGCCAACATCTGTTGTTTTCTGACTTGTTAATTTGAGCCATTCTGACTGGTGTGAGCTGGTATCTCACTATGGTCTTGATTTGTATTTCTCTGATGCCCAGTGATGTTGAACACTTTTTCATGTGTTTGTTGGCCATTTGGATGTCTTCTTTGCTGAAATGTCTGTTCATGTCTTCTGCTCATTTCTTGATTGGATTATTTGTTCTTTGGGTGTTGAGTGTGATAGGTTCTTTATAGATTTTGGATACTACCCTTTTTTTTTTTTTTTTTTGGATACTACCCTTTATCAGATATGTCATTTGCAAATATCTTCTTCCATTACAAAGGTTGGCTTTTAGTTTTGTTGACTGTTTCCTTTGCTGTGCAAAAACTTTTGATCTTGATGAAGTCCCAATAGTTCATTTTCGCCCTTGCCTCCCTTGCCTTTAGTGATGTTTCAAGGAAGAAGTTGCTGTGGCTGAGGTCAAAGAGGTTCCTGCCTGTGTTCTTCTCAAGGACTTTGATGGATTCCTGTCTCACACTGAGGTCTTTCATACATCCTGAGTCTATTTTTGTGTGTGGTATAAGGAAATGGTCCAGTTTCATTCTTCTGCATGTGGCTGTCCAATTTTCCCAACACCATTTGTTGAAGAGACTGTTGTTTTTCCATTGGAAAAGGTTTCATTCTTTTTTATGGTTGAGTAATATTCCATTGTGTGTATACACCACATCTACTTTATCCATTCATCTGTTGATGGGCATCTGGGCTCTTTCCATATTTTGGCTATTATGTGCATTGCTGCTATAAATATTGGGATCCATGTGCCCCTTCAAATCACTATTTTTGTATCCTTTGGATAAATACCTAGTAGTGCAATTGCTGGGTCATAGGGTAGTACTATTTTTAACTTTCTGAGGAAACTCTATACTGTTTTTCAGAGTGGCTGCACCAGTTTACATTCCCACCAACAGTGTAAGCACTCAACTTCTAAGACCATCACCTAAGAGAACTAGAAACCAAATCAAAACTGAAACAAAACAAAAACTAATAAAACAAAACAAATAATAAAAAAGAAATCCTACCATTAGTTCAAAGAAAACATGTTAAAATTTCAGAACACTAAAGTATATATTTATTCACAAATATAATTTGAAGCTTTATGGTCCTGTTTGATCTAAGTAAAATAATTTTATAACCTACTATTGATAGTATCCAGATTTTATAAAAATCTTTATGCAGATTTTATAAAGCCAAAGCTAAAAATGCTCTTGTGAATTTGAGTAGGTTAAGAAAAAACAAAGAAAATTGACATTGAACTACATATTTTTTTGCTGTATGACTCAGTTTATTCACGGTTAAAAATATAAGTGATGACAGTAGCCTTTTAGAGTAATAAGAATTACCCTTTTATCACCTCAGCTTTTAGTACTTGACCCAGAACCTTGAAGAGAATGTTACAACATGGAAAAGTGTTATTTATGTGCTAACCAAAGATATATATTGCTGAGGAACAATTTTTGAGTGAGAAATTTATATAGTATCCCTTTTTAACCCGTACTAAAATTCATGATTATGGCTGTCATACTTTTGGGAAGCCAAAATGGACTAGAATCTAATCAATAGTATACTTCAGGTAGAATAAAGTGTGGTATATCTATATTTTTACAACCATTATTTTCTGAGAACACATTATGTAGCATCTGTGGTAGTCATAGAAAAAAATAGCAGTAAGAGGTTACAAAGTGGTATATAAATGGTATATAAATGGTATGGTATCTCAAATTAAATTTTTGTTTTTCTCTAGATTTTGATTCTATGATATTAACCACAAAATTACAATCTGGAAGTAAAGCACAGAACACAAGTAATCCAAATTATATCTCATGTTCCGTGACGGAACGTTTTCTGACGGAAATCAGAAACTGTCTTTCAATCTGATTTCCACTGGCCTAAAATGAAAATAAAAAGAGCAATCATAAGGAATGGGAGATTCACTTTCCTTAGATTGCTTTTACTGTATAAATATCTAGGAGATTTTTATTTACTCCAAGAATCCTTTACTAGCAGGGGCAGAAGTACATATTTCAGAAAGGACTTTTCTCCTTTTGTTAGTTATAAGCAATTTCTGTTAAAAGGAATTCCTTTTTGTGGAGTACTGCTGAATAGGAGAAACATTTTGTAACTTTGTCATGTAACTCATGTAACTTTTCTTTTTTTAAATTTTATTTATTTGAGTGAGAGAGAGCGAGCACGAACACAGTGGGAGAGTGAGAGGGAGAAGCAGAATCTGATGAAGAGTTCAATCCCAGGACCCTGAGATTATGACCTGAGCCAAAGGCAGACATCTAACTGACTGTGCCACCCAGGGACCCCTCATGTAATTTTTCTTAGGAAGTTACTGGGAAAGACCAGGTTAGCTCACAAGGGATTAGTCAAAGTCAAAGATCCAAGTATATGATTTCTACATTATAAAAGGACTACCATAATAATGATTATGAAAATAAAAAATATTTTCTATTAGATATTATTTCTATATATAACTAATATATGATGTTTTATAAAGCATATTATATAATTAACATTTTGAGTACATCCTTTGTGGCAGGATCTCTACTCAGAATTTTTAACAAGCATTTTTATTTCATAATGTCAAAAACTTTTTATGATTTTTGTTGTTGATATCTCATTTTATAAATAGAGATGATAAAACTTAGAGGCATTAAATAATTTAGCCAAGGTTACATAAAATGGCAGAGTTAAAGTTTCTTCTATATAATGAAATTTAGAAGCAGCTGTGTATCTATACAGCTACAACATCAAAAATATGTTCTCTTGGGAAGGAAAATGTGTGGTGTTAAGAATAACAAATGATATCATAAAGCCATTGTTAACAATGTACAGGAAATAGCAGCAAAAACCACAGGAACAGTTATAACATTTTCATTATAGAATTCACATAAACAATATAATCACAAATAAAAATTTCCCTTAGTAACCACAAACAGGAGTTTTCCCAAATTTACTCCAGGGCAAACTGATTTGGTGGTTAAAGTTTTAGAGGGAGTGCTTATTCTTTGCTGTCATGTCATAGTTTGCTTTCAAACGAACTGAAAATGACTAAAAATACTGCTACAAAGAATGAATAATACAAAACTATCCTAGCCCACTGGTTTTTTTCCTCCTTTTTACACAATCTCTCAGTTAAATTTCTATTTTCTTTGGAATGTGATAAAAATGTATTCAGTCAAAATCAAGAAGAAACAAAGTGTCCAGGACAAAAAACAGTAGAGATATAAAATATGAAGGTATGTACCTTCCATATTAATAAGAATATATGTGTAAAATATAGAAAGTAGTATAGATCTAATAACAAGGACTCCTACAATTCTCAAAAATGGAACAATTAACAAAAAATCCATATACTTACTGGTGAATTTTAAAAGAGCTAAATCTTCAGAAAATATAAACAACAAAAATCATTAGGGATTTTCTTTTTAAAGCCATATAATTGTACTTTCCCATTAAATGCAATTTAATGAACTTTAATTGCATATGTTTGTATAAATTTCAGTATAAAATTACTCTGTAGCACATAAAGCTAATTTAAGAAAGTTGTAAAGTTTGTGGAAAAATATGTTCGAAGTCAAATTAAACTCACTAAAGCTTCTCTTAAATTTTAATTTTCCTTCAAGTTGTTATTTTTTTCATCTTCAGAAATTTCTCTCAGCTTATTTCCTTAGTCTTTTTGGATCTTAAAGTATTCAAGGATCACACAAGATTTTAAACATAATTAAGCACACATTAAATGAAATGATTTAATAATCATAATTCTCAAATAAATTGTTATTGACATCAACCATTTCTTCGTGAAGTTCCACTTTCCACAATGTGTTATGATCTCTTATATTAGTTCAAATGCAATTATTTGTAATGCAGCAATGACACTAGCTTTGGATAATAGTCAAGATATAAAAAGTTAATATAGTGCTTGTAGAACAATCTCTTTGTGAATCCTGCATGTTCATACATAACATGCAGTGTTTAAGACAAAAAGCAGCATCTGCTATTGAGGATTTTCTCTCTCAGAAGATACTGTTTATGAAAAAGTAAGTACCACTACCAAGTTTATTCTTTTGGTTATTGGAAAATATTACAACTGGTTGTATTAGAGTTAGTAAAAATTTCAATAGGATTCTGGAGTAAAATATAATTTTTCCAAAATTCTAAAGTGATAGGAAACATTATTTCCGTTATCTATCTAGTCTATTCATCTACCTACCTACTTATATATCCTATTTATCTGTATTGTTCAGAAATGTTGAAGTTGGAGAAATCCTCCACTGACTTCAGTAGTCAATTATTGAAACACAGACAAACACATCAGTGTGGGCTATGAATGCGTAAAGATATAAATAGTGTTGAGATACATGAAATCCTCTGTAAATAACACAATGTTAGATATAAATAACATAAGATTGGAGTTAACAGAAGGAAAGGAAACAGTATTGAGGACACACTTTGTTTAATGTTTTCAGATAATCATTTTAGACTTGTAGTCTCATGTAATCTTCATAACTAGGTTATGATTTTACCACTAGATTTATTTTAAAGAAAAACAACGTATGATATATAAGATGACAGATAAGTAACATTATGTGGTCCCATATTTATTTGCCATCATTACCAATATTTTTTATTTTTATTTTACAATATTGCTTCTTTCCCTGTTTCAGAAGAAAAGGTAACAGCAGATGCTTAGAAGATATTGTTATATCAGTATGTGTAATATCTATATACGCATTTTTTAGATTTCCTACTATCTCTGTATCTACCCATTTGCACACATGGATAAATAACATATTTACATGCATATAGATTTCCAACTGGCAGTAAATATAAATTAGCAAATACGGATTAAATTTATAAGAAAATAGTAACACTAACAGAATCTCCAACAGCCAGCATTTCTATGTATCAGAGATCCATCTAAGTGCTTTTATACTGATTAATTTATTTAATCCTAAAGAGAACTTTATACTATTAATATCCCTGTTACAAGGATGATAATATTGAGCCTAGATATGCATTACCATATAACTAATAAATAAAAAAAAAAAACTTAGTTACAAAACAAGTCATTCTTATTCTAGACCCTGGACCTAGCTATTCTCTTGTGTTGCCTCTTCCTTTCCTGTAGTCACTAGTGTCAAGTGGTCATTAACAGAGTCCATTCTTCTAGGAACAAGGCTTTAGTCCAATTCAGAACTTCTTAAAATTATATTGGTGGTTTCCTGTTAAAATTAGACATAGACCTTTGGGATAATAGAAACATTCTAAACCTGTGAATATAATTTCAGTGTGGTGACTTTAGTTGTTAAAGGAGGTCATTGAGAAGATGTGGCCTCTAGTGTGGAGCCTGGCAATATGAGGCTCCTCACCACTTCCTCTGTCTTTGGAATGCGCTCTCCACCCACCATTCCCACAGTGAAAGCCGTTTTCAAGGATACAACCTGGAGAAAGCTATGTGTTGCTAAGACCTTCTGAATGGTATACGGGTCCTGAACTCAGTGAAGGCTTCTGTATAAACTTTTAAGATTCTATTGGGAAAGTGAGGAGATCTCCTTGTCTTACGCCTGCCCAAGACAAGCCTTATGTGCAAGTCCCCATGCTTGCCAAAGCTGCCATTTAGCAATCTGGAGTGGCTTGCCTCGTTCTCTGGTCTCTTCTTGTGCTCCGTGTATGAAAGCCAGTTTCGGATTTCACTCAAGAGTCTCCCAAGGTTTCGAATCAACATTGGTGCAGTGAAGGATTTCCAATTTCCAGTCTTAGTCCCCAAATAGGAAATTCCAGCCTCTCCATGAAGAATTAAGAAGTACTTTATTCCTTCAACATCTTATTTGCTCCTTCCATTCTAGATAAAGATACAGTAGATACTCTGTGTGGCATAGGCATATACATCTCGGCCTGTGACTGGGTGTATAAATTCACGCAGGCAGAAGCAGAAGGAATTCCAATTTCTGTGTACATCCTAAGCTGTGTTTCAAATACTATTTTATCAGTTGAATTCGATAACTAATCACTTATTTATAATTATCACATCATAGCATGAACCATTCAATTATTTCTCTCATTTTTATTTATTCTTTTTTTTTTTGCTTATTAGAATTATGCATGTATTGGACAATCAAGAAGGATTAGAAGAATAAATGTGCTGGGTTTTAAGAATGACTTTAATGGTGAGTTACAGCATTGATACAATTACATCCGTAACCTACATAAATATATAGATACATATGAATTTGTAGAACTAATCAGATATATGGATCAGCTAAGGCTTAGAGTAGTAATCCTTCTCACTTCATATCTATCATGTCTGTATCATCTATCTATCATCTATCTATCTGTCTATTCTATATATCTATCTATTTAGAAAAATTAATACACTATTTGGCTCCAAGAAAAAGCTTTTTGGAGGCAATGGTATTACACTTAAGAAAAACACGCTAGCCCTGGCAGAGGAATGAATTATTAAGTTTACCTACAACTTCACTTCAGATTTTTACTTAAGTGATGAAATTAAAACATAAATTCTCATTTGATTGTTTTCCACTTACACTTTTCTATATGTTCTATAATAAATATGTACTGTATGAATTCTTTTAAGTTTGGGACAATTAGGATAATTTGAAGAAATTACAATTCTCAGCGAGTCTGGACTAGGCAATTTATTGTGTTCCATTTTCCAACTTGGTATAGCTTAAATTTGCACAAGAAAATCAAGCTCAGTTTCCAAGGCTATAAATTGGTTATCTGGGTTTGTTTTTTAAAAATCATTTTTTAAATATCTAATATTTATTAAGTGTATTGAAAAACTTGGAAGCAAGTGTATAGTGATGAAATGAATGCTGACAATGTAAACGCACCGAACAAATATGTCTCATTGTAAGGTATATGAGACATTCAAAGGACTAAAGATATACATAATTCACAATTCATTCAAAATAATTGTATTCAATTATATGTTTATGGTCCATATATCATTTAAAATTAAACCAGATTAACAAGATGCTGGCCCTTATATTTCATGAAACAATTTACTCATTTCTGGGCAAGCCTTCTATTTTTAAGTGATGTCGTTGTAAAGACAAGGTATGGCTCCTTTCTTTTCTTCTTTTTTTTTTTTCTTTGAAGATTTTATTCATTTATTTGACAGACAGAGAGAGACAATGAGAGAGGGAATACAGACAAATAAACGCTACTACAGACAAACAGGTCACCAAAACAAGGTAAGAATTTAAACAAATAAACCATACTACAGACAAATATATATTATCAATGTTGATGCAAAGATCTTAAATAAAATAGCTGGAAAATATTAAAACATAAAAAATATAATATGTCCCTAACTTGGGTTAACTTCAGGAATGCAAAGATTATTTAATTTTAGAAAAACTATTATGAAGTTTATCATATTGATTGTTTTAAGAAAGAAAGCTTATGATCATCTTTACAGATTCTGATAAAAACATTTGTCAAAATTTATCATCCATTCCTATTTATTGATATTTGGGCTTTTTATTTTTTTATTTTTATTTTATTTTTTTATTTTTTTAAAGATTTTATTTATTTATTTGGCGCAGAGAGAGAGATCACAAGTAGGTAGAGAAGCAGGCAGAGAAAGAGGGGGAAGCAGGCTCCCTGCTGAGCAGAGAGCCTGATGCGGGGCTGGATGCGGGGGCTCGATCCAAGGACCCTGAGATCATGACCTGGGAGATCATGACCTGAGCCGAAGGCAGAGGCTTTAACCCACTGAGCCACCCAGGGGCTCCTGGGCTTTTTAATTTTTTAATAGGCTCTAGTAAATAATTCAGGAAAGCTAAACAAAACACTTATTAGTTTTCTTGTGATAGTCTCATTAATTTCTCTAATATTTGCTACCTCCAGTTTTTCTGTTTTTAATTATACCAGATTTTTTTCCACTTTCCTTTTTATTCCTGATCAGTTTCTCAAATGGATTATCTGCTTGGTTAACACTCAAACAACAACAACAACAACAACAACAACAGCAACAAACTTTTGACTTTGTTCATCTTATTTATCCTTGTTTTATTGATTTGCATGTTAATTTTTATTATCCCATTTTTCTACTATCTACTCTTCAACTGACTTCTTATATTGGCCACTGATTTCATTAATATTTTAGCTTCTCTCACATTCAGTCTTTTGGTTTATATCAGTGTTTTAATATTTTTAAGACTTCATTTTTTATTAAAATTTAATTAATATACACTCTTATATTAGTCTCAGGTACACAATGTAATGATTCAACAATTCTGTACATTAGTCAGTCCTCATTACAATAAATATATTCTTAATTCCCTTTATCTATTTCACTCCTCAAACACACATAACCTTCAGCAACCACCAGTTTGTTCTCTGTATTGAAGACTCTTTTTTGTTTCTCTCTTTTTATTTCTTTCTTTGTTTCTTAAATTTCACAAATGAGTGCAATTATTTGTCTTCCTCTGTCTGACTTATTTCATTTAGCATTATGCCCACTAGGTCCATCCATCCAGTAATTCACTACTGGGTATTTTCCCGAAGAAAACAAAACACTAATTTGAAGAGATGTACATACTCTTATGTTTATTGCAATTTATTGCAATTATTATTTACAATGGCAAAATTGCAATTATTATTTACAATAACCAAGATATAGAATCAAACAAAATGCCCTCCATAGATGAAGGATAAAGAAAATGTGATATATATACATATATATTCTGTGAAATATTTCTCAGCCATTAAAAAGAATAAGATCTTGCCATCTATAAACACTTTGCTTTTAGTGCAGTTTTAGGATTACAACTAATTGAGAGAAAAGTTTAGTGATTTCCCGTATATTCCCTCTTCCCACACATCATAGTCTCCTGTAATTTCAAAATCATTCATTGGCTGGCACATTTAAAAAAAAAATCAAAGAAGAGCCTACGTTAATAGAACATAATTACCTAAAGTCCATAGTTTAGGGCTCAATCTTAGAGTTATGTAGTCTATGGGTTTAGACAGTTGTATACTGAGGTAGATCTATTATTATAGTATCTACTATTTTCACTGCCCTAAAAATCCTCTAACCCCCTTCATTCCTGACAACTACCGATCTTTTTTTTGTCTTCATATTTTTGCCTTTTACATAATGTTAAATAGTTGGAATCATAGAGTATATTGCCTTTTCAGATTGACTTCTTTCTCTCAGAAATAAGCCTTTAAGTTTCTTCTATATTTTTCCTGGCTTGATAGATTATTTCTTTTTAGTATTGAATAATATTCTCTTGTCTTGATGTACCAGTTTATTTGTCTATTCACCTACTGAAGAACATTTTTGTTGTTTCCAAGTTTTGGCAATCATGAATAAAGACACTATGCATATCTGTGTTCAAGTTTTGGGTGGTTATAAGTTTGGTGTTCCTTTAGGTAAATACCAAGGAGCATAGTTACTAGATCATGTGGTGAGAGTACGTTTAGTTTTATAAGAAATTGCCAGATCATCTTCCAAATTGGCTGTACCATTTTTCCATTTCCAGCAGCAATGTATAAGAATTCCTGTTTTTCCATATTCCCGCTAGCATTTGGTGATGCCATGGTTCCACATTTTGGCCATACTGATAGCTGTGTAGTGGTATCTCATTGTTTTAATTTACATTTCCTGATAATATGTGGTGTGGAGCATCTTTTACTTATTTTCTATCTATATAACTTCTTTGGTGAGGTGTTTGGCCTTTGGCCAAAGATCTTTGGCCCATATTTTAATTCGGTTATTTTTTTTGTTATTGAGGTTTTTTGTTTTGTTTTGTTTTGTTTTAAGATTTTATTTATTTGACAGAGAGAAACACAGTGAGAGAGGGAACACAAGCAGAGGGAATGGTAGCGGGAGAAGCAGGCTTCCTGCAGAGCAGAGAGCCCAATGCGGGGCTCGATCCCAGGGCCCTGGGATCTGACCTGGGCCAAAGGCAGCCGCTTAATGACTGAGCCACCCAGGCGCCCTTGTTATTGAGTTTTAAGAGTTCTTTGTATATTTTGGATAACAGTGCTTTATCAAATATGTCTTTTGCAAATATTTTCTCCCAATCTGTAGATTGTCTTCTAATTCTCTTGATGTAGTCTTTCACAGAGAAGTTTTTAATTTTAATGAAGTCAAGTTATCAATGATTTATTTCATGGACTGTGTCTTTGTCTTTGGTGTTTTATCTAAACAGGTATCACCATACCCCAGATTATCTAGGTTTTCTCCTATGTTATCTTCTAGAGAGTTTATGGTTTTGCATTTTAAAGTTAAGTCTGTAATGCATTGAATCAATTTTCATGGAGGGTAGGAGGTCTGTGTCTAAATTCTTTTTTTTTTTTTTTTTACAATGGATACCCTGTTGTTTCAGCACCATTAGTTGAAAGGAGTGTCTTTGCTTCATTGTATTGTCTTTGTTCCTTTGTCAAAGATCAGTTGACTATTTTTATTTGATTCTGTTTCTGGGCTCCTTCTCTGTTTCATTGATCTATTTGTTTGTTCTTTCACCAATACTACACTATCTTAATTACCATAGTTTTATAGTAAGTCTTGAAACTGGATAATATCAGTCCTCTAAATTTGTTCTCCTTCACTGTTGCATTGGCTTTTTCTCTTTTTTCTTTGCACTTTAGCTTCTTTTTTTCTAATATGAGTATTAATGTACTCTTGTATCCCACAAGTTTGATGTGTTAATAATCTTTTAGTCTAGGTGTTTTAAAACCCATTATATATTTTTTCCTCTTATTCTTGATTTATTTAGGTATACATTTAAATTTCAATAAATATTCCAAAATATTTTTTGAATAGTGGCAAGCTAATTCTAAATCTTTTATAAAAGAACATAGCCAAAAATGGTTAAGATCCTTATGAAGAAAAGGCTGTAATTGCTATGCATACTCTGTCCATTATTAGGCATTCTGGACCTCACTCATCTTTGGTCAGCATTTGTGCTAATTTAGGTTGAATACCCAATGAAATAACCTATGGTTGAAGGTCTAATCCCCTTTATTTATTTTTTTTTAGGTCTAATCCCCTTTAATACTGTTCTCTTCTCTAGCTGTGATTACTACAGTTGTCCATTTGTGCTAGACGTATAAAGAGCCTCAGATGAATTTCTTTAGTTTGCATCATACTCTTCCTTGCTTCCATTATGTAGTAACAATCCTACCCTTTTATGATGATCAGGGTCAATTAATCATGCCAGCATTGCAAATCCTTTCTTTTCTTGTCAATCTACAGTCATAAAGACCTCAAGTTGACCAGGCATATGCCATAGATTTATGCTTATTGGAGCTCTTATTATGTACTCTGGTAGGAATATTATCCCCATAATATTCTGAAAACGAGACTTCTAATCCTTAAATGCTTACAATTATAACAATTGAAAATATAAATTTCCCAAATATTTCCCTGGTAATGATAAGATTGACCACTTTTACTTCCACAGACCTGTGTATTCACAAACATAGCATTATATAATGGTTGATGATTCAATGTCTAAACTGCAGGTTGTCATTCCCAAGCTTATACATTTACTGTGCCTTTTAATGGGCATTATACGTTCCAACTAGGCCAGCAGTTTCTGGTAATACAAGCTATGGTAGAGACAATACATCTAGAATACTTGCTACCATTTGTTTACCAGATCCGGTTAATAAAGTGTTATTAATATAATTGCCAACATATTTTTCTGCAAAATGTTAAAGCAATCAAGATCTCTG
This sequence comes from Procyon lotor, assembly GCA_028646535.1. Taxonomy (NCBI): domain Eukaryota; kingdom Metazoa; phylum Chordata; class Mammalia; order Carnivora; family Procyonidae; genus Procyon; species Procyon lotor. The sequence continues at coordinate 62,735,924 of CM053604.1, read as the reverse complement.
AACTACACTGAGGCAGAACCCAAAAGTTCATCATATCCCTAGGGTAAGACGATGAATGCATGCTGCTTTTCTTCTCAGGAAGATTGAAACAGCTTTTGATTCTTCTCTTGATAATAGATTGAAAAGCATTCACTAAATAAATTCATACCAAGAACAAGGGGTATATTGTTGATTCTAGTAAAGAAAACACATCCAGCATAACAGCTGCATTAGGGATTATCATGGGGTTACGTCTATAGAAATCTACTATAAATTTGCATTATACATCTAATTTTTGCTTAGGCTAGTTAGTTGAATGAGAATATGATGAGACAACTAGCTTTGTGTTATTTGAGTCTTTAAGAGAAGTATTAATCTCTGCCATTCTACCCAGGATGCTCTGTTGCTTGTTATTTACAATCTGGTTGGAGATTTGCAGGGGTGAGCAGTTTCATGAGCCTCTATTTGGTTTTTCCTATCATATTGTTAATGCACATGTCAGAAATGATACTTATGCCAGCTATTAAGCATGTCCATCACAATTATGTAATTCAAGAGACTGGAGAATGACTACAGGGTGTTTCCATGAACCCATTAGACCTAATATGAGATGGCTTTGTGCCAGAAATTAATTTTTCATCTCACTTATATATTCCCCCACTCTTATATGAGGCCGTGATGGTGCTGTATGCTCCCTAGTTTCAGTGTCAGCACATAACCCATATCTGTTGTTTTTTGAATGATATGAGGTATTCTCTCTTCCCTAATCCATTGTTTAGAGAATAGCTGGTGAATATACTTGCCACGGATTTTATCCCCTCTTCTACTGCTGAGTTCTGGGTCTCATACCATGCTCATGTTAAAAAACTCTCTTGGGGGGGGCCTGAGTGGCTCAGTGGTTAAGCCTCTGCCTTCAGCTCAGGTCATGATCCCAGAGTCCTGGGATCGAGCCCCACATCGGGCTCCCTGCTCAGTGGGAAGCCTGCTTCTCCCGCTACCATTCCCTCTGCTTGTGTTCCCTCTCTCGCTGTGTTTCTCTCTGTCAAATAAATAAAATCTTTAAAAAAACAAAAAACAAAAAACTCTCTTAGGGACAGTGATTTACCTTTAGTGGTGACTGCTTTCTGCTCACCTATTTTTGACTAATTTTAGTTGTATAAATGAAGCAGTATCCTCAATGAATTTCTGCACATTTTGTCCTTAAAAATATCATTGTGTGCTAGCTACCTTTAAGTCCCTGGGAACAAAGGTCACCTGCTTCCCACTCTATCATTAGTGCCATGCAGTTATTATATAGACTTCACTTATGATGTTTAAATATTGCCACCTGTCCTCTGCTATTTCAGAATCCCATCCCTGATAGTTGTCACTGGAGAGCCCAGTATGATAACAGCACTTCTTAATACCAACCTTGGCTTTTAGAGGACAGTCATCACCGAATATATCAATGATGCTAGAACCCCACACTACAACATTTCCTGTCACTTTAGTAAAGGGAATGTTTCTTTGATCCTCCCAGAGATCATTATCAGCTGGTAAATTCTTTGGTCTTACATAACAGGTCTATTTTTACCATGACCTACCTTCAGAACTATTTGACCTCCTCCTCAATATGCTGCCTAGTTACAATGTCTCCACTTAATTTATTGTGAATTAGAGTTTTCTGTTTTCATGGATCATTCTTTTAGTGTATTAGGACAGCTCCAGGAACCTTAACCAGAATGTTACACAGTTAGTCACAAGAGTAACTCCATATTATTAAACTTTTGCATATCCAGTCATATATTCTGCCACTGCATTCTTGTCCCTTCAATATCTAATGCCATATATGTTCTCCTGTGGATAATCAGTCAGGTTCTGCATCTTCCTGGGGAATAACATTTCTTCCCTATGTTGATAGGTCAAGAAGCAATGAGTGGAAGAGGTAGCAGATCTTAGGAACAATGAGCATCGTTAGATGAGGAAATCATCTCTGGTAAAACTATTTCAGTTTTCAGGCAATGAGAATGAGCTGTTCAATTACATGAATAAGAGGTGAGGAAACCTCTTTTTCTGGCCCCAATTCCCTTATAAAGAATCTGTATGCTCAAGATTTCATTTGTTTGTGCCCTATTGTTCCATTCCTGATCTCAGGATACTCCTCCTTTCCTACTAGGGCCTGGACTTTAGCATAGTAGACTTTCTGGAACTGTGAATTTAGTTTCTTTTAAACTCTACCACTATTATGGTAAAATCTTGGGTCTGATTTTCAGCACAGTCTGCCCTTGCACTGCAGGAGAAAAGATTATTTTAAAATGTTGTAATGGAAGCCTCTTGGCTTTAACACTACACTCTGAGTAACCGAGCCTATTATTTACTTCCTATAGAGGAACAATAGTCAACCCATACTTGATCCTTCTAAGTACTATGGCCTTCATATTTACTTAAGAGCTACAGCTATTTGCATAATCTAGTAAATTCCCTTCCACTACTATCTTTAGTCCAAAACACTTGAAAGTCTTAATAATGGTAAAGCTATAGCATATTAGATGTTATTATTACTCCAGTCATCCCCAGTAAAGGTTTCCTTGTTGAATATGGCTGATAACTGATATAATTCAAGAATTTTAATCTAGGTGTCTACTTCCTGGAACCTTATTTCCGGTACCAACTGTCTTGGTTATACGCTCTTTCAGAAGCTAGGGAAAGCCATCATGCAGAGAGTAAACTGATGTAGAGAGAGGTCATTAACAAGAATCGGAATGGTAGGTGTACAGATGAGGTGTCCCCAGTGATTGCTGTACACAGATTCTGAATTAAATTATATAATTAATGAAGGATTATGCAATCTAATTCTATAAAATAAAGTCCAAAGAAAAAATAATCTGGAAAATAATATTCAGATAATTTGTAACAACAGTTTTCATTACCCTTGAAGATATGATTAGAGACCAGGACTGCATAAATGATAAGCTTTCTTTCTAAGTTCCATTTTTTGAAGTTTTATGGGTTTTCTTTAGGCATTTAAGAAGATTAATAGCAACATCGACATCCTTATAAGATGTCCCTTTCTTGGTTTATTTAGCCAACTTAAATGGATTTAAGGTTTCACTTTAAAAAACAACTTAAATACAAGTAAATTTTACTTTCCCCGATTCTTGCATAATCAATGCTGCAATTCTTTCAGCATGTTAGGACTTCTGATAGTTCCAGACTTTCTGCCATGGTCCCTCCAATAAGAATCTATTTAGTCACAGAAAACAGGAAAACTTTTTCCTGTGTCATCAAGGAGACCATGAGGCCTTTTCAACAAGACTAATATTCTGTTAACAGTAATTTCACATTGTACTCAAGGTAGCATTGTTTCCAAACTGTAAGGAGGATCAGGTAGAAATTTAAATGATCATTTTCCATGTGTTTTGGAAGAGAAAAGGGGGAAAAGATAGAACAGTCAGGTCAGTGACTATTGCAAGTCAGTGACTCATGCATTTAGAAATCCTTCCAACCACTGATCCTATAGGTTCGTATCCTCTTCTGACCTCAATTTTTATCTTTGCTTCCCACTTTTCCAGTTATCTCAGTTATCACTATGAAATTATATAATGACTTATTTTTCCTAAAAAGTAATCTATTTATTTTATATAACATAATATTTTATAATTTATATTTATATTTTAAATTTATTTTGTATAAAAATAATCTATTGTTATGGCTACCTATATTTTTATGTAGATAAGATCATAGTAGTATCAGTAACCTTGAGTTCTCATTGTTGTTAGCTTGTAACGATTTCTTTCATTACCTACAGCATGTTGCTTACTAAAAGTATAATCACAAAGTAAAAAATTAAATGTTCAATTCTTTAGATATTTTAGTCACAAATTATCCATGAACAGAAATATAAATTAATAATTTTAGAATTAATAATATCCACCTGGTAAACTTACCATTGCTACTTCTTTCTAAAACAAATTTTAAGGAAAAGAATTAAAACTATTTCAGTAGAAATAATTATTAAAAAAGAAAGTTAGATCCTTAGGCATTTAGAAGAGAATCTAAGACAATACTGTTATTGATTAATCTAATAATCAAAAAAGTCAAGTAAAATATATTTAAAATTATTTACTGAGTTTAATTATTTCTCTCTTGAGAAATTGCCATTTACAAATTCTATTGTAACTCTTCTAGGAATAAAATATTATATTTAAATTTTGTTTTATTTTCATTGTAGATTTTCCATCTAGTAAATTTTACCTACTTAGTTACTTTATTATGAGTAAGAAATTGGCTTTCTTTGTACTCTGTCAGCCTGCATAACAGTAAAGTAAAACTGTGACCTTACCTAGTTTTAAAATGCATTGTACTTTCCTTTATAACTATGTTGGTAAAGAATTTGGAGGCTCCTCTACTGATAAACAAATATATAAAACATAAAGGTCTACTGATGAATTATTTTACCTAGAATTAATATATTTGCTTATTTTCATTTAACTAGAAATGCTAAAACATATTTTGGTACAGTAGATTAAATAAAGAGCTGGCTTAGCATATCTTTCCCAAAGAAATTAAACATCTTTTTAAACTATAATGTTAAACTAATAGTAGAGGATTAGAATTCTAATTTCATTATGAGTCTGGGGTATAAGACTACATATGAGGCAATATCTTTCATCTGTTAAAAGAATTATTTCCAAAAAAACCCAATTATTTCCAGACAGCTGAATTAGTTGCTAATGATGCGGTATAATACTAGATGTGATCTGTTGCCCAAGGCCATTTCCTTCATATAAATGTGAAATGTGTTTTGGAGATCTGTCTGGCAACTAGACAGTAGTTAAAGATATCATTTGTTGTTTTTCTTTTCTCTTTTCTCTTAAGTAAAAGAGAAAAATATCAGCAAACTCAAATTTTCTATGCGGCATGGCAATAATTATTTACCAAATTTTCAGTGAAAAAAAAAAAGATCATATTTTGCATGACCAGGCTGCTAGCACTGAGAATAAATTGTGCCACATATGTATGTCTATATGTATATGTGTATGAATGCACAGTCATGTCTGTTTGCCACATTAACTGTGCTACTGCAACCATCATTACAGAAGGAAACCTGTGGAGTACTTGCTCTCCCTCTCTCCCTCCCCAAAGCATATGGCCCTTGATAACTTCTTTTAGGTAGGTCCTGTTTATATCTATCCAGGAAGACAAGTAGTGTTATTTGGTGGGAATTGGAACTTTTATAAGAAGGTCTTAGGTCATATACACTCTTAGACGTAATCTTGGGTAGCATTCTGGGCTTTTGGTTATGTTCTGAAATGTTAGCACCAGGTGGCAATCTTTAAACTTAGTAGTTTTCTTTCCTTTCCTCTTTTTTTCTTTATCTTTTTTTTTTTAACGTTTTATTTACTTGACAGAGAGAGAGCACAAGCAGGGGGAGCAGCAGGCAGAAAGAAAGGAAAAAACAGGTTGCCTGCTGAGCAGAGAGCCAGACGTGGGGCTAGATCCCATGACCTAAGCCCAAAGCAGATGCTTAACCAACTGAGACACCCAGGTGCCCCAAAACTGAGTAGTTTCAGCAGGAATCTCTTTAGGAGATTAGAAGGTATTGATATAATTTGCAAAATCTTAAAATGAATCTATTATTTAAAAATGAACAATGTAATTGTCTATAGACTCTACAATAAGAGAACACTAAAAAATACTGCTTTTATCTTGTTCTCACTCGCATAATTTATCACAAATGTGATTCCTCTAGTTAAAATAATCATGCTTCTGGTTTTAACTATAAGTTACTTAGATGAGGTTTCCACACATGTCTGGTAATAGTAACTTGAAGTGCTTAATAAAAATATCGTCTCCTGAGACTTTTCTAACACACTGAATTGATATTCCAGGAGACAATTTAACAACCTTTGTTTTTAACAAGGGCACTTGATACCGCTTCTCATAAGGTAAATTAGCAGGATACTGCATTAGACTTTAAGATTCAAGTGGCCTATAGTATGTACTTAATATATATGTTAGAATGAATGACATTAAGATACACAGTTCCTTTTTCAGGCTAATACTGCTTCCAATAAATATTACCTGCTTAAGCAGTGATTGGCATCTACCAGCTGCAGTAGATACAAGCCTGAGTTTTAAGGTACTTTTTATGAATATTTGTTGGATGTTACTTAGACTTTTCTTCCTCTGCATATAATTCAGGCTTACATTTCCAAGCCTTTTGCAAGTTATTTCTTCCTGTATGATCCTCTACTTCTGAATTCACAATGAAACCAAGTAAGCCATACCAAAAACACATCTGACATTTTTTCCTGGTTTTCTTTTCTTGGTCCAAAACAAGATAGAAAAGAGGGGTCACTTTCTGAATATCGAAGTCTTTTAAATGGAAGCATTTAAGTGTACACAATCTCTAGTCTTTATCATGACCCCTCCAGTGTATCTTTACTCTTCAGATGTCTATTTAATGTACAGTACTGCCACGATGATTTTTTTAAATCATTTTTTTTCTTCTTAACCTTGGTTTCCTCAGTTAAAGTGGGAATTTTCTGCACTTAATTTAAACATTGAGATCAGGGGCGCCTGGGTGGCTCAGTGGGTTAAAGCCTCTGCCGTCAGCTCAGGTCCTGATCTCGGGGTCCTGGGATCGAGCCCTGCATCGGGCTCTCTGCTGAGCAGGGAGCCTGTTTCCCCCTCTCTCTCTGCCTACTTGTGCTTTCTCTCTCTCTTTGTCAAATAAATAAATAAAATCTTTAAAAAAATAAATAGATATTGAGATCAGAATTAAATAAGAACACACATAACTTTGAGAAAAGCAGCTGCTCAGTCTTTTGACACCTACTTGACCGTGTATGAATGTACCTTAAGCCCAGGTCACTTTCTCAAGAGAGAAAGAACCCACACAGTCTGCCAGGCTTCTTACCCCGTGTGCAAGCTCTTTCCCTGTTGCAAGCTCATTGAATATGCCTTAATTCTACTTAAGCATGTAAATCACTGGCCCTCAGGCATATCCTAGGTTTCCAGATTCCATGGAGGGCAGGGTGTGGGGAACCTGCTAGTTATGAGAGACTAACTCACTACTGAAAATGATCTTGCTCTCTTATGTGAGTAAAGCTTTGTTCCATCCAGTGCTTGACTACGTTGTGTTTTCCTTGGCAACTCTGATACCAATGCAGTGGGCAGAAGTGTTTGTCAACCTTCTTGGGATTGAAAATCAGTGCACAGTTTTCTGCTTGACACAGTATCTGAATTTCAAAGAGTATTCATTCATAAACTTCTTTCTCAATGGAAATTGTTTACCAGTTCGGTAATCAATTAAGTGGCATAATCCTCACCAAATCGATTGGGTCTGAGTCATTATTTCACACTATTCTTCAGGAAAGAACACTATTTAAAACACACAAAGCATAACAAAACTATTGGGGACAGTTACGCCATGTAGTTTTTTCCAGAGGATGTTAACTTGAAAAAAATCCCAACCCATTCTAAAATAATTTTTATGAAGGAATGATACTGTCAATACCTGGTTTATTTGTTCTCAAAAAGTCGCATATCCTGCCTCTTAATCTTCTATATAAACATAGATTACCTCAACAAACCTAGTCTTAGTACAGCATAGCATTTGCTTAGCCATCTGTTATATTTACATAAGCAGCGTCCAGGCTGCTCCCTGGGGCTCTACACCTTAATCAAGTACTCTATTTAAGCAGTCATATACTCCCCAAGAGCCGCCTCCACCGATGAAGTTTACACAACTAAAGCTATCAATTAGTTCTAGCTCCTAGCCCATCAGTTAATAAAAGTGGAAAGCTATGTGAAAGAGGAAAATCTTAGCTAAAATTCCTTTGACTTTCTTAGGTTATTTAAAAGTGCTGAGATCGATGCATTCCTTCATTTATTTATTTACTTTTTTGATCAGTCTCAGAACAATTTGCAGCTCTTATAGAGATTCAACTCAAGTAGTGGGATACAAAGGGCAGGGATTGTATTGTCAGGAGAGAATTTGAAGACAATAAAAATCCAACTAAAAATTGGTTTGCTTTTTATTACCACCAACCATTCTAAACATTTTCTGTGGTAAAATACTCATTCACAAAAAAACAAAATCATTTTTGCTCTAAGGTCCAATTAGAACAAGTGCTGTACTTAACTTTGAGTTTTATGTATGCATATATATTTATCTTTTTTTTTAAGATTTCATTTATTTACTTGACAGACACAGCAAACAGTGAGAGAGGGAACGCAGTCAGGGGGAGTGGGAGAGGGAGAAGCAAGCTGCCTGCTGAGCAAGGAGCCCGATGCGGGGCATGATCCCAGGACCCTGGGATCATGACCTGGGCCGAAGGTAGCTGTTTAAAGGCTGAGCTATCCAGGTGCCCCTATATTTATGATATATATATACTCATTTGTGGCAATATAGGTCTCTATATATCTACATATGCATATTATATATATTGATTTGTGCATATATGTCAAGTGCCACTTTATTACTTATCTTTTGATAAACACTGTATTCGACATGATTACTCTGAGGACTCAGTTATGTGATCCTCCCTGACCCCTATCCCCCAGCCTAGATCTGTATGTGTGTGTGTATGTGTGTGTGTGTGTAAGTAGGAAATTCAAAATAAACCATGATTATAAAAACAAGGAACAGAAATTGAATTACTATACTCTTTTGATTCTATATGAGCACTTGGAAGTTCTTTAATAAATGTTTTATTTTAAGTTTTTATTTTAATTCCAGTTAGTTAACATAAAGTATTATATTACTTTCAGGTGTGTAATGTGGTGATTCAACACTTCCATACAACCCCTGTATTCATGATGACAAGTGCACTGCTTAATTGCCATTACCTACTTAACGCCTCTCTCCAAACCCTTCCCTCTGGCAACCATCAGATTGTTCTCTATAATTAAGAATCGATTTCTTTTCTTATTTTAAAACTTTATTTATTTATATTTATTTATTTGAGAGAGAGAGGGCGTGCCTGTGAGCCATCAGGGGGAGAGGCAGAGGGAAAGGAGGAGGGACAAGCAGACTAGGCACAGAGCACAGAGCCTGATTTGGAGTTCAGTCTCACCACCAGGAGATCATGACCTGAACCAAAAGTAAATGGTAGCCACTCAATGGACTGAGCCACCCAGGCATCCCAAGAATCTATTTCTTGATTTGTCTCTCTCTCTTATTTTCTCTGTGAATTTATTTTGCTTCTTAAATTCCACATAGGAGTGAAATCCTATGGTATTTGTTTTTCTCTGGCTTATTTTGCTTAGCATAATACACCCTAGCTCCATCCGTGTTGTTGTAAATGATAAAATTTCATACTTTTTATGGCTTTATAGTATTCCATTATGTATACATACTATTGAATATTGAATTATATATTCTAATATTAATTCATATATACATCTTTTTATCCATTCATCAGTAGATGCACACTTGGATTACTTCCATATCTTGGCTGTTGTAAATAATGCTGCTATAAACATAGAGGTGCACATATCCCTTTAAATTAGTGTTTTTGCAATTGCTGGATCATAGGATAGTTCTATTTTTAACTTTTTGAGAGATCTCCATACTGTTTTCCAGAGTGACTGCACCAGTTTTTATTTCCACCAATCATGCAAGATTTATTCTTTTTTTCCGCATCCTTGCCAACACTTGTTATTTCTTGTGTTTTTTTAATTCAATTTATTTTTGTGTGTGTGTTTTTTAATTTTAATCATCCTGATAGGTGTGAGGTGATAGCTCACTATAATTTTGATTTGCATTTTCCTGATGATAAGCGATAATGATGACCATCTGCATGTCTTTGCAAAAATGTCAATTCCTTTCTTCTGTCCATTTTTAAATTGTATCTTAAGACTATATCTAAGCATGCTTGCCAGACTGGTACAATTTCTCATAGGTTATATTTTAAGTAATACATTGTTTTGAGAGACAGTTACAGTTGTCCAAACACAATTTCTTGAAGAGACTTTTTCCCATTGGATATCTTTCCTGCTTTGTCAAAGATTAACTGACCATGTCATTGTGGGTTCATTTCTGGGTTTTCCATTCTGTTGCATTGATTGATGTCTTTTTTTTTCCCCCAGTACCACACTGTTTCGATTACTACAGCTTCATAATGTAACTTGAAGTCCAGAATGTGATGTCTCCAACTTTGCTTTCCAAGATTGCTTTAAATATTTGAGGTCTCTTGTGGTTCCATGTGAATTTTAGGATTATTTCTTCTAGTTGTGTGAAAAATACTGGTGGTATTTTGATTAGGATTGCATGAAAATTGTAGATTGCTTTGGGTAGTAGACATTTTAACAATATTTGCTCCTGCAATCAATGAGCGTGGAATGTCTTTCCATTTCTTTGTATAGACTTAAATTTCTTTTAACATTGTTTTATAGTTCTAAGACTTCAGGTCTTTTACCTCTATGGTTAGGTTTATTCCTACGTATCTTATTACTTTTTGTGCAGTTATAAATGGGATTGTTTTCTTAATTTCTCTTTCTTCATATTTATTATTGGTGTATAGAAAAGCAACAGTTTTTATGTAGATTGATTTTGTATCCTGTGACTTTTCAGAATTTGTTTATCAATTCTAGCTGTTTTGGTGGAGTCTTTTAGGTTTTCTATATATAATATGTCATCTGTAAATTGTGAAAGTTTTACTTCTTCCTTACTAATTTAGATGCCTTTTATTTCATTTTGTTGTCTGATCGCTGTGGCTAGAACTTCTAGTACTATGTTGAAAAAAAGTGGTTAGTGTGGACATCCCTTTCTAATTCCTGACTTGAGGGGAAATGCTGTCAGTTATTCCCCACTAAGGATGATGTTAGTTGTGGTTTTTCATATACTGCCTTTAGTAGGTTGGGGTATGTTCCCCTAAGCCTACTTTGTTGAGGGTTTTATCGTGAATGGACATTGTAACTTTCTCAAATGCTCTTTCTGTGTCTATTGAAATGATTACATCATTTTAATTCATTTTTATTGATACGATGTACCACGTTGATTTATTTTTGAATATTGAACCACCCTTGTAACCCAGGAATAAATCTCACTTGACCATGGTGAATGATTTTTTTTAATGTATTGCTGGATTTGGTTAGGTATGGCATCAGGGTAATGCTAGCCTCATAGAATGATTTTGGAATTTTTTTCTTCCTTTTCTATTTTTAGCAAAAGTTTGAGAAGAATAGGTACTAACTCTGTAAGTATTTGAAAGAATTCACCTGTCAAGCCATCTGGTCCTGGACTTTTGTTTGTTGGGAGTTTTTTGATTACTGATTCAATTTCTGTGGTAGCTATCAGTCTGTTCAAATTTTCTATTTCTTCCTGTTTCAGTTTTGGTAATTTATATGTTCCTAAGAATTTCTGCATTTCTTCCAGGTTTGCAATTTATTAGTATACAGTTTTTTATAATATTCTTTTTTTTCCCAAATATGTTTATTTTATTTTTCCAGTGTTACAAGATTAATTGTTCATGCACCACACCCAGTGCTCCATGCAATACGTGCCCTCCTTAATACCCACCACCAGTCTCGCCCAACCCTCCCCTCCCCTCCAAAACCCTCAGTTTGTTGCTCAGAGTCCACAGTCTCTCATGGTTCATCGTTCCCTCTGATTTCTCCCCACTCACCCTTCCCAATCTTCTCACAATGTCTTCCATGTTTTTCCTTATGCTCCACATGTAAGTGAGACCATAAGATAATTGGCTCTCTCTGCTTGACTTATTTCACTCCGCATATAATATTCTTTTATGATTTTTGTATTTCTGTGGGATTGTTTATTATTTCTCCTCTCTCATTTGTGATTTTGTTTATTTGAATTCTTCCTCTTTTTTTCTTGATAAGTCCGGCTAGAGGTTCATCAATTTTATTGATATTTTTCAAAGAACCAGCTCCGGTTTTATTCTCTTTTTTATTAATCTTTTAGTTCTGCTTTAATCTTCATTATCTCCTTCCTTCTGCTGTTTTGTTTACTTATTATTTATTTATTTATTAGCTTTTTTTCTTGTTCTTTTTCTAGCTCCTTTAGGTGTAAGGTTAGGTGGTTTATTTGAGATTTTTCTTGCTTCTTGAGATAAGCTTGTATGGATATAAACCTCCCTCTAAGAACTGCTTTTGCTGTGTCCCAGAGTTTTTGGACTGTTATGTTTTCATTTTCATTTGTTTCCATGTAGACTTTTGTTTTTTCTTTTATTTCTCAGTTGATTAATTATTTAGTAGCTTGTTATTTAACCTCCATTTATTTGTGGTCTTTCCTGATTATTTTTTCTTTTTGTTGACTTCTAATTTCCAGATTTTTATTTTATTTTTTTTGTGGTTGACTTCTAATTTCACAGCATTATAGTCAGAAAATATGCATGGTATGATTTCAATCTTCTTGAATTTGTTGAGGCTTGTTTTGTGGTCTAATATGTGATCTCTTCTGGAGAATGTTTCATGTGCACTTGAGAAGACCTTGTATTCTGGTGATTTAGAATAGAATGTTTTGAAAATATCTGTCAAATCCATCTCTTCCAGTGTGTCATTCAAAGCCACTGTTTCCCTGTTGATTTTCTGCTTAGATGATCTGTACATTGATATGAGTGGGGTGTTGAAGTCCCCTACTATAATTGAATTATTATCAATTAGTTCCTTTTTGTTTGTTATATGTTTTATATATTTGGGTTGCCCCAAGTTGAGTGCATAAATATTAACAATTGTTATTTCTTCTTACTGAATGGTTCCCTTTCTTACTGTATACTGTCCTTCTTTGTCTCTTGTTACAGTCTGTTTTTAAGTCTATTTTGTCCCTTTGTTACTCTGGCTTTCTTTTGACTAACATTTGCATGATAAATGTTTTCCACTTCTCATGTTCAATCTGCATGTGCCTTTAGGACTAAAAACAGTCTCTTATGTGCAACATATAGATGGGTCTTTTTCTTTTTCTTTCTTTCTTTTTAATCCATTCTTTCACTCTGTCTTTTAATTAGAGCATTTAATCCATTTACATTCAAAATAATTCTTGATAGATATGTATTTATTGCCATTTTATTATTTGTTTCTGAGGGTTTTTTTCTAATCCTTTCTTATGTTTCCCTATTTTATGTTTTGCTGTTTTCCTTTTTTTTTTTAAGATTTTATTTATTTATTTGACAGAGAGAGAGATCACAAGTTGGCAGAGAGGCAGGCAGAGAGAGAGGAGGAAGCAGGCTCCCTGCTGAGCAGAGAATCCGATGCGGGGCTTGATCCCAGGACCCTGAGACCATGACCTGAGCTGAAGGCAGAGGCTTTAACCCACTGAGCCACCCAGGCACCCCATGTTTTCTTTAGTGATATATCTGGATTTATTTCTCTTTTTTCTTTGCATATTTTCTTTGCATATTTATTAGTGTTTTTTGATATATGTTTACCATTAGGTTTGTATATAACCTCTTCTGCGAATAGCAGTCTATAATAAGTTGATGGTATTTTAAATTTGAACCCATTCTTTTCTCTTTTCCCCACTTTTTAAGCATAAGTTATTATATTTTATATCTTTTTTTGGTGTGGTTTCCTTAACTAATTTTTCGCAGGAATAGTCATTTTGACTACCTTTGTTTTTCCTACCTCTATACCGTCACTTTTGGTCTTTCCTTTCCACTCAAAGTGTCCTTTTTAATATCTCTGCAGAGCTGGTCTAGTGGTCATGTAATCTTTAGTTTTTGTTTGTATGGGTAACTCTTTATCTGACCTTCTATTCTGACAGCCTGGCTGGATAGACTATTCTTGGCTGCAGAGTTTTCCAATTCAGCACTTCAAGTATTTCATGCCACACCCTTTTTTACCAGTGTCCAATGTTTCCCAGATTCATGTCCGAAAGAACTCAAAGAATGAGAATCTCAGACAGGACAATGAGAGGGTGAGAAACAAAAGTTTTATAGAGCAGAAAGAAGGATTCCCCCATGGGAAGGCTTAGGAGAGAAAGAAAGACCCCTACACAGGAGGGGATTGGAGGAACTAAGCCACAGCAGTGGCATTGTCTAGGGGTTTTTATGAGTCTTAACTGAGCAGAGGGGAGAGTTCATGGCCCCTGGTGATAGTTTGTTCATTGGTCAGCTTAAGGATTTTCCATATAAGGCCGTGGCACCAAGGACCTGGTGGTCATAATGCTATGTCCTAGCTTCCTGTTATTCAGGCCCATTGTTTAGCCTTACATAATCTCCTTTAACCTTTTTTTTTTTTTTTTGTATTCTTTAGGTCCCTTAGCAGATTGTCTAGTGGATATTTGTATGGTTTTAGGCATATAAACTTTGATCTGCAGATGTTTCCTGCAGATGTTTGTATAACCTTGCTCAAGCCCAGTCCCTGACTATCTATTAATTCCTCAACTCCTATAACCTTCTGGCTTGCAATGTTTCTTTTGAAAAATCTCCTGTTAGCCTTGCGCGTTTGTCCTTGTAAGTTACTGACAACTTCTGTCTTGCTGCTTTTAAGATTTTTTTCTTTATCACTATATTTTGCCAATTTAATTGTCATATGGCTTGGTGTGGGTCTGCTTTTGATTTTGAAGGGACTTTTCTGTGCCTCCTGGAATTGATATCTGTTTGTTTTCCTAGCTTAGGAAAGTTTGCAACTATCATTTCTTCAAATACATTTTCTGCCCTCTTTTCTCTATCTCTTTTTTCTGGGGCTCCTATAATATGAATGTTATTACATTTGATGGAGTCATTGAGTTTCCTAAGTCTATTCTCACTTTGTATAATTCTTGTCTCTCTTTTGTTCATCTTCTTTACTTTCCATTTCTCTGTCTTCTATGTCACTGAATTATTCCTCTACTTCTTCCATCCTGCTGTTCATTCTATCAAGTGTGTTTCTCATTTCATTTATTGCACCTTTTACCTCTGCTGTTGTTCCTTATATTTGTGTTAAGGTTCTCACTCATGTCTTCCCCTCCTTTCTCAAGTTCAATGAGCATTCTCATGATCATTGCTTTAAATTCTCTCTTAAGAAAGTTACTTATATCTGCTTCATTAGATCTCTGGCTATGGTCCTGTCCTATTCTTTCATTTGAGACAAATTTGTCTGTCTCCTCACTTTGTTTGGATCTCAATGTCTGTTTCTATGTGTTAAGAAAGTCAACTTTGTCTTTTGCTCTTGAAAGTAGTGACTTTGTGAAGAAGAGGTCCCAGAGTGCATTACAGTGCATTGTCCCTATTCAACAAAAGGAGGAGAGTATCCTATCTGTGTTACCTACACCCTGTTGTTGTGTCTGTGTCTTTTTCTTTCAGTGCAGTTACCTGCACTGACTCTCTGCCTGTTGTGAGTTATGTTTGTTCTCTGTACTATTAATGAGACCCAGGCAGGCCAGTTCTGAGGGGACATGCCTCCTGGGGAACTTGAAAATGGTATGGCATTGTTAGCAAAATTTGTGCTAGTTCACTAGTCCTATGCCTGATTCCCTGAAGCATTGCAGCAGCTGGAGATTATGTGCAGAGTTGGCCAGAGATGTGAGGTTAAGCATAGCATGCAATAATGTTTGAGGCACACGGTTGAGTGCAGAATAGCAAGTGGGCACAGTATGGCAGATGGACACAGCACAATGGCTAGGTGCAGTGTGTGGCAGCAGCTGTGTACTTGGTGGATGGATAAGTCACATATATGACTTTAAAAAAAATTACTCTGAGCCCAAGGCCAAGGCTAGCAGGCTTAGAGTGGGCTAGTCCTCAGGAAAACTGATAGGTGTGGGAAATTTCCAGCAGTTTTGGTAGCAAGTGTCTGTGTGGCTCCACCTCCTGCAGGTGGCTCTGTGTTTATGCTGGGAATAGGTAGGAAAATGGCACATTCCAGTTCCCTCATTATTGGAGAAATATTGGAGAAGTCCCCCAACACACTTCAAAATCAGTATGAATATATCTGTCTGCCAGTTGCCCCCAGTGTTATATAAACTACCCTTTTTATGTTGTTTCTTTGTATAGGCTGCTATCTCTTTAAGGGTGGTGACCCAGCTATCACTGGCCAGTGCTCATCCACAGTGCTCATCCATGAGCTATCACTCATCCAGTGCTGAGCCTGCTGACTTTTAAAGATCCAAGTCCCACCAGTTTTATAAACTCACAGTACTCAGCACTTCTGATTTTAAAGTTTAACAATATGGAGATTAGTCTTCCTGTGTGAGTTCCCTGGTGTGAGGGCCCATTTCTCTGTCTTCTCTGTGCTTGAAACCTCTTTCCACCTTTCTGACCTTCCTAACATTTCAGATGTAGCTTCTACTCTATATTTAGTTGAGGAGTTTGTTGTATCAGCTTTTGGATCATTCTCCATTTTATTGACATGGATGTGGATGATATATAGTTTTTAACATGGGATGGGGTAAGCTTAGGATCCTCCTATTCAGCCATCTTTCCAAGCTCCAACTCAAAATTAATAAAATTTGTTAGAACAATTTTAGATTAACAGAGAAACTGAGCATATAGTTCCCATAGACTATCCCCTCTCTCCTGCAGTTTCGTGTATTATTAAACATGTTGTATTCCTTGTTACAATTAATGGACCAGTACTGAATCATTAGTGTTAACTAAATTTATAATTTTTGTTAAGATTCATTCTTTGTGTTGTAAAGTTCTATGAGTTCTGACATATATGTAATGTTATGTATCCACTATTATAATACTAAATGAAATATTTTCACTGCCCTAAAAACCCCTGTGCTCTATCTATTTACCTCACTCCCTGTCCCCTGAAGACCCTGGAAATGTTGATTTTTATTTTTCTACATAGCTTTCTCTTTTCCAGGATAACAGGTACTTTCAGTTACACAGAAATAGTCGCTTCAGACTGGCTTCTATCATTTAAATAATTTGAATTTTTCTTCATGTCTTTCGTGACTTTAGGCTCACTTATTATTAGTATTCTGTCTTTTAGATTAGTATTATTATATTTAGTATTCTTATTAGTATTACTAGATTTAGTATTCTTATTTTTTGTTTTAAAAATATTTATCTATTTTATTTTATTTTTATTTAAATTTAATTAACAGTGTATTATTAGTTTCAGAGGTAGGATTCAGTGATTCATCAGTATCATATAATACCCAGTACTCATTATATCACATGCCCTCCTCAGTGTACATCAACCACGTACCCTGCCTCCTCCCTTCCAGCAACTCTGTTTGTTTCCTATGATTAAAAGTCTCTAAGGTTTGTCTCCTTCTATGATTTAATCTTATTTTATTTTTCTTCCTTCACCTGGGATCCTCTTTTGTTTCTTAATTACACATATGAGTGTGATTGTATGATAATTGTCTGTCTCTGATTGACTTATTTCACTTAACATTATACCCTCTAGTTCCATCCACATCGTTGTATTTCATTTTTTGATGGCTGAGTAGTATTCCAGTGTGTGTGTGAGATATCTTATTTATCTATTTATCTATTGACGAACATCTGGGCTTTTTCCACAGTGTGGCTATCATGTACATTGCTACTATAAACATTGGGGTGTATGTGCCCCTTTGGATCACTACATTTGTATCTTTGGGGTAGATACCTAGTAGTGCAGTTGCTATGTTATAGGGTAGCTCTATTTTCAGCTTTTTGAGGAAACTTCATACTCTTTTCTATAATGGCTGTACCAGCTTGCACTCTTACCAACAGTACAAGTGGGTTCCCTTTCTCTGCATCCTCACCAACATCTGTTGTTTTCTGACTTGTTAATTTTAGCCACTCTGACTGGTATGAGGTGGTATCTCATTGTGGTTTTGATTTGTATTTCCCTGATGCCAAATGATGTTGAGCATTTTTTTCATGTGTCTGTTGGTCATTTAGATGTCTTCTTTGGAGAAATGTCTGTACATGTCTTCTGCCCATTTCTTGATTGGATTATTTGTTCTTCAGTTGTTGAGTTTGATAAGTTCTTTTTAGATTTTGGATACTAGGTTTTTATCTGATAACACATTTGCAAATATCTTCTCCCATTCTGTCAGTTGTCTTTTGGTTTTGTAAACTGTTTCCTTTGGTATGCAAAAGCTTTATATCTTGTTATTATTTTATCTAGTTATTATTTTTTCTTTTGTTTCTTTTGCCTTTGGGGACTTCTCTAGCAAGAGGTTGTTGTGGCTGAGGTCACAGAGGTTGCTGCCTGTGTTCTCCTCTAGAGACTGCCTATGTTGCTTCCTGTGCTCTCCTCAGGATTTTGGTTTGTCTCACATTTATGTCTTTCACCAATTTTGAGTCTATTTTTGTGTATGGCATAAGAAAATGGTCCAGTTTCATTCTTCTGCATGAGACTGTCTAATCTTCCTAACACCATTTGTTGAAGAGACTGTCTTTTTTCCATTGAATATTATTTCCTGCTTTGTGAAAGATTACTGTACCATTTCTGAATTCTCTATTTTGTTCCATTGATCCATATGTCTGTTTTTGTGCCAGTACCATACTGTCTTGATGATTACACCTTTGTAATAGAGCTTGAAACCCGGAATTGTGACACCACCAGCTTTGGTTTTATTTTTCAATGTTCCTCTGGCTATTCAGGGCCTTTCCTGGTTCCATACAAATTTTAGGATTATCTGTTTCAGCTCTGTGAAAAAAGGTGAGAGTGTTTTGATAGAGATTGCTTTGATTGTGTAGATTGTTCTAGGTAGCATACACATTTTAATAATATTTGTTCTTCCAATCTGTGAGCATAGAACACTTTTCCATTTCTTTGTGTCTTCCTCAATTTCTTTCATGAGTGTGCTGTAGTTTTCTGAGTATAAATCCTTTGCCTCCTTGGTTAAATTTATTTCTAGTCATCTTATGGTATTTGGTGCAACTGTTAATTTCTTTCTTCTGTCTCATTGTTAGTTAATAGAAATGGAACTGATTTCTGGCATTTATTTTATATCCTGCCACTTTGCTGAATTCCTTGTATGAATTCTAGCAATTTTGGGGTGAAGTATTTTGGGTTTTCTACATAAAGTTTCATGCCATCTGCAAAGAGTGAGAGTTGGAATTCTTTTTTGCCAATATGAATGACTTTTATTTCTTTTTTGTAGTCTTCTGATGAGGCTAGGATTTCTAGTACTGTGTTGAACAACAGTGGTGAGAGTAGACATCTTTGTCGTGTTCCTGACCTTAGGGGAAAGCTCTTAGTTTTTCCCCATTGAGAATGGTCTTCACTGTGGGCTTTTCATAGATGACTTTTGTGGTGTTGAGGTATGTTCTCTCTGTCCTTATGCCATGAAGAGTTTTAATCAAGAAAGGATGCTGTACTTGTCAAATGCTTTTTTTACATCTGTTGAGAGGATCATAGGGTTCTTGTCCTTTCTTTTACTAATGTAGTGTATCACACTGATTGATTTGGGAATGTTGAACCACCCTTGCAGCCCAGGAAAAAATCCCAATTGGTAGTGGTGAATAATCCTTTTAATGTATTGTTGGAGCCTATTACCTAATACCTTGGTGAGAATTTTTGGATTCACATTCATCAGGGATATCGGTCTGTAATTATCCTTTTTGGTGGGGTTTTTGTCTGGTTTGGGGATCAATGTAATGCTGGCCTTATACAAATGAGTTTGGAAGTTTTCTTTCCATTTCTTTCTTTCTTTCTTTCTTTCTTTCTTTCTTTCTTTCTTTCTTTCTCTCTCTCTCTCTCTCTCTCCTTCCTTCCTTCCTTCCTTCCTTCCTTCCTTCCTTCCTTCCTTCCTTCCTTCCTTCCTTCCTTCCTTCCTTCAACAGCTTCAGAAGAATAGGTATTAATTTTTCTTTAAATGTTTGGTAGAATTCCCCTAGGAAGCCATGTGACCCTGGACTCTCATTTTTTGGGAGAGTTTTGATTATTGCTTCAATTTCCTTGCTGGCTATGTATCTGTTCATATTTTCTATTTCTTTGTATTTCAGTTTATAAATTTCTAGGATTACAGCCATTTCTTCCAGATTGCCTAATTTGTTGGCATATTGTTGCTCATAACATGTTCTTATAATTGCTTATATTTTGTCAGTGTTGATTGTGATCTTTCCTCTTTCATTCATGATTGTATTTCTTTGTTTCCTTTCTTTTTTCTTTTTGATATGTCTAGACAGGGGTTTATCAATCTTATTAATTTTATTATTTCAAAGAATCAGCTCCTAGTTTCATTGATCTTTCTACTGTCCTTTTGGTTTCTATTTCAATTATTTCTGCTATAATCTTCATTAATTATCTTCTGCTGGGTTTTGGCTTTATTTGCTATTCTTTCTCCAGCTGCGTTAGGTGCAAATTTAGTTTGTGTATTTGAGATCTTTCTTGTTTCTTGAGAAAGGCTTATATTGCTATATACTTCCCTCTTGGGACCGCCTTTGCTACATCCAAAAGGTTTTTAACAGTTGTGTTTTCATTTTCATTTGTTCCCATTACTTTTTTAAAATTCTTTAATTTCCTCATTGATTCAGTCATTCTTTAGTAGGATGTTCTTTAACATGCATGTATTTGAGTTCTTTCCAACTTTCCTCTTGTTATTGAGTTCAAGTTTCAAAGCATTGTGGTCTGAAAATATGCAGGGAATGATCCCAATCTTTTGGTAGTAGTTGAGACCTGATTTGTGATCCAGTATGTGGTCTATTCTGGAGAATGTTGCATGTACACTCAAGAAGAATATGTATTGTGTTGCTTTAGGATGAAATGCTCTGAATATATATGTGAAATCCATCTGGTCTAGTGTGTCATTCAACGCCCTCGTTTCCATGTTGATCTTCTGCTTTGAGTATCTGTCCATTGCAGTGAATGGGGTGTTAGCATCCCCTACTATTATTGTATCATTATCAATGTTTCTTTGATTTTGTTATTAATTAGTTCATATAATTGGCTTTTCCCATGTTAGGGGCATAAATATTTACAATTACAGATCTTCTTTTTGGATAAACTTTTAAAATATGATATAATGTCCTTCCTTATCTCTTATTACAGTCTTCTTTTAAAATCTAATTTGTCTGATATAAGGATTGCTATACCACCTTTCATTTGATATCCATTAGAATGATAAATGGTTTTCCACCCCCTCACTTTCAATCTGGAGGTGACTTTGGCTCTAAAATGAGTCTATTGCAGAGAGCATATTGATGGGTCTTGCTTTTTTATCCAATCTGATAGCCTGTGTCTTTTGATTGGGCCATTTAGCCCATTTACATTCAGAGTAACTATTGAAAGATATGAATGTAGTGCCATTGTATTACCTGTAAAGTCAGTTTCTGTATATTGTCTCTATTCCTTTCTGGTCTATGTTACTTTTGGGCTTTCTCTTTGTTTAAAATATTCCCTTTAATACTTTTTTGTACGGCAGGTTTAGTGATAAAATTCTTTTACTTTCCATTTGTCCTAGAAGCTTTTTATCTTTCTTTCTGCTGGGTAAAGTATTCTTGGCTTCATATTTTTCTCATTTAGCACCCTGAGTATATCATACCAGTCCTTTCTGGCCTGCCATGTCTCTGTGGATAGGTCTGCTGCCAGTCTACTAATGTTTCTATCTTTGTAGGTTATGGACCTCTTGTCCCAAGGTGCTTTCAGGATTTTTTCTTTGTCTCTAAGATTTGCAAGCTTCACTATTGTATAGGCCAAGTTGTTGGCCTATTTTTATTGATTTTAAGCAGGGGTTCTCTCTGCCTCCTGGACTTAAATGCCTGTTTCCTTCCCCAGATTAGGGAAGTTTTCTGCTATAAGTCACTCCAATATACCTCTACCTCTCTCATTCTCTCTCTTTTCTCTTCTTCTGGGATCCCAATTATTCTAATATTGTTTCACTTTTTGGTGTCACTTATCTCTCAAATTCTCCCCTCATGATCTATTAGTTATTTCTTTTAAACTGTTCTTTATTCTCCATCACTTTGTCTTTTATATCACTAATTCTCTCTTCTGCTTCATTTGTCATTGCAGTTAGAGCCTCCATTTTTTATTGTATCTCATTAATAGCCTTTTTGGTTTCAGCTTCATTAGATTTTAGTTTTTTCATTTCTCTAGGAAGGGATTCTCTTGTGTTTTTTATCCCCCCCGCCCCCCAGCTCTAGCTAGTATCTTATAATCATTATTATGGTTTCTCAAGTTCCCACATCTTACTTATATTCATACTGGTTAGGTCCTTGGCATTCAGTACTGCCTCTTGTTCTCTTTTTTGTTATGAGCTTTTTCCATCTTGCCATTTTGTCTAGAGAAGAATAGATGAATCAGAGAACAAAACACTAGTATGAAAACAATGGCCCCAGAGAAATATACACTAAACAAATCAGAAGAGCCCTGAAACTGGAAAAAAAATAAATTAAAAAAAATGAAAGAGACAGAGAGAGAATATAATCAGAAAGGTGAATATAACAGAGCAATACATGGGATGTTGTGTGTATTTTGGTCTGTTTGTTAGGAAACCAGATCCCATAACTATAAAGAAAGAAAAGCTTATATATATAAAAATAAAATTAAATACAAATGATAGAATAAAATTAAAATTAAAATAAATTAAGTTAAAAATGAAAATTAAAAGACAAAAAAAACCCACCACTACCACCACCACCAACAACAACAAAAAGAAAGAATATACAGATGAACAGCACAGAACAACACACTATATCCTATTTTGTCTATTTTGTTCTATTTGTTAGAAGAAAATACTTCCCAAAAATGTAATGAAAGAAAAACATATATATATATATATATATATATATATATATATATATATACAAAAGTGAAATTAAATACATTGAAAAGATAGAATGTATCTCTAAAGATGAAAATTTAAAAAAAAGGCCTTGTAAAAAAAGGAGAAAATATAATCATTTGAAGAGAACAGAGTAATACACTAGATTCTCTGTGTATTTTGGTCCTTTTGTTAGAAAAAACTGCATCCTCAAATTCTAAAGAAAGGAAACCTTATATATACAAAACTAAAATTAAATACAATGCAAGGATAGGATGTAAGTGTAAGAATGAAAATTAAAAAAGACTTTAAAAAAGAGTTGATAAAATAAGAAATTGGTTGAAAAGGAAGGAGAGAAAAAATTAAAATTGAAAGACTAAAGAATCATGAGAGAAAAAAAAAACAACTTTGAATTCTATATACTATTTCCCCTAGTGCTGGAGTTTTGCAAATCTGTGTGATCAATAAACTTAGTCTTAGCCGGATGTTCTTGCTGGTATTCTGGGGGAAGGGCTTGCTGTGATAATTCTCAGGTGTCTTTGCCCCAGCTGGAATTGCACTCCCCCTTCCCAGGGGACCAGGCTGAGTAAGCTGCCCCGGATTGTTTTGTGTGGCTTTTGTTCCTTGAAGGCTTTCAGCACTTCTTTAGAGGATGAGAATGAAAATGGCAGCCTACCTGTCTCCATCATCAGAGCTGAGCAGAGAGCTCATGCCTCCAACTCCTCAGTTCACCCTCAGGGAAAAGCAGTCAATCACTCCTGTTTCCCTGGTCTCCAACCATATCTCCTGTTCACTTGGCCTGTGACTGAGTATTTCTATCTCAGACATGTAACTCTGTTTCTAGTCTCTAAACCCTGCAGACTCTTGTGGTGCATACATGTGCTACTCCTCCTGGGGAAGGGAGAGAGGTCTCATCATGGTTCTGTCACTTTCTGGGCCCCAACAACAGTTGACCAACTGGGCAGTTTGTGGTTTACAGAAACACTGAGTTGAAAGCCCACTCATGGGCTTATTGGTTTCAGCTGGCTTCCCCTCTCCACTGCTTGGGAGTTCTGTCAAACTCATTCTGTCACACTTAGGCACCCCACTTCTTTCTGTGACCCCGGATATACTGAGACTACACTCTCTTACCTAGGATTCTGCCCCACTTTACCACCTGAGCACCTTGTATTCAGGGGTGTCCCTCACCAGAACAGACTTCTAAAAGTTTCAGTTTTGTTCTCCACTGCTATATCACTTACCAGTAACTCACTTGCAGAGGCTCCCTCCTCCCATGGCTTATCTTCTTCTTCTTCTTCTTTTTTTTTTTGATTGTATTTATTTATTTGACACAGAGAGAGATCACAAGTAGGCAGAGAGGCAGGCAGAGAGAGAGGGGGAAGCAGGCTCCCTGCTGAGCAGAGAGCCCAATGTGAGGCTCAATCCCAGGACCCTGAGATCATGACCTGAGCTGAAGGCAGAGGCTTTAACCCACTGAGCCACCCAGGCGCCCCTCCCATGGTTTATCTTCTGATATATCGCCTCAGGTTCACTTTTCTACACCTCCTCTCTTGCAGAAAGTGGTCACTTTTCTATTTGTAGAATTTCAGCAATTATTTTCTTAGAACTCCAGTTGAGTTTGCAGGTGTTCAGAATGATTTGATAGCTATCTAACTGAATTCCTGGGACCAGACAAAACTAAGGTCTCCTAATCTTCTGCCATCTTGGACTCTCTCCTTAGTATTCTTATTTTTAGTATTTTGTTATTTAGGTATAACAGAATTTGGGTATCTCCTTAATCTATTTAAGGAAGACTCAGTTGTTTTCAGTTTTGGACAATTATAAGTTCATATGTGATGTGATTGTGTGTGTGTGTGTGTGTGTACATTTTGGACTAATTTAGGGACATGCCTAGGAGCATAACTGCTCTGTCATATACTAAGACTATGCTTAGTTTTTTTTTTTTTAAAGATTTTATTTATTTGACAGAGAGAAACACAGCGAGAGAGGGAACACAAGCAGAGGGAATGGTAGCGGGAGAAGGAGGCTTCCTGACGAGCAGGGAGCCTGATCCGGGGCTCGATCCCAGGACCCTGGGATCATGACCTGGGCCGAAGGCAGACGCCTAACGACTGAGCCACCCAGGCGTCCCGACTATGCTTAGTTTTATAAGAAACTGCTAGACTGTCTTTTAACATTGCAGAATCAATTTGTATTCTCACCAGCTATTAGTTAAAGTTTCCTATTGCTTTACATCCTCACCAACATTTGGTATTGTTAGTTTTTACTTTTTTAAAAAACTTTCAGCCATGCTAACATGTGTGTATTGGTATCACATTGTTTGATTTGCAATTGCCTAATAACATATATTGAGATGTTTTAGATGTTTATTTGCCACCTGCGTATCTTCTTTGGTTAGGAGTCAAGATCTTTTGCCTGTTTCTTAGTCGACATATTTATTTTTTTACTATGAGTCTTAAGTGTCTTTTTTATATTTTGGACATAAGTTCTTTATCATATATGAGTTTAGTAAGTATTTTTCTCCAAGTATGTGAGTTGTCAAATTTTTTAACAGTGTATTTTGCAGAGCAGAAGTTTTTCATTTTAATAAAGTCCAACTTAGCAATTTTTTTTCTTCATAGACCATACCCTCCTACCCTACCTACTCTATGTGCTTTCCCCTCTAACTCTTCCTTTAAGATTCATGATTTCCAATAAGACTGTTTCTAAAACTTACTATATGGACCATGTTTTAGTTTCCTAGGGATGCTGTAACAAATTACCACAAACGGGGCATGGTATTTTATTCCATCACAGTTTTGGAGGCTAGAAATCCAAAATTTCCTTCTGGAGTCACTACAGAGCCTCAAGGAGAAACCATATTGCATCTTTCACATTTTACTTGACAATCTCTTTGGGTAAATATTTAAGTATATTTCTTGCAAGTTCTACTTCCCACTCAACAATAGAACACAATTTAGCCAGTTTCTGCTGCTTTATCACAAGGGGCCCCATTCCTTTAGTGCCCAATATCGGTCCTTCATTTTCATCTGAAAGTCACAAGAAACATCTCCTCACTTTCTGAGTCTTCACCAGAATCAGCTTTAATGTCTATATTTTTACCAATCCTATGCTTTTTTTCTGTAATGTGCCTCAAATCTCTCCCAGCCTCTACCAATTACCTACTACAAAGCCATTTCCACATTTTGAGGTATCAGCCTTCCATTTTCCAGTGCCAAAATCTGCGTTATGGTTCTCTAGAGAAATAGAGCCAATAAATGATTATATCTGTATCAATATATTTATATATCATCTATATCTGTGCCTATGTTTATGCCTATATCTGTATCTATATCATATCTATCTATCTATCCATCCATCCATCTATGAAGATATTTTGGGCAATTGGACTTTGTGATTATAGGAATTGGTAAGTGCTAAATCTTTAGGGCATGTTCATGGGCCAGAAACTCAGGCAGGAGTTAATATTTCAGTCTTGAGAATGTCATGAGAATACCTTCTCATGAACAATGAGTTGTTAGATGAGAGTCCATTCTATTCTAGTATAATCTTATCTTAATTGATTATATCTACAAAGTCCCTATTTTTAAGTGAGGTCACATTCACAGGTACCAATGTTTAAGATTCAGAAATACCTTTGGTGAGGTCATAACTCAACCTAAAACAGGACAAAAATTGTATCATGAACATCAAAAAACTATTACCCATGAAAAACAGCATAATCTTTTAGTCAACCTGATATAAATAAAAGTATTTTACAGTGTTTTAATTTCTAAAAATTAAGTTATTGCTAGATGAATATATGGTATGTAAATGTCACATATCAACACTAGAAAAACCTGCTAACCAAACAAAACTAAGTTATTGGATTTACTGCATTAAAGGCAGATATTGGGGGCGCCTGGGTGGCTCAGTCATTGGACATCTGCCTTCGGCTCGGGTCGTGATCCCAGGGTCCTGGGATCGAGCCCCGCATCTGGCTCTCTGCTCCGCGGGAAGCCTGCTTCTCCCCCTACCATTCCCTCTGCTTGTGTTCCCTCTCTCGCTGTGTTTCTCTCTGTCAAATAATAAAATCTTTAAAAAATAAATAAATAAGTAAGGCAGATATTGGTTTAATGATCTTAAGAAGAAAGAAGAAATTAGAGAAGGGTATTTATAGAGTTTAAAGACCCAGGCTGGGTGATTTCAAAGTTGGTCTTAAAAGTTGCAGCGGGGGGATTGAAATTTTACAGAATATCTAATGCTGTGGTTTGGATTGCTTTATACCATGTGGAGGGAAACTTGAAGTGAAACTTGATGAGCCTGCTAGTTTAGATAAAGTCTACTCTCCCAGGGACAAATATTCTATACTAGGAAATATATGTATGTTGGTTTTAGTGCACATAATATATTTTTAAGTTTTCATATTTGGGAATTTCTCAAAAGTGTTTGGAATCTGCTAAAACTTTTTAAAGTTTTTATTTAAATTCTAGTCAGTTAACATACAATATAATATTAATTTCACATGACGATTTAGTGAGTCAGCATTTCCATACCACACCCACTGCTCATCACAAGTGCACTCCTTAATCCCCACCACAGATTTAATGCATCCCCTGACCTATGCCCCCTCAGGTAACCATCAGTTTGTTCTCTATAGTTAATACCCTTTCTCTCTCTTTTTTCCCCTTTGCTCATTTGCTTTGTATCTTAAATTCCACTTCCCAAGTCAAATTATGACTTTTTTTTCCCAAAGTGTTCATCCATTTAATGTATTCCTCTAACTACTGCAAGGTAAGATGGGGATTTTAAAGTTGGGGATGGGGATCTAGGTGCAGATGGAACATCCCGGTCATACCGCTTGGACACTGTAAAGGGACAGGTCTGAGATCGCAGCCCCCACCACCTTATCTTACAGTCTACTGGATGGGGCGTACTGGGGGGAGGAAGGCGCCCTGTGACCAAGGGGCAGACTTTGTGAGAAGATGACTTGAGGGGCTCCCCATCAGGTGAGCACACCCCTGATCCTGTACTCTTCGTTGACCCAGAGGAGGTGGAAAATGGTCAGGTGGGGATTTTTCTCTTCCACGGCTGTGAGCAGCATCTGAATCTCCTCGTCAAATGGAGATTTGTGCATCCCAAGCTGCTGCAGCACACAGTCGGGGTGGCTCAGGGCCGCACACAGCGCCTCTGCCCCATCGCGGTCCAAGCTGATCCAGTCCAGGTTGAAATGGGTCATTGTTTCAAATCACATGGACTCCTGAATTTACTAAGATTTATAATAAACAAAACAAAAACAAAGAGAATCTTTTGAAAAATAGAAGATAAGATCAATAGAGAAGTAGCCACAAATGATAATATTTTGATAATTTATAAAACATTCATTCTCACATCCTTCATCCTCTCTCTTCTTTTTTTTTTTAAATCATCACTTAGAGAGAAGCAGCAATACATATGGACAAAGTTCGAAGGGAAAATAGATTACACAAGAGCCATTATCGCAAAGTCAAAATTATCTCTTTGGTAAATAAAGAATAGCTTCAGGGATCTATGCATATAAAACTTAGTGACCTTGCCTCAAGGCAACAAACCAGGGATTTTTTTTTCCTTCACCAGTGCTCTTTTATGCCCTAGAGTACTGCTATCTCTAGAATAGAGTTGTCTCAATTTTCACAAACTGACATGCAATGAGATATGCCTTTTTCTTTTTATATTTATGAGTGGCTAAAATTCCTGAGGGGATGAATTACTCAAGATAGTTAAAGATCGTAAGACAAGAAGTAATGGCCCAAAACACGAAGGGAGAATGCTTAAGCTAGATAAGATGAAGAAATTCTTAGTCATGAGGTCAATGAGGCAATCTAATAGGGTACGCAGGGAGGTAGTCAAGATAGCATCACTAAACACTATCCAGACTCAAGGGAAAATTAATGAGACAAGCTCTGGATGGGAGAATGAGAAATCTTATAGTTTTAGACAAGGAAGAAATAATCTATTATAGGTAACCCAAGATGCAGCTTTTAAATAGTTTGCCTATGTAAAAATATTAATTCTGATTGGTATTAAAGTTTCACAATTTAAAGAATAATAATACATTTTGAAGTGATTTTTAAAGGCTTTAAGCAGTACTTAAGCAACAAATATTTACTGAGGGTCTACATTTTGACAGGCACTTTTCTAGGCTTATAAATACATACCCAGAATATCATGTGGGGACATAAAATATTGATTTCTTTTTTTTTTAAATATTGATTTCTAATAAAGTGCATTGATGACCTCATTGGTGACCTCAAACAACATATGTAGTTAAAAACTAGAATAGAATTGTCTCAATTTTCACAAACTGAATTTGAACTAATGCTTCACTCATATAGTAGCATACAGAAATATACAATAATGCTTGATATACATGTCACTCTGAAAATGACATGCTATTTCCAAGTAATTTAACTCATGTCAATCAATATTGCCTAATTTTTTCCTTCTGTTTCATTATGCTGTTCAACAGAGATAATTAATGGCTTATGCTTTATTTGTACAGATTAATTTATCCTATAATGATTAAATATAAAACCTATATTTTAAATAGCTATGCTATATAAGTAACATAGATTCGTTCATGGATTATATTAGGGTAAAATTTGGATTATTAAATTAGGGTAAAATTTGAAGTGTAATTGCTATATAAATCACTGTAAATGTTTAGATTATACAATTTGATTAGTTTTGATATACATGTATGCCTTGAAGTCATTACCACAGGTAAGATAATGAACATAAATACTACATCCAAAAGTCCTCTTTTCTAATCTCTTCCTCTCATCCTTCTGCATACCATACCCATCACTGGACAATCATTGACCTGCTTTCTCTCAATATTGATTATTTTGAATAGTCTATAACATTTTATATAAATGGAATAACAAAGTACCTATTCTTAATTGTCTGGCTACTTTTATTCAGCATAATTATTTTGAGATTCATTTATGCTATTGAATAGATTAATAGGCCATTTCTTTTTATTGCTGAACAGTAACCCAATGCATAAATGTACCATAACTTGCTTGTCTATTCATCTCTTCATGGATATTTTAGCTGTTGTTAGCAATTTGGAATTATTAAAAATGAAGCTATTATGAACACACATGTACAAATCTTTCTATGTACATATGCTTTCACTTATTTTGGTAAATAACTTGGAGTGAAATGACTAGAACCTACAAAGTTTTGGGAAACTCCCAAACCATTTGCAAAATATTGTACCATTTTACATTCCTTCTAGCAGGAGAACAGTTTTGCTATGGGTCATTCTACTAAGTATGGAGTGGTATCTCACTGTCATTTAAAATGGCATTTTCCTAATGAATAATGGTGTTGAACATATTTTATGGGCTTGTTTGCAATCCATTTTTCTTCTTTCATTACACATGTCTTCAAATCTTTTGTTCATGTTTAAATGACTTGTAGCTTGTCCAATGTGTGACTTGAATTTTTTAAAAAAATTTTCTTAGTGTCTTTCCAGGAGTTTAATTTTGATAGAAGACAATTTGTCATTTATTTATTTCATGGATAATACTTATAATGTCTAAAAAACATTGTCTAATTCAGGGTCACAAAGATTTTCTCCTATGTATGTTTCTCAAAATTGTATGTCTTTAGTTTTACACATTGATCTATAAATAAATTTGAGTTAAGATTTCTATATAGTGAGAAGTAGGGATCAAAATTTTGTATATCTATATTCTTTGTATATCTATAGACAGAGACATTTGCTAAAAGGGTTGCTTTTCTTCAAAGAATTGCCTTTGAACTTTCTCAAAAATAAATTGACTATTGATGTATGGGTCTATGGGTTGGTTTACTGTTGTGTTCCATTGATATATTTCTCCATCTTTACCACAGTTTTCTCTTTCTTGATGAGTGTACCTTTGTAATAACTCAGCTTGTCAGTATCTACAGAAAGCCTACTGGGATTCTGACTAGAATTACAGTTAAGGTATATGTCAATATAGGCAGAACTGACCTTTTATCCATGTTGTCGCATTAATGCTACCTATCTCTTGATATATTTAAGTTTCTGTCTTTAATTTCTTTAGCACTGATTTCTAGATTTTAATGCATAGGCCTATCACAACTTTCGTTATTTTTACCTCTAATTATTCCAAAATATTCATGCTCTTTTAAAAAGTATTAATTTTCATTTTGACTTTTTATTGGTAACATATAGAAATGTAATTGTTATTGTATGTTAATATTGTGTGTTGCAATCTTGCTAATAGTATTTCTAATCGTTTTCAATATGTTCCATAGAATTCTCTACATAGATGATTATGCCATTTGCAAACAACTAGAATTTGCCTCTTTTCCAAAATTGATGTGTTTTATATTTTCTTATTTATTGCACTGCCCAGAAGTATAAATGAAATGTTGAATATAAGTGTTGAGGGCAGTTATTCTTTTTTTAAAAAATTTATTTATTTGACAGAGAGAGAGAGAGAGGGAGAGAGAGCACAAACAAGGGGAACAGCAGGCAGAGGGAGAAGCAGGCTCCCCACTGAGCAGGGAGCCTGACATAGGACTCAATCCCAGGACCCCGGGATTGTGACCTGAGCTGAAGGCAGACGCTTAACCAGCTGAGCTACCCAGGCACCCAAGAGGAGTTATTCTTTCTTTGTTCCTGAACTTAGCAGGAAAACCATTCACTTTTTCACAATTAAAAATATTAATGAAAGAAACTTACAGGTTTCTCCCAGGTTCCCTTTATGAAATGAGGAAGTACCTGTGTATCTGAGAATGTTCATTAGAATGAATGTTGTTTTGTTAAATGCAATATCAGTTAATATTGCAGTGGGCTGTTTTCTGCAAATATCCAGCATTCTTTTATTGTCACAGTCACATTCTCAGTTAGGGTATCTATTGGGCAGGTAAGTTGGGAATCTATCGAATCACATGGGCAGTGTTTATAGGACTTTGAATGAGGTAATGACTTGAACATAAGCATCAACATTCTTCTTTTTATGTGGGCCAGACATTATTAGCATTTCATATAAGAAAAACTGGCAATATAAATGACAAAAAAGAACTTTGAAAATAATATGTGATCCTTTTTGGATATACCTGTCAAAATATGCATGTTAAAAATATAATAAAAATAATAAATATTGTTATTTGGTTATCAAATTTGTAAATATTTTTAGTTGTCATGTATAGTGTTGATGCCGTTATAGTAAATGAAGCATTTATCAGAAATAGCTGGGAGGAGTGCAAATTAGTTAAAGTTTGAGGAGATAATCACAATATGTTAAGGAAAAAATCCAGGCTGCAAAACAAAATATATAATATAATTGTATTCTTGTGGTAGAGGTAACTATAAAAGCATCTCAAAAATTATTAAAGATATATGTAATGCATACTTATTATCTGCATGATAAATTTATGAATGCGTTTTACTTTCTTCTCTACAACTTTATGTGTCTGAAAATTTTATAAAACAGCCAAATATTTGTAGGATACGTTTTTTAGGAACAGATTTTGAGCAGAGATTAGTCTGCAAAATATTTACTGGGGATGCTCTGAAAATAACTGTTTTTGAAGGAAGGAAAGGACACAGAACTGGTCAGAGGAAGAAATCAACCTTTGATTCAGTTTCAAAGAAAGCTTCAACCATTGTTCAAATGTTCTGAAAGGGAGTATCTTACTTGCAGAAGAAAACTGCTGTGGGATATTTTCTGTAAGTAACATGATTTTTATGTCACAGATCATGCTTTTAATATAAGGAGACTGAAGAAGTTATTGAAATATTATAGGAGTACCCAGATATCAGTTAAAGGAAAATGACTTTAAAACAACCATTATAAATATGTGTTAAAAACTAAAGGAAGCTATGCCAAAAGAGTAAAATACAGGATATCAATAAAGAGATAGGAATTATAAAATAGATACCAAACAGAAATTCTGGAGGTTCATATAAAACAACTGAAGTGAAACATTTACTAGAGGAGCTCAACAGTAGATTTGAAGTGGCAAAAGAAAGAGTAATCAAACTTGAAGAGAGTAGAGATTATGTAATCAAAAGAATGGGGATAAAAAAAGAATGAAGAAAACTGAACAGAGCTTCAGGAAAATGTAAGGCACTGTTAAACACATCATAAATATAATAAATTTAATGGGAATACTCACAATGAGAAGAGAAGGAAAATGGAGCAGAAAAATATTTGAAGAAATAATGGTTTAACACTTCCCAAATGTGATGAATAACATTAATCTATACAAGTAAGAAGCTTAATGAACTCCAAGTAGAATAAATTAAACACATTCACATCTATGAACATCACAGTGAAAATGTTGAAAGACAAAGACAAAATCTTGAAAGCAGAAAGAGAATAATGACATTATAAGACTTATTAAAGGAAAAAAAGACTTATTAAAGGAGTCTATGTTGAAGAATACAAGATTAATAGACAAAGATCAGTTTTATTTCTGTATCAGTGTAATGAACAATCTTAGAATTGAGAAAAACGTCATTTATAATGGCATCTATAGGAACAACATACTAGAAATGAATTTAGCAAAATAATTGCAAATGTACATTGAAATCTACAAAGCATTGTTAAAAAATAATATATAAGTAGAAAAACATCCATGTTCTTGGATTGAGTGGTTTAATATTGTTAAGATGGTAATATTTTCCAAATTTATCTGTAGACTTTGTGCAATTCTATAA
Organism: Procyon lotor; assembly: GCA_028646535.1. Classification (NCBI taxonomy): domain Eukaryota; kingdom Metazoa; phylum Chordata; class Mammalia; order Carnivora; family Procyonidae; genus Procyon; species Procyon lotor. The sequence goes on along the minus strand of CM053604.1, from coordinate 62,702,664 downwards.
AAAATTAAAACTGCCCTTTTTGCAGATTTTGATATGCTGATTCTAAAATTCATATGGAAATATAGAGGAACTAATCTTGATAAAGAAGAATAAAGTTGGAAAAGCCATACTTCCTAATAAGTAAGTTTTAAAACGTACTACAAACTCTTCTACGCTACAACTGTTACTAGAAGGGTAGTTCTACCGTAAGACTAGACATATAGATCAATTGGATAGAATCGACAGTCCAGAAGTAAACTCATATATTATGGTCAGTTGATTATTGACAAGGGTTTTTGAAAGTTATTTGATGGGGGAAATGATGCTGGGACAACTGGATATCCACATGCACAAAAATGAATTTGGATACCTCCTTCCTATCATATAAACATATTATCTCAAAATGGATTAAAGTCCTAAATATAAGTGCTACAACTTTAAAATTCTTGGAAGAAACATAGTATCAATCTTCATGACCTTGGATTAAACAACAGATTTTTGGGGGACACCTAAGCATAAGCAACCAAAGGAAAATTAAATTCAACTTTATTAAAATAAAAACCTTGTTTAAAGATTATATTTATTTATTTATTTTAGAGAGAGTGCTTGAGCAACCAAGCTGGGAGAAGTGCAGAGGGATAGGGGGAGAAAGCACAGAGCCTGCCCAGGGGCTTGATCTCATGACCCTTAAATCATGACCTGAGCCAAAATCAAGAGTCAGACATTGAACTGACTGACCCACTCAGGTGCCCCTCAAAATAAAAACTTTTATGTGTCAAAGGACACTGTCAAGAAAGTTAAAAGACAACTCTCAAAATGGGAGAAAATGTTTGTGTATAATATATCTGATAAAGGTCTAGTATCCAGAATGTATATATATATTAAAATTTACAACTTAACAAGAGATGATCAAAAAATTAAAAATTGAGCAAAGGTCTTGAATAGAAATTTCTCCAAAGAAGGTATACAAATAGACAATGAATGCATGCAAGGATGCCCAACATCATTATTAGGGAAATACAGATGAAAATCATGAGATATTACTTTATACCCACAAGAATGACTAAAATTAAAAAAAAAAAAAGGAAAGGAAAATAAGTGTTTGTGACAATGTGAAGATATTGGAACCCCGTACATTGCTGTTGAGAATACACTGGTGCAGGTGCTGTGGAAAACAGCTTAGTGATTTCTCAAAAAATGAAACGTAGTTACAATGTGACCTAAGTAATTTTACACCTGGTTATATAACCAAGAAAAATACTAATGTATATTCATACAAACATTTTACAGGACATCCTTAGTAAAATTATTTATAATAGTCAAAAGTGGAAAATAACCTAAATGTCTATTTACTGATTAATAGATAAATAAAATGTATCTATAGAATGGAATGTTAACCCAGTTATACAAGAATAAAGTACTGATACATGCTACAACATGGATGACCCTTGAAAATATAACACTGAATAACAAAAGCCAGTCACAAGAGACTACATATTACATATAATATTTTATTTACAAGACATACCCAGAATAGACAATTCTATACAGGCATAAGGTAGATTTGTTATTGCTAGTGATGTTGGTTAGAGTAAGGGGAAATGAATGAAAATGGATGTTAGTCCTTTTTAGGGTAATAAAATGATTCTAGAATTAATGGTAGTAATAGTTGCACAATCTTGTGAATATACTAAAAATGAAATGAATCATACACTTTAAAATAGCAACTTTTATAACATGAAATTTATTTTATTTCTAAAAATAAAACAAATGGAAAATTGAATGCTTAAAAAGAAATGATATCACCTGAGTTTGGGATTTACAACATCTTATATACAAAAATGTATGATGAACAATAGCATAAATACCTTGAGGGGAAATATTTAAGCATATTCTTGAAGGTTCATGTAATATACATGAAGTGATATATAAAATCCACTGTGATAAATATGCACTTTGTAAACTATAAACCACTAAAAATAAAAAAAATATAGATATTGAGCCAACAGCAGTGATAAAATGGTATGCAAAAAAAGAAAAAAAAAAGATGAAAGAGGAAAGAATAGAATAAAAAACAGATGAGACAAAGTGAAAACACATAGGAAATTGGTAGATTTTTGCCCAGCTGTGTCAATAACCACTTAAATGTGAAATTTCTAAGACCATCTATTAAAAGGTAGAAATTGTCAGATTGGGTTTGAAAGCAAAACCCAGCTACATTCTATATACACATAGAAATAAGGAATAAACACATTGTAAAATGGGGAGGGGGGCAGTAAAAGACTTTTAGAAATGATAAATAAAATCTTAAAAAAAAAAAATAAAAGGCACCTGGGAGGGTTAAAGTCTCTGCCTTCGGCTCAGGTCATGATCTCAGGGTTCTGGGATCCAGCCCCGCATCGGGCTCTCTGCTCAGCAGGGAGCCTGCTTCCCCCTCTCTCTCTGCCTGCCTCTCTGCCTACTTGTGATCTCTCTCAGTGTGTCAAAATCAAAACCAAAACACTTTCACAGGCAGTCATCTCACTACCATTGAGATGTCATTGTTTGCATTCAGATACATAGATTTATAAATAATATTTTATGCATCAGATTTATTTTCCTACCATTTGGATAATATAAGTTATTTCCATTAAAGTAAATAACTCACTAAAATAAAATCCATATTTGTTTATTCTTTTTTCAGTGCTTAACACTGTATCTAAGTTCATAAAAACATCACTTCTTAATGAAAATTTAATTTAAGGGAAATCTCAATTGTAAAGAAACCATTAAGTATTGTCTTGTGGCCCAATGCTCTACCAAAAACATGATATTCACTTAATCAAATCATATTCATAGTAGGTTCACATAAAGGCTTTGGAGATACCAATTTCTGGTAGATTATAATTAATATTTTCAATCATGCTTATGCATAATAAAGTATATGTACTCCTTTCTCTAAAGTAGGATGTTTAAACAGGGGTGCCTAGGTGGCTCAGTTGGTAGAGTGTGTGACTCTTAATCTTGGGGTTGTCAGTTCAGAGTCCCCTGTTGGGTGTAGAGATAACTTAAAAAAATAAAATCTTTAAAAATAAATAAATAAAACAAAATACAATTAAGATGTTTATAATCCACTTTGATAAGGAATTCCTTAATAAGTGTTGAACAAAACACAAAATTTTAGACTTTCTTATTTTATGTCAGTTAAGGAGCTATCTTACTAAACTATTCCTTCTTTCATTAAACTAATATTTATTGAGCTCACTATGGGCTAGTGATACCCCAAATGCCATGGATACAGGATTAAACAAGAGAGTTTTAAACTGTTCTATTAACTCCTAGAGTTTATATTTTAGTAATAGACCTTATTCTCTATATTACTAAGAGTAAAATATTAACAGATGTATCAATGTACTTGTTAAGAATGATGTAGGAATTTCTTTAATAACATGCTAAGCACGCATTAACAACTCATATAAAAACTCTCACCACAATATATAGCACACTCTCTTTATCTCTCAGCATTTGCTATAGGCAGTGTCAAAACTGGACATCCATATTTTTGTACCTCAGAAATATAAGAAAAAATTTTAGAAAGACAGTGAATATACATAATTTCAAATGTCATTTTCTAAACATATAAACATGTAAATGAGAGACTATATTCCTTATAAGTGAAAACAGTTGTTTATACACTAAACTATACATTTAGTGTATAAATACATTAAATGTTCTCAGAAAAAAATTACTTATTGCATTATATTATTCATCTCATAGGAACCTAATTTTATGAATTAATGATTTTATATTTGGCTTATAATTTCTTTCAGATACTAGCTATATACTGGGTTAACCATAAAGTTCATGTTCAAAGGAACCTCAGAATGTGATTTTATTTGGAAGTAGAGTCTTTGCAGACGTAAATAGCTAAGATGAGGTCCTACTAGATTAGGATGGGCCCTAAATCAAAAGACTGGTGCCCTTGTAAAAATGATCACATGAATATACAGAGAACACACACAGGAAGAACACCATGTTGTACTGAGGCAGAAATTTGAGTGATGCACTGACAAGCCAAGGAATGCCTAGGTCCCAGTAACCACTGTGGAGTTCAGTTTTTAAGTAATTAATTCTAACCATAAGTTAGTGTAGATTACTGTTCCTCCATGACAGGCTTCATTTTAAGCCAGAAAAAGACAGGCCTGAGGGTAGGGGCGTGAAACTATTCCTGGAATTTAGATTCTTCTGCTTTCCTGTGTGACGCCTAGCCCCTGAGTTGCTCAAATGCACCAATGAAATGCATAGATTTAGGTAATTGCCATATAAAGAATAAGGAACTCGCCTACGTGTGTAGTGATGTATGTGTTTGTTTACTCCAGTTCATAAAAACGCTGCGAAGGGGAGAGGTGGGGCTTCTCGCCTTAGCACTGCTCTGTGTCACATGTGCCAGTGGGAGCCCCAGCTAGCTGGAAATAAATCCTCTTGCTGTTGCATCCAGCCTGCCTTTTGTGAGTTGTTTTGGGGAGGGTCTCGATCCGGACTCAACACCACCAGAAAAGAGGAAAAAGGAACAGATTCTCCATCAGAACCTCCAGGAATTACCAATCCTGACAACACTCGATTTCAGACTTATAGCCTCCAAAACTGTGAGGCAATAAATTTCTATTGTTTAAGCTGTCCATTATGGCTATTTGTTGTGGAAGCCCTAGAAAACTAATATAAATCTAATATTAAAAATCCCAAACATTTTTCATAGTAATTTCACATTAGAAAATACTTTTTAAAAAATTAAAAGAAGGATAATGCTCTTCCACATAGAAGTTTTTAAGTAACATATATTAAACAACATAATAGTCTCATTTCATTGCTATTGTGACATTGTTCTCAATGACATATACTTATTATTCTTTTCAGTGTATATTTAGCTAATATTCAAACTTTTTCCAATTTTATTGAGAAGTAATGACATATAGCACTGTATAAATTAAGGGCATATAGCTTGATAGTTTGACTTACATATATTATGAAACGATTATCACAACAAGTTCAGCTAACACTCATTTCTCATATAGATACAATTAAAAGAAAAAAAATTGTTCTTGTGATGAGAATTCTTAGGATTTACTCTCTTAACTATTTTCCTATATATCAAATGACAGTGTTAGCAGTAGTCATACGGTACATTGCATCCCTGGTACTTATTTATGTCTTATAAGTAGAAGTTTGAAATTTTTTTTTAAAGATTTGATTTAAATATTCGACAGAGAGAAAGAGAGCACAAGTAGGCAAAGATGCAGGCAGAGGGAGAAGAGGAAGCAGGATCCATGCTGAGCAGAGAGCCCGAATGGAGCATGATCCCAGGACCTTCTCTATCCCAGGACCCTGGGATCATGACCTGACCAAAGGCAGAGGCTTTAACCCACTGAGCCACACAGGCACCCCAAGTTTGAACCTTTGGCTATCTTCCTCTAATTCCCCTCATCCCCACTCTCCATCTCTAGTAACCACAAGTCTGAGCTCTTTTTCTATAAGGTTTTGTGGGTATTTTTAGATTCTATATCTAAATGGGATTAAATATATATATATATTTATATATAAATATAAATAAATAAATAAATAAATAAATATATACACACACCCTTATAGATAGATACACACACACACATACTGCAACTTGTTTCTTCATTCATCTGTTGATGGACACTTACATTGTGCCCATGTCCTGGCTATTTTAAATAATGTTACTATAAACATGGTGGTACAGATATATTTTTGAATTAGTGTTTTCGTTTCCTTTGGATTTATTCCCAGAAGTAAAATTGCTGGGTCATATGGTAGTTCTATTTTTAATTTTTTGAGAATTCCCTATACTGTCTTTCATAGTGGCTACACCAATTTACAGTCTCATCAAGGATGCTCAAGGCTTCCCTTTTCTCCACATCTATACCAGGATTTGTTATCTTTTGTCTTTTGATGGTCATTTCAACATGTGTGATGATACGTTGTATTTTTGATTTGCATTTCCCTAATGAGGATGATGTCAAGCATCTTTTTCATGTACCTGTTTGCCTTTTGTACGTCTTCTTTGGAGGAATGTTTTATTCAGGTCCTTTGTCTATTTTTTAAATTGGGTTATTATTTTTTATTATTGAGTTAATATAAGTTCTTTAAAATTTTGCACATCAACCCCTTGTCAGATAGGTGATTTGTAACCTTTTTCTCCTTTTTTTTAATGTTCTTTTCTTTGTTGATGGTTTCCTTGTTGTGCAGAAGCCTTTTACTTTGAAGTAGTCCCACTTATTTATTTTTTATTTTGTTTAGGTGTCATATCCAAAAAATCATTACCAAGATCCATGTCAAGGAGCTTTATTCCCACGTTTTCTTCTATGTTTTCAGGTCTTACATTAAGTCTTTAATCTATGTTGAGTTAATTTTTGTGAATGGTGAGTGACAGGGGTCCAGATTCATTTTTTTTTACATATGAATATCTAATTATCCTAATACCAGTTTTTGGAGAAATTGTTTTACTCCTTGAGTATTCTTGGCTTCCATGTCAAATATTACTTGAATATATAGGCTTGGGTTAATTTCAGGGCCCTAGGTTCTGTTCCATCAGTCTATTTACCTCTTTTCATGCCAGTACCATACTGTTTTGATTACTATAGCTTTATAGTATAACTTGAAATTAGGAAATGTGATACTTCCTGCTTTGTTCTTCTTTCTCAGGGTTTCTTTGGCTATATGGAGTCCTTATGGTTCCATATAAATTCTATGAGTGTTTTTTCTACTTCTGGAATAAATGTCATTAGAATCTTGAAAGGCATTGGATTGAATCCATAGAAGGCTTGTGGTAGTATTGGAGTATTAATTCTTCCAATCCATAAACATGGGATGCCTTACCATTAATTTGTTTCTTCCTTGATTTCCTTCATCAATGTCTTATAGTTTTCTAAGTAGAGTTCTTTATCTATTCCTAAGAAGTTTATTGTTTTTGATGCTATAGTAAATGGCACTGATTTATTTTTTCCAAAAAATTAATTGTTAATATATAGGAATTCTGTTAATTTTTTATTTTAATTTTGTATCCTGCAACTTGACTGAAGTCATTGGTTAGATCTAACAGTTTTTTTGGCTGCATCTTTAGGATTTTTTATATATGAAATCATATCATCTGCAAATATAGACAATTTCACTTCTTCCTTTTTAATTCTGATACTTGTCTTTTTCTTGATTGATTGAATTAGCTAGGACCTTCAGTACTATGTTGAAATAGAAGTGGTGGGAATAGGCATCCTTATTGTTGATCTTAGGAAAAAAACCCTTTCAACTTATCACCATTACCATATAATGTTAGCTTGGACTTGTCATAAATGGCCTTTATTATATACCTAGTTTGTTAAGAGTTTTTAGCATGAATGAGTGTTGTACTTTTCCAAATGTTTTCCTTGTGTGTGTTGAGATCATTATAGATTTTTTTCTTTCGTTTTATCAATGTGATTTATTACATTAATTTGCGTATGTGGAACCATCCTTGCATCCCACAGATAACCTCCAGTCAACCATGGTCAATGATCCTTTTAATGTACTAATGAAATCAATTTGCTGTCATTTTATTGAGAGCATTTACATGTATATTCATCAAAATTACTGGTCTATATGCTTTTTTCCCCTAGTAATGTCCTTTACTGGTTTTGGTATAGGAATAATGCTGGTCTTGTGAAATAAGTTTGGGAGTGTTCCCTTCTCTTTGATTTTTTGGAAGTGTTTTAATAGGATTGGTATTAATTCTTCTTTAAATGTTTTTTTTTTAAATTCAGCTGTGACCCCATTTAGTCCTGGGCTATTCTTTCTTTCTTTCTTAGGAAATATTTTTGTTCTTGCTGGGAGATTTTTGATTACTGATTCAACTCAGTAGTAGATTGGCCTATCCAACTCAGTAGTAATTGACCTATTCATATTTTCTATTTCTTCCTAATTTAGTCTTTTTTTTTTAAGATTTTATTCATTTATTTGAGAGAGAGCACGAGAGAGCAAGCATGAGTGGATGAAGGGGCAGAGGGAGATAAGCAAGCAGACACCCACTGAGTGTGGAACCCAATGTAGGGCTCCATCCTACAACCCATGAGATCAGGACCTGAGCTGAAACCAAGTGTCAGACAATCAACCAACTGACCCATCCAGGTGCCCCTTCCTGATTTAGTCTTGGTAAGTTGTATGTTTCTAAGAATTTTTCCATTACTACTAGGTTGTCCAGTTTCTTGGCATACAGTTCTTTATAGTAGCCTCTTATGATCCTTTGAATTTCTGTAGTATCAGTTGTAATGTCTCCTTTTTTGCTTATACTTTTGTTTGTTTTGCATCTTCTCTCTTTTTTCTTCGTTAATCAAGGATTTGTAATTTTTTAATCTTTTCTAAGAATTTACTCTTAGTTTAGCTATCTATTTTTCTATTATTTCTATTGTTTTCTGTACTTTATTTCTTTTATTTCTGTTCTAAGCTTTATTATTTCCTTTCTCCTGCTAACTCTGGGCTCAGTTTGTTCTTTTTTGGGGGGAGGGGCTCAGTTTGTTTTATTTTTAGTTCATTAAGGCATAAAGTTACATTACTTATTTGTGGTCTTTCTTGCTTCTTAATCTATTAATTTATTGGTGTGAACTTCCCTTTTAGAACTGTATTCGGTGCATCCTACAAGTTCTGGTAGCTGTGTATCCATTTTCACTTCTCTCAAGAAACTTTTATTCCTCCTAATTTCTTTATTGATCCATTGGTTTTTCAGGGGAGTGTTATTTAATTTCCATGTGTTCATGAATTTTCTAGTTTTCCTCTCATTGTTGATTTCTAGTTTCATATTATTATTGTCAAAGAAGATACTTGGTATAATTTTAATCTTATTTAATTTGCTAAAGACTTGTTTTGTGGCCTAATATATGGTTTATCCTAGAAAATGCTCCACATGCACTTAAAAAGAATGTGTATTCTGCTGTTGTTGGATAGAAGGTTCTGTATATCTCTGTTAGGCCCATTTTGGTCTATAGTATTGTTCAAATCCACTGTATCTTTATTGATTCTATGTCTGGATGATCTATCTATTGTTGGGAGTAGGATATTAAATTCTTCAACTATTGTATTACTGTTTTTTTTTCCTCCTTTTAGCTCTGTTAGTTTTTGCTTTATACTTAGGTGCTCTGACACATGATGCTGATGTCTATCTATTCTGAATTCATTGTCTGACCATTCGAAGATCTTCATTTCTTTAGGGTCAGTTATTAGAAATTTATTAGTTTCCTTTGGTTATATAATATCTACCTGATTTTTCATGATCCTTTATTCCTAATGTTGGTTTCTATGCATTTAGGTAATCAGGCTCCTCTTATAGACTTTTCAGATTGCTTTGACAGACATCATTCTTCATCAGAGCTTAGTTTAGGTTTCTAGGTGTGTCTGCTTATAATGTCCTTGGACATGTGGGACCTGCTATTAGGCTCTATTTGGGGGTGAGACAATTATTTGAGATCTGAAGATGGGGCTTGGGGGTTGTTTCTCTGGCTGAGAACAGTTGGATAGGACTGCTGTCTTGTTTTCCTGCCCAAGTGGGGCTATAGGAGGAGCATTTCATAGGCTATGTTCTCTGTTTAAGCACCACTGTATGTATGTACATACACTGTATGTATGTACAGGCTGCTGAGTGGCAATGTAGTTGTCGATGTGCTCTGGTTAGGTTTCCTGGTCGGACAGATTAAAGGTTGTATCAGGGATGGGCAAGCTACAGATTAGATATTTAATCTAATCTGTAGTGAGTGCAGTGGGAGAGGCAGCTATAAAGCCAGTAAAGCTCTTTGTTTATTGTCTTAACTCAAGCTAAGCTGCACCCCAAGTTCTCTGGTTAAACAGGGCCCTGGCTGTCTCTTACAAACTATCAACGCTGACTGCCCTTCTCTAGGTTTGAGTGCTATTGGGCCACACAGCTTCCAGGAGTTGTCACCAGCCTTTCTGGTCAGATGAGACCTGAAGACACTCTCCAGAGCAGGTGGGGGGCTATGTCTTATCTCCCTTGCCTGGGTGGAATGGGAAATGTCAAGTCCAGGTTAGTCCCAATTTCCCAAACAGGTTGTCTGATGGAGAGGGGCTGGGAGCTACCCTCAGGCTTAGCTATTAATTAATCCCTCTCCCTGTATGTAGCACAGGACCTTTTCACTCTCAGAACTGGCTTTGCTCTGGAGGTGATCAGATTTTCCCAATGCCTCTCAGCTGGAGCACCATGGGGCCAATAAGGCTTCCAGAAATTGTCACTAAACTTTCTAGTCAGTTGGAGCCAGAAGACAACAGGTAGGGCAGTAAATCTCTATTCCTTGCTCCTTGCTTGGGTATGGGCACAGTAAGCTCCAGGGCCAGCAAATCTCTTCATCTGATGGTCTGAATCAGGCAGATCTGTATCCTACTAAGTTCCCTGTTCACAGTTCACCCTGACTTATTCTGTAGATGACCAAAACTGCTGGTTGAGACTGCTACTTGGGCACTGCATATATGAACTCAGCCTACCAAGATCCATGTGCTGGTTGTTGCAAGTCCCTCCCCCTTCTCTGTCACATTCAGACTTCCCCTTGGTTGAGCCCCACAGGTTCCATTGCAATTTCCATGGTGCAAGATTATATTAGGGGATCTGCAAAGTGTCCTAATGCTGGGGATTGTCTCTTTGTCTCTCTGGGTTCTTCTTTATCACTGGAGGGTCCAGAGGCTTAGGAGAGACCTTTCCTCCTGGTGCTACACTGGTCTGGGGGAGGGGAAATGCAGTCAATGCATAGGCACTTCTCTCACCTTTCTAATGCAGTCTGTCTTGGTCTCTGTAGTGCAGAGCTGGGTGCTTCAGCCTCAACCCATGTTCTAGAATTTTCTCAGTGGTAGAGATAGAGATTCTCGAGGAGTTGTTAGTTGTTCTTGTGAGGGGGAGTAAAGTCGGAAACAACCTATGTTACCATCTTGGTTACATAACTCCCCTTATACTATTTTTTTTTAAACTATGATAGTGGTTATCATCGTACATGCCATAATAGTACCAATACTTCTACAAAAGAGGAGACTTTAAATGCAGAGAATATCTGTGGAATAGATTAGATGTTGAAAAACTTAGCAGTACAAACTTCATTTTTAAATTTATGGTGAAATTTGATAACAGAAGTTATTAATATAATATTGACATGACAAAACACGGATAATATTAAGTGATAGATTAAATATTTTCACATTAATTTATCTTGCTTTATTCTAAAAATAGAATTAAACTCTAAAATCCTTTGAACTTTTTAAATATTACAAAGTCTTACAATGTTTTGACTGCATTACTTAGCTCAAAAACCTTTCATTTTATAAGTGAGGAAAGATTTCAGAATAATCAAAGGTTTTCTTAATGTCATTGGATCAGGGTCTTATATTTGGCACTCTAAATTACACTAGTAAAAATTAACCTTCTAGTTTTGAAGGATTTTTGCAACAAGATAGTTCCATTATTTCAAATATATATGTTGATGGGATTTGATTCAATATGTGGAATACATAAGAATATTGATGGCATGAAGGAGCTGGCAAAACTCTCTGATCCCACTGATCCAAATCAAGTTTTCTTATTTAGATTAATATTGTTATCATTGTATGCCTTATACCATTTAACACTTAAAAATAAATACAGTTTATTATGGTGGGTGGTGGGTATTGAGGATGGCACCTATTGCATGGAGCACTGGGTGTGGTGCATGAACAATTAATCTTGTAACACTGAAAAAATAAAATAAACATATTTGGGCAAAAAATAAAAAAAATAAATATAATTTCATGATCATTATAACAACTGTAAATGAAGTAGGCATTTAATCCATTACGAATGATGAAATTTAATCATTTAATCTGCCCAAGATCCCCAAGCCAGGTAATACTAGAGTTACAACCAAATCCTGTACTGTATTAAAGTATCACAATGCATCAGTTTCTTTTTACATTTACCATTAATTTTCCTACATGGCCCATTCTGCCAATTGAAGAATATTTTTATGTTAGAATTTCCATCAGAATTTGATACATTTTGCTCTGAATGCATAATCCTTCATGTTTTCTCTGCTTCACTTTTAAAAAATATATAGCTACCTTTTCTTTGAGGCCGTTTTATAGACTCATCTACCATTTGTCACTTAGTGTATCCATAGTTCTCTCTCTGGACCACAAATATCTGGAGAAGGAAGAGGACTGTCTCTGCTAATGAAGTTAGATATCTTGAAGTTTCCAGCATTGCTCTTACTCCTTAGCTCCATCAATAGATAGGTGATATTTTTTTTTCTTCTAAAAGCACCTCTGTTTATAATTCTAATGTTTTGCATATAATTTTTCATAAGATAGCCAGATTATTATTTTTCTCATGGAATGGTTTTCTTCCCATGGGCTTACTTTCCTTCTATCCCCTACAGGCGGCTACATAAGCAAATATGGGCACACTAGCTACACACAGACACAGACGCACAGACACACACATACACACAGACACACACGCAGACACTTCTTTTGAAGTTTAACTTCTGTCTTCGGTTAGTGGAGCACTGAGAATACTGACAATATGCAGATCTAGTGACTCAAAATCCAAATAAACTTTGCATTGATATAGTCCCACTTATCTATTTTTGCTTTTATAGCATGTACTTTTGGCATCATATACAAAAAATTATTGCCTACATTGACTATATGAATGTAAAAAGCTTCTGCACAGCAAAGGAAAAATTAATAGAGGAAAAGACAACCTAGGGAATGGAGAAAATATTTGCAAATCATACTTCTAATGAAGGGTTAATATTCAAAATATAGACAAAACTTGCACAACTCAATATCAAAGAAATAAATAACCTGATTTTTTTTAAAATGGGCTAAGAAGTTCAACAACCATTTCTCCAAAGAAGATATACAAACAGACAATAGATACACGAAAAGATGCTCAACATAAGTGATCATCAAAGAAATGCAAGTCATGGTGAGATACCACCTCCTACCTGTTAGGATGGCCATTATCAAAAAAATAAAAATCTCCAAAAACTAGGAAATAAGTGCTGGTGAAGATGTGAAGAAATTGGAACCCCCATGCACCTTTGATAGGAACATAGTACAGTTATTAACTACAGAAAACAGTAAAGAATTAAAAATAGAGCTATTAAATGATCCACCAATCTCATTTGTATATATTTGACCAAAATAGATGAAATCAGAACCTGGAAGAGATATTTGCATTCTCATGTACATTGCTGCATTATTCAATAACTAATATATGGAATGTCTATCAACTATTGACTGAATAAAGGAAATATGATATATACCTACAATATAATATTATTCAGCCTTAAAAAAAAGAAAATTCTATGTATGTGACAACACTGATGAACCTTGAGGTCGTTTGGCTAGTGAAATAAGGCATTCACAGAAGGACAAATATTGCATGATTCCATTTATATGAGGTATCTAAAATAATCAAACTCCTAAGCACAGAAAAGGAAAAGGTGGTTTTAGAGACTAAGAGAGAAATGAGGAGTTGCTGTTTAATAGGTATAGAATTTTAGTTATATAAGGTGAAAGAGGTCTAGAGATCTGTTCTACAACAATGTGGATATAGTTAACAGTACTATACTATACATAAATTTTTATTAACATATAATTCAGTAATAATTAACATATAACATATTATTTACTATACACTTAAAATTTTTATTAACATATAACATTATTAACATCTACAGAAGTAGATTTTATTTGTTTCAGGGGTACAGGTCTGTGAATCATCAGTCTTACACAATTCACAGCACTCACCATAGCACAAGAGGTAAATTTAACATTAATTTTTTTAAGATAATAAAAAAGAAATCAGACATAATATCTAAAAAATAGTATAAGAAATACATCAGCCACAAAATGATACATAATATATAATCCATTGATTTAAAGTTAAAATAGAGAAATCTAAACTATGGAGATAAAAATCAAAACAGTGTTTATCTTCAGGAGGATGTGACTGGGAGAATGAATAATGGAGTTGTAGAGTGTGGGTAATGTCCATTATCTTGATCTAAGTGAGGGTTAGATGGATGGGTTCACTTTGTAAGTTGACAGAGCTGTGCACCATAATTTGTGTATTTTTTGTAGTATATGATACTCTATGATAAATAAAAATAAAACCAACATAAAGATGAAGGCTCAAAATATATTATGAACAATGAAAAAGTCAGTTGTGAGTGAGGGCACCTGGCTGGCTCAGGTAGTGGAGAATACAACTCTTGATCTTGAGGTTGTGTGTTAGAGGCCCAGGTTGGGTGTAGAGATTACTTAAAAAAAATAAATTTAAAAATGTATTAAAAAATCAATTACCTACTAAGACACACATAAAATAGAGTGCTATGTTAGAAATGTGGCAAGGCCCTTATGTCAAATGTCCTGGTGATAATTACTTCAGAGAGAGTGGAAAGTGCCACAGGCCTATGGTAGGTTTTGGGATGAATGAGAATACCATCGATGAGGCTGGAATGTAATGAGGAAAGAGTAAATGTACAAAGATGACTTGGAGAAAAAAGATAAGTGTAATATTTATGTAGGGCCAATTTGGTGAATTTAAGGCTTTGTATTTTTATTTTAAACTTGATAGAAATGTATTGAAAGTAGAAGCAGAGGAGTCACAAGATGTGAGTTATGTTTGAAAAATGTTTCTGTATGAAAAATGAAATGTAAGTAGGGGAAAGGGTAAAATTGGACTAGAGAGATCATTTAGGCCTATAGAGAGATGACTTTGTGTTACCAGTGTATGTAGTAATTAAATTGAGTCTATTTCATCAGGGACCCCACTGTGTATTTAGTAAGAAAGCACATATTTTAAATTATGGATGTATATATATGTGTACGTAGACAAATAATCTCCCACAAATCAACATAAACTTTAATAACATATGTAGCATCTTCAGAAAATATATAGAATAAAATTTTTATATAATGAGATAACTATATGGTTTATTTTACTTATCATCTACATGGCAAAAACATACAGTGTTCTTTAAGCCACGATAGGCATTGATGTCAGACAACCTGAACTTGAAAGAAGATTCAAGCCCTCTCAGTAACATCTGGCAAGCTAATTAACCTTATGAAACCACCTTAGTCTATTCTTTTGTAAATATGGAGAATAGTAACCACTTCTCAGGTTTTTTTAATTATTAAGAAAATAAAGGATCTAAAGAAGATCATAAAATGGAA
The DNA here is from genome assembly GCA_028646535.1 of Procyon lotor. Classification (NCBI taxonomy): domain Eukaryota; kingdom Metazoa; phylum Chordata; class Mammalia; order Carnivora; family Procyonidae; genus Procyon; species Procyon lotor. The sequence goes on along the minus strand of CM053604.1, from coordinate 62,687,442 downwards.
TCATGCACTCTGGATACTTATTGCAGACATATCGACTCACAAAGTGCCAACAAAAATATAGAAGGATAATATGCTGACATTAAGAAATTAGGAAAGCTGATATAAAAATTCTAATAACTGATGTATTCCTAAAAAATCATGAAATCTAAAAATATTATTCCTGCATCCCTGCATGACTCTAAAAAGTAGCTGTCCATTAGAGAAGAATTAATTTTTAAGTTATCAGAGCCTACTCCTGGATCACTACTTTATTAATACTGCCTTTTACCTTTAAGGAAATATTAAGAATTGTAGACAAATCTACAGAAGTAGACTAATTAGCAGAATTTTTTGTTTGTTTGTTTAAGATGCTGACCATAGCATGTAATTTTATCTACATTCTCCATCCCCAAACTCCACTTAATTGACAATAAAAATAATAAAGAAATGAAACCACACAAATATGAAGAGAGTGGGAAAATTGAGCAAGCACCAGAAAAAAGACCTTTCAAGAAATTTTGAAAAACTGAATAAGATTAGGGAAATAATAATTGTTAAAGAAAAGCAGAGGACAGGAAAGTTAAGAGTATACATGAAGGAGCTACAGCTGGAGCAAACCTGGCATGCTTTGTAGAATCCTTGAGGATTGGGTTTTTACAGTGACAGGCCATGTGAGATAAAATCTGATCATGACAACAGGGTATTATGTACAGATATTTACGTGCAATTGTAGGTAATCTGCTTTCATTATATGTACAGAAGACTCAAGGTCAGTTCTAATTTTTCTTTAAATTTTAAAATAGTTACTTATTTCAGAGAGAGAGAGAGAGAGTGGACAGCATGAGCATAAAAGGCAAAGGGGGAAGGAGAGAGAATCTGAAGTACACTCTGTACTGAGTGCCGAGCCTCAATCCCAGAGCGCTGAGATCATGACCTGAACAGAAACCAAGAGTTGGATGCTTAGCTGATTGCACTACCCAAGCATCTCAAGGCCAGTTTTTTTATAATACAATCAAATTTAGGAAGGTTTTTCTCAATATTGACTAAAATATTTCTGGAAGACACCTAAGGAAGACACCGAGGGTATTAAAGCCAAAGTAAAGACTTCTTCATTCTGGTATTTTTGTATGTGCTTTACCTTAGATCCCACCCATTTAACCAGAGCTCTAATTAGCTTTTATATTCTGCTTTTATTTATTGTTTTTCTTTTCTTTTTTCTGTTCTTTTTTTTGGGGGGGAGAGGGTGTATTTCTTAAATGAGCAGATATCATATTAATAAGATGCTACTGAAGTTAAGAGGACATTCAGTATTTGCCAGATTCTGTAACATAAATTATTGCTTTAACTTACATGTGGGGAAAAGAAGATAAGTCCTTGGGACACACGAATTGTATAGTTGGAACTTTGATGCCTTGCAGGAAGCTGGGACTGTCAAAGTTAAAGGTGAACAAAAACAAATCAACCTGTCAGCAAACAGAGATGAAAAAAAATACTCACCTGTCTCAGATTCCATTCCAAAGTTTACCTAGTCTTTTAGAACAAAAAGAGACTTTTCTAAAAATTAAAAAACCATAGGTCTTAATATGCATTGGTATGAGGTTCAAAGTTTTGCCAACAGCATGATCTAGGCCACCTCAAATTTAGAAACTAAAATGTTCTTGGATTGGAACAACTATTCTGACAAGCAAATAAGCAAAACCAACTAAATATAAAACCCAACCCACAGAAGAAGAAATACAGATAAATAATATATCAACTTTCTTAACACTCAAGGGAATATAAATTAAAGCCACAGAGTATTTCATATCTCCTAGATTAGCAAATAATTGAAAGTGTAAAAATAAGAAAGATATATATAAAGGGAATTTTTATATACTATTGTAAAGGAAGGGGAAATGCAATCATTTTGGAGAATAATACCTCAGTTGAGAATGTGCATAATCCATGATTCATCATTTCTACATTTTAGTACTTATATCCTTGAGATTTTCTTCCTCATAATCACATTGGGACATTCATGATAATATTTGTGTTTGTGGAAACATTAGTTCAAAAGAAAGAAAAAGGGTAGAATATCCTATTAACACAAAAATGGATAACTAAATGGTCACCTGTTCAAACTAATCAGTACCATTTACAATGAATGGTTTAAGAATAAATAAGTTAGAAAATTAAAAATTTAATTGCATAAATTGTTAGGCAAGAAATAAAAATATTAGAATATTGGCAAAGACAATGCAGAACAAAAAACCAAGATGAAAAATAACATAAAAATATAAAAATCAAAGAGATTCTTTTAAGCAGTCTCACCATCCACCTATTGAAATTTCAAAAAGAAATAATGGAGAAAATAGAAAAAAGTAATTAAAATGATACTAGGGAATTTCTCAAGGCTATCAAGGTCCCATAAATATGAATGAACACAGCATATCATTTTAAATTTCAGAACAATGAGGATAAGAGTGCCCTACATGCTTGAAGAATGGGGGAGGAAGGTGAAAATAAGATCATCCATGAAAGGACTACAGTTAGACTAGGATATTTCTTATCAACAATAGAGGATGTGGAGGAATGGAATATTATTCAGTCTTTAAAACGAAAGGAAATCCTATCATTTGGGACAACATGGATGAAACTTGAGGGCATTATGCTAAGTGGAATAAACCAAACAGAAAAAGACAAATACCAAAATATTGTATGATATCAAATCCTAAAGAAGAAGAAGAAGAAGAAGAAGAAGAAGAAGAAGAAGAAGAAGAAGAAGAAGAAGAAGCAGCAGCAGCAGCAGCAGCAGCAGCAGCAGCAGAAGAAGTTGAACTCATGGAAACAGAATGTAGAATGGCAGTTGCCAGGGCCTGGGGCTAGGGGTGAGGGTGGGGGTGGCAAAAATGGGGAGTATAGGTCAAATGGTATAAACTTTCAATTATGGTGAATAAGTTCTTACTATCTAATGTACAGCATGGTGCCTATAGATAATGATACTGTATTGTATATTTTTTTGTATTGTATACTTTAAATTTGCTAAGGGAGTATATTTTAAGCATTTTTAGTGCACACTGAAAAACATGCATATATGTATGTATATGTGTGTGTATATATATATATATATGAAGTGATAGATGTGTTGACTTGATTGTGATAAATAATTTATAATATATATGTACATTAAAATTATCACATCATAATTAAGCTGGAAAAAGAAAAAGGAACAAGATCTTAAGTATTGTAAAGGAAAACTCAAATGAGAATTTGATTCCAGGACTATCAGTCAGGTCTGGAAGCCCAGAAAACATATTTTCAGACTAGCAAAGACTGGGAAGATTAAGAAGCTCTCTGAAGATTAATCCAATAAAAATAGGAGAGTAAATAATATAGAAGAAAAATCTAAGAAGCAGGAAAAACTCCATTCAACCTGGGAGACATACGCTGTTTTGTTTTAGAATGACAGCTCTACAGCAAGCCTAAATTGCAACCAATCCACAAGTAAAAACAAAGAATTCCACAAATGCGGTGGATAAATTAGCAGATTAAATAAACAGGTAAATACTTATGAAATCTTGAGGAGGTGATAAAGGGATTCACTTTCAGAAATAGACTAACATGGTACTCAACATATTAAGTGATACAATTTATCAAACTGAAAGACTGCATTTATTTTGTTTTAAAAGTAATGATATAAATCAAGACAATACAATCAAAACCCTATATACTTACAAGAGTTCCCTCTCAAAAATACTTCATTAATGCTTGACTTATAGATATTCATAATTATTTGAGTATATTTTAGGCTCAGTCTATATAGGTATATTTTTTACCTCTTTCCCCCCCCTTATTGTTCTACTTGAGTTCCAAATATTTTATTTTTGCAAGCTTTAAAAGATTATTTCTTTTTTTTAAAGATTTTATTTATTTATTTAACAGAAAGAGATCACAAGTAGGCAGAGAGGCAGGCAGAGAGGGAGGGGAAAGCAGGCCCCCTGCTGAGCAGAGAGCCCCATGTGGGGCTTGATCCCAGGACCCTGAGATCATGACCTGGGCCAGAAGCAGAGGCTTTTGTTTCTGCTGAGCCACTGAGCCACCCAGGTGCCCCAGATTATTTCTATCTACATTTTATCCTTGTCTTTCCTCTCCTTTGTTAACTTTTCTTAAGATCTATTTTCTCTATGACTTTTCAAATTTTCCTATTATTGCTTTTCACTTTATACTATTATTTAAATTTATTTCCAAATATCTGCAGCATGTTCTTTCATTTTTATTAATATCATATGAAGAACAACTGTTCATCCCACTGATTTGTGAAAGATACATATTCTTTAATATTAAAGCTAAAAATGAATATTTATAGGAAAAGAGGAAACTCTTGGTTTTTAGGATAGACAATAAAGATAAGGAAATAGCTAATTGAAAAATGACTATAAAGTCACTGTAAGTTTTCTTGTTCTTATATTGACGTACATCTTTGTACTGCTGATGGCAATTCCTGATGCCAGAAAATGTCATTTATTCACAGAATTCTTTCTTAGAGGACTTCTCTTTTTTTCTTAATTTAAATTCAATTAGCCAACCTATAGAACATCATTAATTTCAGACCTAGAGTTCAGTAATCCATCAGTTGCATATAACACCCAGTGCTCATCACATCACATGCCCTCCTTAATGCCCATCACCCAGTTACCCCATTCCCCACCCACCCTGCCTCCAGCAACCCTGTTTCTTTCCTATAGTTAAGAGTCTCTCATGGTTTGTCTCCGTCTCTGATTTCTTCTCATTCCATTTTTCCCTCTTTCCCCCTACAATCCACTCGCTGTTTCTTACATTCCTCATATGAGTGAAACCATATAATTCTTTTTTTGTTTGACTTATCTTGCTCAGCATAATACCCTCCAGTTCCATTCATGTCAATGTGAATGATAAGATTTCATCCTGATTGTTGAGTAATATTCCATTGTGTGTACACACACACACACACACACACACACACACACACACACATCTTCTTTATCCATTCATCTATTGATGGGCATCTCAACTCTTTTCATAGTTTTGCTATTGTGGACATTGCTGCTATAAACATTGGAGTACAGGTGCCCCTTTGGATCACTACACTTATATCCTTGGGGTAAATACCTAGTAGGGCAATTGCTGGGTCATAGGGTGGCTCTATTTTTAGCTTCTTGAGGAACTTCTGGACTGTTTTCCAGAGTGGCTGTACCAGCTTGCATTCCTACCAACAGTGTAAGAGGGTTCCCGTTTCTCTTGGGGACTTCTTAAAGTGAAGTCCTAGATGTTTACAGATTGTTCTGGAAGTGATTTTTGGTTTTTGGGGTTTTTTTTAAAGATTTTATTTATTTATTTGACACAGAGAGAGAGATCACAATAGGCAGAGAGGCAGGCAGAGAGAGAGGGGGAAGCAGGCTCCCCGCCGAGCAGAGAGCCTGATGCGGGGCTTGATCCCAGGACCCTGAGATCATGAGCTGAGCCGAAGGCAAAGGCTTTAACCCACTGAGCCACCCAGGCACCCCTGGAAGTGTTTAATTAGTTCCAAGTACAAGCATTTTCTACAGCAAGAAGAATTAGATAATATATGTGCTTTATTCTGTTATTGGACAATTACATTTTAAGAAGTTGATTTATTAAGAAAATGGTTGAATTAGTAATATTTATATAGTTAAGGCAGATTACATTTCATGTTTTAACTTCCATTTGAAATATGGTCAGGGTCATGAAACTTTTAATAAAGGCCCAAGAAACACTTAACGATGTTAACTCTCCCTCTTATGTTAGCTGGATTCTATATTAAGTTTCCTTAGGTATCTAGTTATTTAGATTAGAAAAGGGGAACTGGTTGAAAACAAGGAAATGAACAAGGAAATAAAGAGAGAGATAGCCAGGCCTCATAAGAATCCAGAAATAGTGAATCAACCAGGCTATGCAGATAGAATTCAGAACTGCTGTGGAGTCATGCCTCTTGTAAAATAGTTGAGGGGAACCAGGAGATAATTCAGGATCCAGAGTTGCTGTAGAAACCAGGATACCCTGTGATAATCTTATATTGCTTTGAAATCTGCAGTAAAAATACTTCGTCATTTCTGTACTGTACCATTTACATGATGTACACACTCCCTCTACCTTTCTGTTGCTATTCACCAGTGATTTCTGTGTAGTAGTGGCAGTAGTAGTAGTAATGTTTTTTCTTTCTTTCTCCATGAAGTCTCCTCCACCCTTTTCTCCTGTGTCTTCTACATTTGGCAGCTGCTAGTAAAGACTTGCTTTGCATACCGTAACACTTTCAAGTTCCTCACCAAAAGAATCTTACAGGTTTAATTTTGTCATTCCTCACCAAAAGAATCTTACAGGTTTAATTTTGTCATTTCCTCCTGTCAACTAAAACATTCCTTAGTATGAAATTTTATAAAATCCACTGCCTGACATGTGGATCATCTTCCCTCGAGACAAATGCTCTCCCTTGACTCAGTTGGCTGTGGTCACAGTAGGAAAGTGATGTGTTAGGCAGGATGGCCACCAATGCATTAAGAAATGACCAGAGCCATAGGGAACTATGGGTCAGATGGGTCTAGAAAGGGTTTTAGAAATGGGAGACATTGAGAAGCATGACCTATCCATTCCTCCAGGCCAGGATTTTACAATACAGACTCCACAGTGTATGTTATCTGGCTTGACATTTAATAGTTCTGAAAACACTAATGAAAAGTCTCAAATATTAAATTAGGCTTCTAGAGAATTCTGATGCATTGCAACTAAAACTGAGATAACTTTCCTCATGCCAGTAACTCAAAAATATATTTTTGACAGGTAAGATATCTTTTGGAAGTAGTTAAAACTTTATACTGATTTTATAAAGCCAGTCTTTAATGGATAAATTTGGAGAAGACCTTTTAAATTATTCTTAATATTGTTATCTAGATGTTATATATTCCTATATGGGTTTCTACTATATTTAAACTCAATAATCCAATATGATTTTATTAAAATTGTGTATTAAACTGTTAAAAAGTTGGTATAATTTATATATTGAAATGATATCACAATTGTAAAAATATAACCCTACAAACCTGAATTGTAATGAAGTATATAAAAAGATATAAGTAGCATACAATATTATTTTGTATTGAGACTTTGGACCAGTATCAGCAAAACTTTTTTATTAACTTTTTAAAAAAGGCAGTGTATAAAGTAACCTGAATATTTCAATGTGCAAAAAGGATTATGTTTCAATGTCTTTAATAATTGGAGAAGAAAAACTCAGAATGATAAAGAGTATAGAAATATGTTCAAGTTATACTTTGTAAAAATTGGGTATTTGCAAAATTATATTAGAGATGGAGTTTTATGTTAAAGAAGTATTTTTTGACAATATAAATACTTTTTAAAAATAATTTTTCAAGGTTAATCTAATAACATTTTGTTCCAAATACAGATAGAATTATAGATAACATAAGAGTTATAAATCCTTTTTCGCTCGAAGAAACCTCAGAATTACAATAGTTGTGATCATCATTTTCACTCCAGAAAACAGTGTAGCCTATTGTAAAATCAGAAAAAGAAAGACAAAGGCACAGAGAGAAAAATAATAGCAAATGTTCTTTGGAGAGCTCAATAATATATTGCAGCTGGTATAGAGATTTCATACTATTCTTCATAAATAATCTCTAAACAAATTCTAGCATTGTTGATTCTAAAAGTATACAAAATTGTCAAAATAACAGTAATTTTAATCAGTTAAAGTAAAAAAAGAGTGTTAGAATTTTTGTCACACCTGATAGAAGTAACAAAACAAATGAATTTACCAATTATGTGTAAAACATTTTGTTGAACCTGCATATGATATGGGAAAGATGCCAAAACTGATTTGCAGGCTATGAGTAGTTGAAATGCAGTAGATAATCTGGAGATAGAAATATCCTTTATAAAAGAATCAAAAGAAAACATATTGGAGGATGGGATTTGGACATAAATATGGTTAAAATTTTAAATATTATTTATGGATAAGGAGAAATATATATTGGATCTAGTCTTTTCTATTTATTCAGATATACATATTCATCCCTTGATTAACCAAAAACATAACTATATAAATTGAAAGCATTTCCTTAGTGCTGTTAAATATTGTTACCCATGTATTATAAACATAGAAAGTATAAAAAATGTCACTAGTAAACTGATCACTTTAACAAATCATATTTCTTTTTTCCATCCCTCATTCCATTTTTTTGCCACGTGCATACTTTTTAAATGTTATCAATCATTGAAGAGATATAATATTAAGTTTTGAGATTTTCATTATTAAAATGCATTTTTCAAGATGATGCAGAGAGTTTATAACCATTAATTTTAGTGGCTGTATAATAGTCCATTAAGTTGATGTAGCATAATATAATTACTGTCTCCCTACTGCTTCATATTTCATTTGTTTCTATTATCTCTTATAAATAACAGTGCAATGAAATTCATGTGCACATGTTTTTATGCTTCTCCTGTATTATCTCCTCAGGACAGAAAACATTCTGGAAATACAATGTTGGCTCTGATAGTGAAAATATAGAAGAAGAAGAAATGGAACAATGAATTAAAAAATATGATCCTCTATTTTGAATCAAACCCATAATCTCACTTCATTTTTAATTAATATTGATGGGTTTTTATCTTAACCATAAGTTCAAGGTAGACAACACTTAAATAGTGCCAAATGATTAAAAGACAGATATCTTCATTTGATTCTAAAAATTATTTACCCAAGTATTCAATTCACACCTAGCTCTCTTTGAATTGTGGAGGGGCACCTGGCTCGTTCAGTAGGTAGAATATGCAACTTTTGATCTCTGGGTCATGAGTTTGAACCCCACATTTGGCATAGAGATTACTTATAAACAAAAAAAATTGTGGAACTGGAATTGATGGTAAAATAGGAAAATCAAAATAAGTGAGACATGGACTTTACCATCGAGAAGGCTTTAGAGAAAAAAATAAATAAAAATTCATAAATGCAAAAAACAGAGGAACATATATAAGCTAAAAAATAAGATAATCCAAAAAAAGATAATCCACTGAATCTAAGCAGAAGTCTGATGTATGGTTAACATGTTAACCATGTTATCATGAGATAGAAATACCCTGTCCATCTCCAACCTCATTTATCTAAATAACTCTAGTTCATTTGCACATAGCAGGTTGGTTGTCAGCTTCTTGTTTCCTTGGTTATCTCAAATTCCTTGACTATATGTTGTTATTTTATTATGCAATTTTTCCTTCTGAGCCCTTAGTTTGTAATAACACAATCATTAGTGATTAAAGTTTGACTCCTCAAAATTTGGTACAGTGCCAGAAGCCTAGCTGGTACTCATTAAATATATATTGCTCAACTAATTTGTGGATGGAAGAAGAGAATATCTATGCTGATTGGAAGTTATAGAGTAATCTTGATGAAGAAGGTAAAACGTGTAATAGGCCTTGAGGAATTGAGAGGTTGGATATAACAGAAAAGATTTCAAGCAAGGAAATGACATTAGTAAATTGACAAGGATAGTAGTACTAAGAATGTATTTGTTATAGCTGAGTCTTAAATTTATTTATTTATTTTAAAGATTTTATTTATTTATTTGAGAGGGAGAGAGAGGGAGGGGTAGAGAAAGCAGTGGGGTGGGCAGGGAGAAGCAGGAGCCTGATTCCAGCTCATTCCCAGGATCTGGGGATCCTGATTTGAGCCAAAACAGCCACTTAACAGACTGAGCCACACAGGGGCCCTGAGTCTGAAATTTATATTAAGGTATAATTTATGCTGCTAGGGAATATTAATAATCTTGGTGAAATTAGGTAACATATATCAAGGTCTGTTCCGTTGACTTAATCCAAAAGCTGTAATGATTTTGGAAGATAAGAACCTTTAAGAGAGAGGTGTTTGAACAAATTCACAATCCAGAAGTGGGATATGTTTTATGTTTCTAGGGTTTAGGATGTGGCCAGACTGTAATGTGATGTAAATGTTAATGGAATAAAATGAATTAGGGATCTTTGATATTCAGCTATATAATAGATGATAGAAATGGATGTTATAGTTACTGATACTGACAGCAGGTAATGCAGAAAAAGAAAAATATAACCTGAGATTTACCTAGAAATGAGAAAAAGTGAACTTTAGGATAAATAGATTATGAATTGATTATATGGACACCAAATGGGAATAAATGAAGTGGAAACTTTGGTTCTTTTTCATCTTTGCCATTCTACTCCATCCCTCAGTGTTTTCTGTTCTCAATATAACAAACACAGTAAATCTTCCAAACTGCAATTCAGGTCTTAACATTTTTCTGCTCAAAACCCTCCAATAACTCTCCTGTCCCATGTGTAGAAACAACATAGGATATAATCTTCATGGTCTAGTACCCTATACAAGATCTGACCACTGTTTATGTCCTGACTTCCCTTCCAACTACCTCCTACTCATTGTATTCTAGATACTATACCCTCTTTGATTCTCAAAAACTCTTAGCTTTTAAATTAGCTTCCTCTTTTTACATGAAATGCTCTTTCCCCAAATATCCATGAGGCTAATGTCTTTATCTTCTCCACCTCCCTTTGTCCAATAAGCCCTGTTCTGACCATTCTATTTCAAAATGAAATGTACCCTCTTGTCTTAGTTCAGGATGCTATAACAAAATACCATAGCGATTATAAACAACAGAAATATATTTGTTTCTCATAGTTATGGAGGATTGAAGTCTGAGATTAAAGTGCTAGCATGATTGGGTTCTGGTGAGAGCCCTATTCCAAATTGCAGACTTCTCATAGCACCTTCACATGGTAAAAAACACATGGTAACATGGGTTTCCTTTTAGAAGGACCCTAATCCCATTTCCGATGTTTCTACTCTCATGACCTAGTTACCTCCAAAACCCCCCAAAATTTGGGGGTTAGATTTCAGCATAAGAATATGAAGGAGACACATTCAGTTCATTGTGTTCTGCCTCTGTCCCCCCAACTCCAATTCTTATTCTTCTCACATGCAAAATATATCCCAATAGTCCCCAAAACTTAACTCATTCCAGCATCAACTCTGAAGTCTAAAGTCCAAGATCTAAAGGTACAATTTATCTCTAGGAAAAATTCTTTTCCAATTACAAACCTACTTTGTTCATGCCTATCCCTTTATTCTGTTTTTTTTTTATTAATAGAAATCAAATTTTCACTTCCACTATAATCTCATTATTTTTGTATTGATTGTTTATCGTCTGTCTCCCACCCTCAACTGGAGTGAAAGCTACCCCTGTGCAGATTTTTTTCTAGTATGTTCACTAATGTATATCTCAAGTGCCTAGGATTCTACCTGACACACAGAATTTATTAAATTATATTCATAAATCAAATGGATGAATTCACTTTTACTGCAAAAGTTAGGGGAAAGTAGGTAGGATGGTAGAAATAGAAGAAAAAGCAACATTGATTGTGGTATAATAGGGGGAGAGTAGGGGCACCTGGGTGGCTCAGTGGGTTAAAGCCTCTGCCTTCAGCTCAGGTCATGATCTCAGGTCCTAGTATCTAGCCCCGCATTGGGCTCTCTGCTCAGCAGGGAGCCTGCTTCTTCCTCTCTCTCTGCCTGCCTCTCTGTCTACTTGTGATCTCTCTCTCTGTGTCAAATAAATAAATAAAATCTTTAAAAAATAGTCAAATTTGGTCATGGCAAAAAATTGAAGATGAGATAGAAAATTGAGCAAGATTAAAATGAAATTGATAATAATAAAGCATAGTGCACATAGCTTAAGAAAAAAAGATAAAATGGGATTAGTTTGAATTGGTGGGCTAGAGTGGATTATAGGGATATGAATGTTCAGACAGAGGAATAGGAAAATGTACGTGTGTCAAATATTTCAGCAGCCAACTCAAGAAATCACTAAAGAGTAAGATGAGAAAATCTTAGAGTTTTTTTTTCTCACAAATATGACCCTGTGTCTTAAAATAGCATAAATTTATTGAAATTTTTTTGTTTATGGTAGTATTTTTCTTACTAAGCCCCTTCTATGTGCCAGATTCACTACCAAGCACTTTATATACCTTATCTCATTTAATCATCACAACACCAAACATAAATTTAAGAGATAATTCACTTTATTTCAACATTTGATTAACTTGATATATACTTTGACAAACTGAAATCCCTGCTGTGTTCATTGAGTGTACAAAATGCAGTCTGTATTTGGTCTCAAGTGATCAGTATTTGAAAGGTCTTGCTTGTATCATTAAACAATTTCAAAATCCAATTAAAAGGGAAAGCAAGCAATTAAGAAAAAAACCATTTTTGGCATATGCCAGTCATTATTTGGACAACAAATTTATCTCTAATTAAATTGGTATCTAGAGTACTCCATAAATTGCCATTTATTATTTCTTTCCTGAACTCATATTTCTTGTTCTATTCTCAGGAAATCTACATCTTAAAATATCTCTTTGTTCACATCTCATTTTCCAATTATTATTTGCATATCTATAGGACCATTGGAAAAAATTCTCTGAAATATACACGAGACACTATGTTTTTACTTTGTTTAAAAAATAGTAAGATTCATTTATATGAAATACATGTAAAATATTCCCTAGGTAAAAATCCATTCTCAAATGAATGAACTGAAGATCATACAATTAATGTTAACTATACGGGATTAAAAAAAAAAAATCCCTTATCAGAAAAAATTTAAAAAGTAAAAATAGAACTACCATATGGTCAGGAAATCCCACTGCTAGATATTTATCTAAAAGAACAAATATCAGTATCTCAAAGAGATATTAGCATTAGCATAGTTATTTCAGCACTATTCACAACAGCCAAATAAAATTTGAAGGAATTATTTATTATTTTTAAATGTCCACTGAGAGATAAATGGATAAAGACGATTTGGTATGTATACATACATGGAATGTTAGTTATTTAAAAAAATAATTTCTGCAATATGTGACAATATGGATGAACCTTGAGGACATTATACTAAGTGAAATAAGCCAGTCACAGAAGGACTAATACTGTATGATTCCATTTTATGATGTACCTACAATTAGTCAAATTCTCAAACTCATATTCAAGAATGGAATGATGGTTACCAGAGGCTGGAGTTGGAGAGAAATGGGGATTTGCTAATCAATAGGCAACAGTTAAACAAGATGAATAAGTACTAGAAATCTGCTGTAGAACATTGTAACTATAGTTAACAATACTGTATTTTGGGGCCCCTGGGTGACTCAGTGGGTTAAAGCCTCTGCATTCGGCAGGATCGTGATCTCAGGGTCCTGGGATCGAGCCCCACATCGAGCTCTCTGCTTGGCGGGGAGACTGCTTCCCCCTCTCTCTCTGCCTGCCTCTCTGCCTACTTGTGATCGCTCTCTCTCTCTCTTTGTCAAATAAATAAATAAAAAATCTTAAAAAAAAAAAACCAACAATACTGTATTTTGCACATAAAAACCCATTAAGAGGATGTCTCATAAGTGTTCTTACACAAGAAGATAAAAATCTTAAAAAGCAAAGAAATAATAAAATAAAGTAAAAAAGGCTATATAGTGCAAAATATCAGGGTATTATATTTTTTTCAATAAGGCAATTTAGTATTAATCAATGATAACTGTAAGCTGAGTTATTTTCTATGGAAGCAAAGGTTGCTTTATAACTCTCAAGCTGATTAGATACCATTGCAAATATGTACTTTATAGCCAATAAATACATGTCAGTATCTTGATCTATGAAAAAACATAAATTGATAAAAATATTAGTAATGTTATTCTCACATTGTAGGAAAAATATGCATATTGTAAAAATAAGTTTTGACAAACAAAAAAAATTTATTTCATTTTTTGTTGAAGTATAGTTCACACACAATTTTACATTAATTTTAGGTATATAACTTAGTGATTCAACAACTCTATATGTTATGCATTGCTCACCACAAATGTAGCTACCATGTAACACCATAAAGTGCTACTACAACACCACTGACTATATTCCCTATTCTATACATTTCATCCCCATAACTCATTAATTCTATAATAGGAAGCCTGCATCTCCCACTCCCCTTTATCCATTTTGCCCATCCCCATACTCTCTCAGAATACTACCAGTTTTGTCCCTGTTTTTATGGGTTTGTTTCTATTTTCTTGTTTGTCTGTCTGTTCATTTGTTTGCCTTTTATGTTCTACATTTAAATGAAATCATATAGTATTTGTCTTTGTTTGACTTATCATACTCAGCATATTACCCTCCATGTTGTCACAAATAGCAAAATCTTATTCTTTCTTATGGCTAAATAATTTCCCATTGTTTGTGTTGTGTATATGTATATATATTTATATAAATATATATGTAGTTATGTATCTAGATAGTTATATATTTAGATATATATATAGATAGGTATAACTTCTTTATTCATCAGTGAACACTAAGGTTGCTTCTATACTTTGGTTATTGTAAATATGCATCAGTAGAATGACTGAATTATATTGTATTTCCATTTTTAATTTTTTGAGGAAACTCCATACTGTTTTCTACAGTGCTTGCACCAAATTTGATTCATATCAAGAGAGAACAAGGATTACTTTTTCTCCACATCATTGCAAACACTTGTTTCTTCTCTTATTGATATTAGCCATTCTGACAAGTGTAAGATGATCCCTCATTATGGTTTTGATTTGCATTTCTCAGTGATGAATGATATTGGACATCTTTTCAATTATATACTGGTCATTTGTGTGTATTCTTTAGAAAAGTGTCTATTCAGGTTCTCTGCCCATTTTTAATTAGATTATTTGCTTTTTGTTGTTGAGTTACATAACTTCTCTGTATGTCTTTATGTTAACCACTTATTAGATATATAACTTGCAAATATCTTTTCCAATTCAGTAGATTGCCTTTTCATTTTGTTGGTGATTTCCTTCTCTGTGCAAGGGCTTTTTATTCTGTTTTTATGTTATGTTTTATGTTATGTTATGTTTTATGTTAAACTCCCAAAATAGTTTATTTTGCTTTGGTTTCTTTTATCTAAGGAAAGATATCCATAAATATGTTACTAAAGTTGATATCCATGAAATTAGTGCTTATGTTTGATTTTAGGAGGTCTATGATTGCAGGTCTCATATTTATGTCTTTAATCCATTCTGAGTGTGTGTGTGTGTGTGTGTGTGTGTGTGTGTGTGTGTGTGCTGTAAGAAAGTGGTTCAGTTTCATTCTTTTGCATGTAGCTGCCAAATATTTTTGCATGTAGCCTTTGCTACATGCTTTTTCTTTTGCATATAGCTGTCTAATTTTCCCAACACCATTTCCTGAAGAAACTGTACATTCCCTATTGTATATTTTTCCATTCTTCATAGTAGACTAATTGACCATGTAAGTATGGGTTTATTTCTAGCCTATCATGTTCCATTGACGTATGTTTCTATATTGTGTGGTACCATACGATTTTGGTTATTATAAGTATGCAGTATATCTTGAATTCTGGGATTGTGATACTTTCAGCTTTTTTCCTGTCAAGATTGCTTTTGTTATGTAAGGCTTTGTGGTTTCATTTTAAGATCGTTGTAGTTCTTCAAAAAATACTATTGACATTTTGTTTGAGATTAGATTGAAAAGGTAGATTTCCTCAGGTAGTATAAATATTTTTAAAATATTAATTCTTCTAATCCACAAGTGTGGTATATCTTTCCACTGTGTTTTGCTATTTAAATTGTGTGCTCTCCATTACCCTATCTCCCAGATCTCTGAGTAGAAAAGTAATGTGTTTTTTTTGTTTTCTAAAGCCATTCATTTTTCCTGTGAAATCATAAATTTTCAAAATAGTGTATCTTGACCTTTTGATGACAGATTGGATTATATGGTGAGTTCTAAATGTAAACTGATCTGAGTTTCAACTTGTCTATGCCAGTTCTTAGCTGTGTTACTAATAGTTTACTCCACTGAGCCTTGTATTTTGGTTATAATGTGGTTATAATAATATTTATAACAGGAAAGAATAATATATTTTGTCAAATGCTTTTTCTGCATCAATTGAGAGGATTATATGGTTCTTGTCTCTTCTTTAATTAATGTGTTCTATCACATTGGTTGATTTGCGAATGTTAAACCACCCTCGCTTGCATCCCAGAAATAAATCCCAGAAATAAATCCCACCTGATCATGATGGATAATTCTTTTATGGGCAGAAGACAAGAACAGACACTTCAAAGAAGACATAGGAATGGCTAACAGACACATGAAAAAATGTTCAACATCATTAGCCATCAGGGAAATTCAAATCAAAACCACATTGAGATACTGCCTTACACCACTTAGAATGGCAAAAATTAACAAGGCAGGAAACAACAGATGTTGGAGAGGATCTGGAGAAAGGGAAACCCTCTTACACTGTTGATGGGAATGCAAGCTGGTACAGCCACTTTGGAAAATAGTATGGAGGTTCCTCACAAAGTTAAAAATAGAGATACCCTATAACCAGGCAATTGCACTACTGGGTATTTACCCCAAAGATACAGATGTAGTGAAAAGAAGGAGCAAATGCACCCTAATGTTCATAGCAACAATGTACACAATAACCAGACTGTGGAAGGATCCAAGATGCCCTTCAACAGATGAATGGATAAAGAAGATGTGGTCCATATATACAATGGAATATAACTCAGCCATCAGAAAGGATAAATACCCACCATTTGCAGCAACATGGATGGAACTGGAGGGGATTATGCTAAGTGAAATAAGTCAAGCAGAGAAAGAGAACTATCATATGGTTTCACTAATATGTGGAACATAAGGAGTAGCATGGAGGACATTAGAAGAGGGAAGGGAAAAATGAAGGGGAAAGGAAGTCAGAGAGGGAGATTAACCATGAGAGAACCAAGAGAGACTATGGACTCTTGGAAACAAACAGGGTTTCAGAGGGGAGGGGAGGAGACTGGGGGGATGTGTTAACCTTGTGATGGGTATTAAGGAGGGCATGGATTGCATGAACACTGGATATTATATGCAAACAATCATGGAACACTACATCAAACACTACATGGAATTATGGAACACTACATCAAACACTACATCCAAAACTTACGTTACTCATTATATATATATATATATATATATAATATACATTATATACATATTATATACATTATATATACACATTTATATATATATATACTGTTTTATATATATGTATATATATCTAACAGAGGTGGTAATGAGTAGTTTAAAGAGTAGGTATTTGTTTCCTAAGGAGACAATAAGGGCAAGAGCAAATCTGAAAGCATGTATATATTTTTTCCATTTGTCATTTAATGAGCCCATAGTTCTCAGATGCAGAATTCAGATAATATTTTAGGTAGAATTATTGTAAAAATTAAATAAGATCGGGTATATATAATATCTGAAATATGTCTGTACTTTGGTTCTGAGTAAGTGATAGGGGTTTTTTTATTATCATTATCACTAACATTATCCAAGTAATATGCAAAACGAATCACACAATAGTTTAATCTTGAAGGTGGCAGTTTTTCATATTAAAAGTGATTACTATAGCTCTGAGTACATTTCATCCAATAGAGAAGACTTTGTGCTGATTTGTGTGATAATGGAAGAACACTATTGAACTTGGTCATTTATGCAAGGTAGCAAGATGTTTTCTATAAGAGGCAGATAATTTGGGTATGTTAAATATTCACTCAGCTAAGGCCAATTTTACAAATGGGAAAAATAATCCCAGTAAGACCTTTAAATACTCTAGAAAATCTCAACCAAAATAATAAAGCAAAATTTCAAATAATTCAAGTAAAAGTGTTCTTAGTTGTTTTCATTTCTTTTTCCAGCATCGCCTCAGTTATTTCACATCTTGAATAGACCATATTCCAAAGAAAGTTTTCCTTTGTAGTCATCTTAAAACAACTTATCACGTGTGTATACTTTTAATGGCAAATGGATAAAGAAGGAAGGTTTAAAATTATGAATTTAACATTTTAAAAAATTTTCTATTTGAATTCAATTTAGTTAGCATATGTTTCAGGGATATTATTATTAGTTTCAGGGATAGAATTTAGTGATTCATCAGTTACATATAACCTAATGCTCATTACATCAAGTGCCCTTCTTAATGCCCATCACCCAATTACCCTATCCCTGCAATGACCTTCCCTCCAGCAACCATCAGTTTCTTTCCCATAGTTAAGAGTCTCTTGAAGTATAACATTTTGATTCAAGTAAAATAATAATTGAAAATTAGCAAACATGCTATTTACTCTTTAGCACTTTTACTTCCAATAACAAGAATATTTTCCCGGTAAGTTAGAAACAAATTCATTCCATAAAGTAATTAAGGATGAAAAAACACTCTGCTTCTTGGAATTGTAGGCAATCTTACCATTTTACCCAAAATTTATGAACACATAATTTGTAAACTAACATTTTATTAAATACTAGAAATGTAATTTAAATTTTTTAAAGATTTTATCTATTTATTTGAGATAGCATGAGAAAGAAAGCACAAGTAGGGACAGAGGAAAGGAAGAAGCAGGCTCCCTGCTGAGCAAGGAGCCCAATATGACACAGCTCATCCCAGGACCCCAGGATCATGACCTCAGCCAAAGGCAGGCACTTAACTGACTGAGCCACCCAGGTACCCCTAGAAATTTAATTTAATGTAACCCTACATATTAAAATTCTCTACATTCACTTGTAATACAATAAAATGGTAGTAAATTATCATTTTATATTTGGCATTCTTTATTTTACTTCCACACTGAGGTAAAAGTCAAAGAAATATCACAACAAATTCAATCTTTGCTTTCAACTTAAATCAGGATGTTTGAGCCATTACCTGAAGTTCCTAGTTATGTAGATTGTGCGTAAATTAGTAAAGCACTTAATTATAAACCCAAAGATTACAGGAAATGGAAAAATAAACTGAGAATTTTGAGCTTCAGATTTTAATGATTAAGAAGTGAGAGAGTATACTTGCTTCATCTTTGTCACAAATTTGGTATGAGGGTACTTGTAATAAGAGCATGAACAATCTGGACTAGTTAGAAAGACCCGCCCATGAAGTATGATGAAAGTATGAAAGATGGTGATGATCAGAACATAAGTTATGATATAAATTTTTACTCAATTCTATCATAATACTCTCTAAAAATGCCAAAAGTGGGAAGAACCCCATGCAATTGTTTCACCAAACAGTAATGGTTACAAGATTAGTTTATAGAAATATTTATGTGAGAATTAAAAGTATAGCTAGTTACAGTAACAAAACATAGCTTTTTTTCCCCAAATATGTTTATTTTTTCAGTGTTACAAGATTTATTGTTCATGCACCACACCCAGTGCTCCATGCAATACATGCCCTCCTCAATACCCACCACCAGGCTCGCCCAACACCCCACCTCCTCCCCTCCAAAACCCTCAATTTGTTGCTCATAGTCCACAGTCTCTCATGGTTCATCACCCCCTCTGATTTCCCCCATTCCCCCTTCCCTTCCTTCTCACAATGCCCTCCATGTTTTTCTTTATGCTTAGCACGTAAGTGAGACCATAAGGTAATTGACTCTCTCCGCTTGACTTATTTTACTCCGCATAATCTCTTCCAGTCCCATCCACGTTGATACAAAATTTGGATATTCGTCCTTTCTAATGGAGGCATAATATTCCATTGTATATATGTACCATGTCTTTATCCATTCATCTGTTGAAGGGCATCTTGGTTCTTTCCACAGTTTGGCAATTGTGGCCATTGCTGCTATGAACATTGGGGTACATGTGGCCCTTCTTTGGGGTAAATACCCAGTAGTGCAATGGCTGGGTCGTAGGGTAGCTCTATTTTTAATTTCTTGAGGAATCTCCACACTGTTTTCCAAA
>CM053604.1:62651614-62667087 GCA_028646535.1 Procyon lotor | reverse complement strand
GAACCATATTCCCTAAAGTCAAAAGGTGGTTGCAACCCAAGCATCCATTAGCTGAAGAATAGATAAAGAAAATGTAGTATATGCATACAATTGATATTATTCAGGAATAAAGTTCTGGATGTACTTTAAAAACACTGTTAGGTGAATAAGCCAGATACACAAGAAAAGCATATTGTGTGATTCTACTTTATTAAATATCTAGAATGGATAAATTCATAAGACAGAAAGTAGATTGGATGCTACCAGGGTTTGGGCTTAAATTCCATACAGAGACATGAAAGGGAATAAAAAGGAAATAAATAGTGGTGATGGTTGCATTATAAAGGTAATTAATGCCATTGAATTGTACACTTAAAATTGGTAAATATGGCAAATTTTATATTAAATTAAAAAACAGTTAAATAAAATAAACAAATTAACAAAAATTTGACCAAAAGTATGCATACTATAGATAATGTACACTTACCTGGTATAAGTATATTTCTAAGTATCATTAAGTATATTTCTAATACAAGTATATTTCTAAGTATAACTTGCTGAGAAGACCATGGAGTTCTGATAACCTTTACTGAGAAAAACTCATAAAACTTTGGAAATTTGCTGATGCCAAGAAAAATACGAAGGCTTATTTATCCAAAGTGTTCTATCATTGTTTTCCAAAGGAGGTATGAGATTCATGAGCATGCTTGTATTAAGTAATATAGGGTAATTTTAGTAAAAATTACACTAAGAAGTTCATCATATATTTTCCCAATCTTATTATCCCAAATTAGAGTGCCTATAAGATACTTACCACCAATATTAAAGAGATAATTTAGGACTTTGAAATTCCATTTTTATAACCTTATCCTAATATGCTAAAATTGGAACACTGTCATTGGCTTTATTATGAATATTAAAACAAGTTTTGTAAAAAAAAAAATCAAATCATTTTTGGGTAAGTAATAGAAACTCTAATTTTCTGAACTTTTTTTGATCTGAGCATTGAAACATAAAAATATAATTTTCTTTCTCTAAGCTCTTTAACGCAGTTATAAGAAGGTGTCAACCACAGAATTAGTGTATTCCTTATGCCAACCTTGTTCTATTTTGGCAGGCCATGGTCCATCAAACTTGACTTCAATAGACATTCCATACCAGCTATGGTAATGTAGCTAATTGTTTCACTGGTCTGTGGGATGATGTCATTAAATTGTGTCCTGGTTACTAAGAGTAAGTTGATTTTCACTAGTATCAAAAGTAATCAGATCAGATCAGAGAGGCAATCACAGAATTTCCTTTCTTCCAAACACTGACTACAAACACTTCTCATACCTCTGTGTGGTTCATATTATGCAGAAAGTTTTGATAAGTGCACAAACCATTGTGGAGGGCTAGAGGAACAAATTTTAAGCCAACCACGGAATCAAAGTCAAAGTAAGTCCTCTCTGCCATTGCCAAATTTGGGACAGCTACAACTGCAACTTTAATCACCTATGCACAAGGCTGCTGTCACCACTGCAAATAGAGTTGTGATACAGAAAAGCTATACTAAGCTGCAAAATCAAAAATGATTCTAGTTTCGGGGTGCCTGAGTGGCTCAGTGGGTTAAGCCTCTGCCTTCTGCTCAGGTCATGATCTCAGGGTCCTGGGATCAAGCCCTGCATTGAGCTCTCTGTTCAGCAGGGAGCCTGCTTCCTCCTCTCCCTCTGCCTGCCTCTCTGCCTACTTGTGATCTCTTTCTCTCTGTCAAATAAGTAAATAAAATCTTAAACAAACAAACAAACAAAAGATTCTAGTTTTGAAACCGTTCCATCATGACTGCTCAAATCTGGTAAAATAAATATCCTGTACCTTACTTCACTTCTAACATACCTCAGTTCTGAATTGGCAGAACTAGTCACGGAACCCAAACTTTACGGAGATTGGAAAGGATATTGAACAAGTTAATTACATTGTCTATCACACAGGAAAGGTGCAAATTTTGCAGCATTTCTTTTCCTTCTCTTTAACAAAATAAAAGACTGATTGTGATAAGAGAAATTCCACCGACTCAAGAATCAAAACAAGATTTCTGTGCTTGATCAGTCAGAATTAGAAACTGAAGGTTAATACAAGTTTTGGATATTACATCTATTGAAGGGCAGCTTTATGGTTAAGAGGTGCAAAATTCCTTCCTTTACTGAAGGTTTTTGTTTGTTTATTTGTTTTGTTCTTTTTTTTAATATGGTAATAATCATTTGAAGGTATTAAATCCTATCCCAGGAATCCAACTCAACATAAAAACTTGAATACTATTCTATAATTAGATTTCTAAGCCCTGATTATCTTTGGAGCACTGTCTATAGTTTAGATATACCCTCTGTAAATTCCTACTGCTGTTCAGGGGAAAGATTTATGAAAGTATAAATCCAAATGCATTATCCTTATTTCTTATTAATCTGCCTTCTTACATCTAACTCCAAAAATTTTCTGAGCTGCAAAATGCATTAACTCCACAATTTTATCACCACCACTTCTTCTGTCATGCAGTCTAAATCATTCATAGTCATTTTGATTATTATAGGTTTTAGATGAAACAGAGATAATTTAAACAGCTATAATATTTTCTTATGCAGATAATAAGAATCCCTGAAATTCAATGGCATCGGGAAAAAAAAGTCTTAAGCTTCATTAATAGATGTAGTTCTATTATTACTTCTGTTGATGTATTTTAAATGTGTTTTGAAGAACTAATTTTCTGAAATATCTTTGGTGTTTGTGAATGTGTGTATGCATGTGTGCATATGTTTTATAATAAAAATCATTTCACATTTCAAGGATAACTATCTGAGGATCGATACTCTACATTTTTAAAATACCTAAGGCCTTTGTCCAACTATCTTTTTTCTATATAAGGTTTAGAAAGCTTGATAGATTAATGTTATTACTAAGTTGTGTGTCATCACAAATTGAATCTTAAGTGTTACTGCGTTAGCCATTGACCCTCACAACATGATGTATTGCATCTTCAAGAAATAGAGTTATAATTTTATTTTATCACTGTGTGCTTTTAACCAGAAATTATAAGGCTAAGGAAAAACAAAAAACAAAAAACCACCTTTTTATGGTATTTTGCCACTGAAATTTCAATTGCAATATAGACAATATTTATTTTAAAATATTTTCTTGCAAGATGGCTCAGAGGAGTATCCTAACAATATTATAATGCATTCATATTACTTTTCAGAATTTTATCTATTAAAAATTCACTTTAAACTCAGAGAAAATGAAAGAAGAGGAGGGTGAGGATGAAGAGTGACAGAAAACAGAAAAGAATATAATATTAAATCAAAGATTTCCCAGGCAAAGTAACATTAATATGGAAAATGAAGATGACACTGGTATTAAGATGAAATTGCAAGTGCAGATAATGTACATGCAAAACTATGATTCTTTTGTTTCTACAAATCTTTATTTTTTAAGATTTTATTTATTTATTTGAGAGAGAAAGAGAGTGAGAGAGCATGAGAGGAGCAAAGGTCAGAGGGAGAAGCAGACTCCCTGCAGAGCTGGGAGCCTGATGGGGACTTGATCCCATGACTGCAGGATCATGACCTGAGCTGAAGGCAATTGCTTAACCAGCTGAGCCACCCAGGTGCCCCTGTTTTTACAAATCTTTAAGGAAAAGCTTACAGAAGATTAAATGAGAAAAGCATTGCCTTCATCACACAATATTTTCTGTTTTAAATTGTCCCATTTACTTATTTACTTAATCTTCATCTAAGGAAAAATTCTAGGTGTAATATTTATCAGAGAATATATAACTATACTTTAAAAAGTGAAAGTATTTTTGGCATTTCATGATGGAACAAAATATAACAGATTAAAGATAAATTTTCAGGGGCATCTGGGTGGCTCAGGTCATGATCCCAGGGTCCTGGAATCGAGCCCCACATCGGGCTCCCTGCTCTACGGGAAGCCTGCTTCTCCCGCTACCATTCCCTCTGCTTGTGTTCCCTCTCTCGATGTGTTTCTCTCTGTCAAATAAATAAAATCTTTAAAAAAAAAAGATAAATTTTCAAAATGTTGTAAGTACCAGAAGATATATAGAATTTGAACATAATAGAAAATCATCATAGAAATCATGTTGTTCGAGGGATTTTTGATTTTATTTTTGTTTTTTTTTTCCCTAAAGATTTTATTTATTTATTTGACAAAGAGAGGGAGATCACAAGTAGGCAGAGTAAAAGGGGGAAGCAGGCCCCCGGCTGAGCAGAGAGCCAGATGCAGAGCTCCCTCCCAGGACCCTGAAATCATGACCTGAGCCGAAGGCAGAGGCTTTAACCCACTGAGCCACCCAGGCACTCCTTTTTTTGTTTTGTTTTTTTTTTTCTGGTAAAAGTTCTTCCTTGGTTGGTAAGCATACATATACTAAATTATATTTGTATGAGAGAGAAGTTGAAACATAGCGAAGAAAACATAAAGTCAGAGAGATCATTGTTTCATTATCATTAAACAAAGGCTTTGGGTTTTGGTGGGGTTTGGGTTTTTTGGTTTCTTTTAGCATAGCTGTGCTTTATCATGAAGTGTTTACCATTAGATAATTTGCTTACCTTAAACCAAATATTAACACACTATTTTCTATCAACATGAGATTACCTTACTGTAGATTTCATTTACCAACAGAAGGAAGGTTGTGGACAATTGTTGATTTATCAGGGAAGTCACTCTGAAAGCCCTAAAAGGAAGAACAGCTGACAGGGACTCTTGAAGGACAGTGTATACCCTCATTACCAGCAACAATAATTGTTAATTAAACTTAAGAAAGAACAGATTGTCTTTAGTGTTCCTCAGTTTTGATTAAGAAATAGACACAAAAGTAGAGTTTAATGGATTAGAGACATAACAGTGAGAGGGAGAACTACAAAGGAAATAGAAGAAAATTTAGGAAAATATCTTTGTGACTTGGGGTGGGGAACTTTAAAAATTAAAATTCAGAAACAAATTGTGTGATAATATAAACATATTTTCATCAAAATTATGGTTTTATATTCAACACAGTTAACCAAAAACAAATTCATTAGGCCAACTAGGGGATGGAATTTTCGATGTCCAAAACTAAAGATCGATTAATATGTACAATATATGTGTTGTTTCTCCAAATCAACTGGAAAAACACAATTCTATCGGAAAAAAAAAATTGTAAAGGTCATAAACCATTAATTTACAGAAAAGGAAATACTGAAAGCAAATATGCATATTGAAGAGATGGGAACATTCATTGGCAAACTATTGTGTTAAGATTTTACTTCAGGCGTATTAGATGGATACAAATTAAGAGCTGGATAATTCAAGTTTTGTTGAGGATATGAGAATATAAGAAGTCTTATGTGCTGCCACCAGGAACGTAGATTGGTACAATCATTTTGGAGAGCTATACAACATTATTCACACTAAGTATTCGCATACCTTATACACAAAAATTCTATTCTTGGGTATATATACTCTAAGTAACTATCACACAGGGCCATAAAAGAAAAATACCAGGATGCTCACTTTATATTGTGGTTGAAATATAGTCAGTACACGTGGCCATCCCTTGGAGAGAGGTGAGGTAAAATATGAGGGATGAAGAAGTCTGAAGTCTTGGATAGATGTACGCATGGTATATCTATAGATCTTAAAAACATCTCCTTCAATGAAAGAAACAAAATGCAACAAAACATATAACCACTTACATTTACATAATTAAAAAATACATATGTACCAAGCAACACTATTTGGTTTATATGGATATACAACTAACATTTGGTAACACATTAGATTAGATAAGGGTATCTATTGGAATTAGACCTTGAACATATTTATATTAGCTGAATTAACATTCATGCCTCCTAATCCAATTTGAAGTTCTTATCTCCTTGATAATTAACAAATACAAAGACTTATTTCTTTTAGCAGCATATTCTTTCTGTATGGGTCCCATTTTGTAGTTTCTTTGTATTACTAATATTTCTTTATTGTATATTGAACGCTGTGGGAGATATTGCAGAGACAGTGGATTTTGTTATCTTTCTCTGAAAAATACTGCTTTATGTTGTAAGTGGCAGTTAACTTCACTGGGTTCATATTCTAAACTGTCTTTTCCATGCAATGGGAAATAGCTGAAAACTCTATTGAATTTTTTCAGCCATTCAATTTATGTTAACAACAGGCCTTGGTTGAAAAACTTCATATAGGGCCACCTGGGTGGCTCAGTGAGTTAAAGCCTTTCTCTTTGGCTCAGGTCATGATCTCAGGGTCCTGGGACTGAACCCTGCATTGGGGATCTCTGCTCAGAGGGGAGCCTGCTTCCCCCTCTCACTCTGCCTGCCTCTCTGCATACTTGTGATCTCTCTCCTCTCTGTCAAATAAATAAATAAAATCTTAAAAAAAAAAAAAAGAAGAAAAACTTCATATAGAATACCTCACTTATAAATCAGCCAGATATTTGGATGGAATTTAAACCCAGATATTGGGGGCACCCTTTCTGTAACGCTGTTCTTTTGGTATATTCTACCTCATATCCCCGCTACCCAGGCAATACCTAACTCCATCCACTGACTCCCCAAATCAATAATCCTCTGACTTTTTCCTTGAGTTCCACCTATCCTGAGCCAGGATGAATAAGGAGCCCCTCAGGCAAAAAGCCACATAAATGCAAATCTCACTTGATTCAAATATCCTCTTCTAAAATCTGGCTCACTTTCAGTTCTGAATATTTATTCACCCACAAGTGCCTTGAAATATAATTTTTAAAATACATTGTCCTGACTTGATTATTGCTATCTTGGAATAATTATCTCAATACAGACTAATCTGCTAATGCTGACACATATGAAATGATAAATTATTTAATATACATATATACAAACATTTCAAGAAAGCATTAAAAATAATCCTCTTGGGGCGCCTGGGTGGCTCAGTCGTTACGCGGCTGCCTTTGGCTTGGGTCATGATCCCAGCATCCTGGAATCGAGCCCCGAATCAGGCTCCCTGCTAGGCGGGAAGCCTGCTTCTCCCACTACCATTCCCTCTGCTTGTGTTCCTTCTCTCGCTGTGTTTCTCTTTGTCAAATAAATGAAATCTTTAAAAAAAAAAATAATCCTCTTGCTTAGGAATATATTTATTATAGCTTCCAAAGATTTCCTACATCATGAGGGATCCATTTTGATAAACTTTACCACTGCAATAGGAATCTAATAAGACAAAATATCAAGAAATATTGCAAAATTATGTTGGTAGAATCTGCACTCTGAACTTCTCAACATAGTGAAGCCTCTTAGAATGGATAAGCTCATATTCCTAACCTCAACATCCTAACTTCGAATCCAGCCTTACTCTCTACACTCCTAGCCATATGAACTTCATTGTTTTGTGTATTCCCAAAGTCACCAAGCTTGCTATTCCTTAAAGGTACCATGATTTCTTTAACTTCTCCCACCTTCTACACATAGAATTTGTCCTGCTATTCCCCAGGATATGTCACAGAAATAAATATAGTTACTTCTCACCTCCCTTATGTAACTTATATTATTCTTCAAGATTCTCCCTAGATTTCACATCTTATGGAAGCATCTCCTAGTACTTTAAGGCAATATTCATGTTCTCATTTTACTCTTTTCATCTGTCAAGTTAGCACACATTATATGTTATTGTAATAATTTTCTCTATCTTCAAAATTGGATAGAAATGTAATAAACATTTCTTCCTCACCATTTAACGTCCATAATCTATACAAATGCTGGATAAAAATATATGGAAAGAATGAATAAATATACATGAATTGATGAATGGATAAATCAATCAATCAATGACTCAATGACATTTTATTTCTCCCAAAAGAACTCCTTCAGAAAGAGTGGTGGTGTAGAAACTGAGTCAAAATATGAGTCGAAATACATATGGCTTATAAAACATCTCTGAAATTGTGCCTCATTGGTAGGCACTTCCCGATTTATCCTTAAATCCTACCTTGATTGGAAAGACAGTACAAAAACAGGAAGTAATAAGTCATATATTAATTATAAGATGCACTAAATTAACTATTTGATTTAATGAAGCAAACCCTTTTAAGCAACACTAATCCAATGGGATATAAAACCTCAAATGGTAGCTTATAGACACAGAAATATACAATCATGATTAAAAATGTGATATGTATCTCACTAAAGTTTTTGAGCTGTTATTTCATCAATTCTCTCCATATTAAAGAGATTTGAATATGAGAAAATAAGGATTAGGAAATTTTGAGAAATAAAATTAAAAGACAGGTGGGGTGCCTGGATGGCTCAGTCATTAGGCATCTGCCTTCAGGTCAGGTCATAACCCCGGGTTCCTGGGATTGAGCCCCACATCGCAACTGTTCCCTGCTCAGCAGGAAGCCTGCTTCTCCCTCTCCCACTCCCCCTGCTTGTGTTCCTTCTCTTCCTATGTCTCTCACTGTCAAATAAATAAATAAAATCTTTAAAAAAAATAAAAGACAGGAAATAGATTAACATTCTTGTGAATGAAATAGGTGACTTTTCTCAAGGCAAAATTATTTTCATTCTGCTTAATTTATAATTTAAACTTTTTCTGAGGAATTTGAGAGCCAGAAATAATCATAGAATTGAGTTAAATACATAATAACCAGAGCTGCCTGATGTACATGGCTTTGAAATGTATTTACTTAAGAAAAATTAAAGTAAGTATATGCTACACATTGTAGGGGGTTTTCATATGAAAGTCTGTTTTATTATAGAATCTTAAAAAGCCAAATCTGATGAAAACTGGTCTTATTAGTACCAGTCTATATATTTTCTATGATCTTAGGGATAAGGTAGAAGCCAGGAGTGACAAAAGTCAAATGCACAAACTTGAAAATAAAAGTTTTCTATTTTAAATTTTCATTAAAGTTTACTCCTAACATTTTATAGCTACCACTCATAGTTGGTTCTTGCTTACTTTTATGCTTGAATAACACACCATAAGTATGGAACATGTATAAACAGAAATATCCTAAATATCCTAAGTGAAAGCTATTGTCTAATTTGACAATATAGAGAAAATCTTCATTAAATTCATCGCCAATGAAATTAATGAATATTAAAATACTTGGAATAATTATAATAATTCTTATAATAACTTCTAAGAAGGAATCCAAAGATCAATTCAGAATATCTCTGTATTAGTTATCTTTTGCTGTTTGACAATTTGGTGGCTTAAGACAACACTCATTTATTATCTCAAAGTCTTGTAGGGACAGAAAGAGTAGACTCATTTGGGATTCTCTGATCATGGTTTTACAATGTGAAAATCAACGTGTTGGTAAGGATGGGCTCTTCTCTAAAGACTCTTCTGGAGAAGAATCCTCTTTCAGGCTTGTATAAGTTGGCTAAATTCAGTTCCATGAGTTGGAGGCATGAAGACCCTTCTTCCTTACTGACTGTTAGCAGGGACCACTCTCAGCTCCTAAAGACCAATCTCTAGTCCTTACACAGGATGCCCTCCATTTCAAGGCAACAGCAATGTGTCAATTTAAGCCTTCCTATTTTTCTGACTCTCCCCTTTTCTTATTAGGTATAGAAAATCCTCTGCTTTTAATAGGTTCATGTGATTAAGCCCACATGATAATCCAAAACAATCTCTTTATTTTAAAGTAAATTGATCATTCATCCTAATTATACCTACAAAGTCCTTTTTAAAAAATTTTATTAAAAGATTTTATTTTTAGGTAATCTCTACACCCAACATGGGGCTCAACCTATTATCCCAAGATCAAGAGTCAGAAGATCTACCGACTGAGCCAGCCAGGCACCCCTCTGCAAAGTTCTTTTGCTATATAGCCTGTAACATATTCATCATGAAATATATTTATAGTCCCAAATATTAGTTCAGGTCATCCTGGAGGGGTATATTTAGAGTTTTGATTACCATATCCACTTAGCAAAAAGACTCAACTTTTAGACTTATGCCAACAAAAATATATAATTTCTATAAATTTCCCTTTTCAATTTAGAAACAACTTTCTTTTTGATTCAATTGTCAGTTTTAAAGAACCAATTTTCAGATCATTTGTTCTGCTAAAGGAATAACTTCAAAAATATACAGGTAAATTAAAGGTTTGTGAGTTTAAAGCAGAGAAGTATTACAAAGATAAAGTAGAAAAGCAATAATGAGCAAATTGTTGAGCCAGCAAATTAGATCACCATTCCCACATAAATCATGGAATACCTCTAAAACACGGACTATGCTTTGTTTCTAGTCATCAGAGAAATCAAGGGGCCAGCAACAATGTCAGATCATTCCACAGATATTTGTTGTGCAAGATGTTTCCTGACTGATTGCCTCCTCGGGGGTGTTGGAACATGTTTCTAACAATTCCATTGTAAACAAATACTTAGTGCTGTTATCTTTAATAAGATTTTAAAAGAAATGATAGCTAAGTCTGAATAGTTTAAAATTTTTATTAATGGACCATGCTTTCCTTGGAATTCCAGACATTGATGGAGGTAGTACCTTCTCTGATATTTAGATGTTTTATTAACCTGGAAAATATATCTAACAAAACCTCAAAACTAATATTGTTGAAATAGTGGTGTTAAAATGCATTATAATGGAAGATTCAGTTCTATGGATGCAAGATGTTAAGGTGAGAAGGATTATCTATAAACTAATATAAAATGTATCTTTTAAACTAATATAATGTCAGTGTTCTTAATAGTAGGCTTTACGTATTAATTCTATGTGAATCTTAATTTCAAGGAGTTTGTTCATAAAAAACCAACATTAGGGTAGGATTGATTCAAATGTTCAGTCTAGTTCAATTTGATACAATACTTTAATAGCTACAACTTTTCTATCATAGTTTGAATTTTTCTTGTGATAAAAAATATAGTGGAAGCCTTCTGTCATGTGCAAATGAGAGGGTCTAAAAGTGAGTTGTACTAAGACAGTGTCTTGTATGCAGCGAGATTATCATGATCTTTCTAATGGCAGCTCCACTGTGCTTTTCTGTTCTGAAAAACACATTTCAGGAACAGTGGAGATGGAGATTATAACTTTGATCCAAGACATCTCTGAAACATACTCAGAAGGTGGCATTACTTCCAAATGAAACTAGAGATTTTTCAGGGGCCAGAGTGGAATGAGGCCTTGAGGTACTCAGGTTTATCTCTGCCTGATTCATCTCTAGGATACAGAAAAAGGAACATAAATCTGACTGAATTTTACACAGAGCTTAACAAAGTGCAAGGCACGTAATAGACAATTAGTATTAGGCATTTATTGAGAATCGGGTAATCTTCCAACTGAATAAATCAAAGTAAAGTATAATAATCATATCTCCATATTCAATAAAAATGAAAATCGCTAGGGAAAGAATTAGTAGCCATCATTAAGAGTAAAACTATTTGTGAGGAAAGAGATATAGAAACTTCCTTGAAGTTACTATTTGAAAAAATTCAAAACTCTATATCTGATTAGAATATCAAATAATAAATATAAATATACAATTTTTATCATCAGGAGTTGGGGGACAAGAAAAGTAAAAATTGTTTTATATTGGTATATAAATTCAATATTTTTGTGGTTTATGATGTTTAAAACTTAAAAAGTTGTCAAGTAGTTGAACAAGCGAAGTGTTTTTGATTTGGGATTTCTCTGTCTTGAATTTGTTGGTCTGCATCATTTCCTGGCTGTTAGCCA
The DNA here is from genome assembly GCA_028646535.1 of Procyon lotor. Lineage (NCBI taxonomy): Eukaryota > Metazoa > Chordata > Mammalia > Carnivora > Procyonidae > Procyon > Procyon lotor. The sequence goes on along the minus strand of CM053604.1, from coordinate 62,655,399 downwards.
TGCTATAGGCACTTCATTTAAATATGGCAACCTTTGAGAAGAGTTATCCAACAGCATGGCTAAAAGTACCAAAAAAGTACAAACTTCTTTATGCTGCTCTTTTCTGCTTCTGAAATGTTGAAAACATTTGTGATTTTTGAACTGCTAGGAAGCATTTATGACACCAAGACTTTTTAAAGGCATTATAAATGGTAGACTGTGGTAATACCTTTTATTAGTTTCCATTTGCTGGATTCCCTGTTACCCGCAAATGTTTTTAGCGGCTCTAATGCCATAGTAGCTCCAGTGGTTAAAAACCTTTTAAGAGGACTGGCTGACTTTCAGACCACAGGGAAGTGGTTCTATCTCTAACTTTTTTTTTTTTTTTAATAAGTTAAGGTTATATTTTGGTTTTGGCTAGCCAGCTCAGTTAGCATTTAGGTGTTTCCCTTATAAAAATTATTTGACTTATAATAAAATATTTTGATTATTTGAAATACTTTCAAATATCAAAAGCTACTCTCCATATAGGAAAAACTGTGTCTGGTGTGATTCTGGAAATTAAGAATTTGGTCGTAGTGTGAAAATTTCTGTGCTTGCTAAAGCTATCCACAGTGGAGGGCAGAAAGGCAATAGGGCAGACCGACAGGTTGAATGGCCATCCTTTGAATAGAACTGTTTCAATTTTTCAATTTAGATAATAATTTGTAATGAATCTTTGGCTATATATTTATCCATATATTTATTCAAAAATATTAAAAAATAATTCAAAAATATCCATGTGGCAGGCATTTCAGCCTCGAGGAGAATGAAAGAATTTGTACATGCTAGATGACAATTGGAAAATATAAAAATAAGTAAGGAAAACAATGAGGTGGGTATTGTTATCATAAAGAAATAACAAAGTTGGGGATTAGTGGTTGAAAAATGTTACCATAAAAAGAATTCACCTCTTTCTAACAAGAAACAGTTGTTCAGGAAAACCCTCCATGAGGAGATAGTATTTAAGTCATAACTTGAAGAGTGAGAAAAATCAATCATAGGAAGAGTAGAGAAAAACTTTTTTAAAGAGAATAGTGCATGTGTGAAGAGTTGAAGGCATAAAAAAAGTGTTTATTTTGAGTAAATGAACTAGTGGGCTTGGAAATTTGAAAGAATTGAATCCAGAATGTAAATATAATATAGAGCATCGAAGTCCATTGCAACGAGTTTGGATACTAATCTAAATGCAATGGGAAACCATTGACAATTTTTACCTTTGTGTTTCCATTTGACATAATGGCTCTGGTTCCTGAGTGAAGACTAAATTGGATTGAAGAATAGTAAGAAAGCAGATACAAGGGTTTTGCATAGTCCAAGGAAGGAATGTTAATATCCTGCAGAATTGATGAGGTGGAAATTGATAAAAGTGGATGGATTTGTCATATAATTTGGTGGTAGAATCAACAGAATTTGATGATGAATTGGATGTGGAGGATTAAGGTGAAATCAGAAATCAGAAAGAATGGCTCATATTCCAAACTCAAGAAATTACATGTATGATAAGACATTCACCAAGATTGTGGAAAATGCTATCAAATTCTATATTAATGGAAGAGGTTGACACAGTGAATTTCTCTGATAACCAAAAATTCTAGGAGTGTTCAGGAGGAAAATGTTTTTTTTGGGGGGGGGGGTGAAAGCCTTTCATTATGTAAATTGTTAGAAGTAATTCAATATGCATTATCTGATACATAAATTTATTGCCCATTTTGCAGTCTATTATGAATGACTTTTTTGAAACATGAGAACAAGACTTATATAAAATAAATGTGTGAGATATGAGTGAGGCAAGACAATTTTATACCACCCAACATTTATTTTTCAAATACTCTACTTATCTCACAAGTGTGAGCAAAACTTTTGTGCTTTGCTTTTTGTTTGTTTGTTTTAGGAAGTAAAAGAGAGGGAGAGAGGATAGTGGGAGGAAGGAGGGGCAAAGGGTGAGGGAGAGAGAGTATTTTAAGCAGGCTTCATGCCTAGTGTGGAGCCTGATGCAGGGCTGGTTGTCACAACTTTAAGATCATGACCTGAGTTGAAATCAAGAGTTGAACACTTTACCACCAACTGAACCACCCAGTTTTGCTGAGGCATCAAGAAAAACTTCCTTAATATTCATTGTATTGTGGTTATAAAATTATTAGAAAAATGAAAAATTATAAAATTATTAGTTCATGAAACTTAAAACTATCAAGAACCATAGAATTAAAAATCCTATGAAATAGATTATACTGACAAGATATTTAAAATAAAAACCTAAGGAAGACATAAATAATTTATGTCAAAATTTAATTCAATGGGCATATGGGTGGATCAGTCATTAAGCATCTGCCTTCAGCTCAGATCATGATCATGGGGGCCTGAGATCAAGTCCCATGTCAGACTCCCTGCTCCTTGGGAAGCCTCCTTCTATCTCTCTCACTTCCCCTGTTTGTGTTCCCTCTATTGCTGTGTCTCTGTCAAATAAATAAAAATCTTTTTAAAAATTAATTTGACAACTAATTTTACATTTTTTTATTGTGGTAGCTAGCCTCCAAGATGGCCCCAATGATCCTGACCTCCTGGTATTCACACTCTTGTATAGTCAGTTCCTCTCACTTCGCATCAGGGCTAGTCTCTATGACCAATAGAATATGCCAGAAGTGATGGCATGTCACTTATAAGGGTAGGTCATTAAAGACACTGTGGCTTTTTCCTCCTTCTTGGATCATTGATTCTGGAAGAGCTAGTTCTCATGCAGTGGGAAGTCCACATGGTAAAGAACTGAGATTTCTGGAGACCAGCTAATGAGGGACAAATCATCCTACTAGCAACCACATGAGTTAGAAAGCAGATTCTGTTAGAAAGCAGACCATCATTGGTCCTTCAGAGGACTTCAGTTCTGGCCAACATCTGGACTAAAACCTCACGAGAAACTCTGATGCCCAATTGCCAACTAAGCTGATTACAAGTTTCCAGCTTATGAAAGCTGTGTGATAATAAATAGTGGCTTTTAACATAAAGGTTTATGTTATTTATGTTAAAATATTTATGTTATATTTATGTTAAAAGTGGCATTTAACATAAATAGTTAAATGATAGTTTGGGGGAAATTTGTTACACAGCAATAACAACAAATGCACTATTGTTTATTAAAAAACAAAAAAAAGTGGGGATGCCTGGGTGGCTCAATGGGTTAAAGCCTCTGCCTTCAGCTCAGGTCATGATCCCAGGGTCCTGGGATCGAGCCCTGCATTGGGCTTTCTGCTCAGCAGGGAGCCTGCTTTCCCCCTCTTTGCCTGCCTCTTTGCCTATTTGTGATCTCTCTCTCTCTCACTCTCTCTGTCAAATAAATAAATAAAATCTTAAAAAAGGGGGGGAGGAGGGGAAGAAGATGGAGAAGTAGGAGACCCTGTTTCCACCAGTCCCCTAAAGTGAGCTACATACCAGAACACTCTGAACACACATGAAATCAGCCTGAGATGTAAGATTATACACTTCTGGATCTCTATAGGGGCAGAAGACATCAGTGGAGAGGTAACATGGAGTGGGAACAGTCAGACTGATATCAGAGGATAAACAGAAGGGGGAGGGAGCCACCAGAAGCAATGAATCAAAAAGTAATACCCCAATAGAAAAGTACCCTGTGATTGGGGATGAGCATTAACTTGGAGCTGGTTAAAAACACTCAAAAAGAACAAAAGAAATGAAACAGGAAGGGATGGGGAGGGAGACAAACCATAAGAGACTCAAGATATGAACTAGGGTGGCCGGGGGGGGGGGGGGGG
>CM053604.1:62639632-62651514 GCA_028646535.1 Procyon lotor | reverse complement strand
CCAGCAATGGTAGTCTCCCAGGTTCCGGCTTGCCTGGACCAATATAACTCATGGTTTTAGTGGCATGGGAGTACAGAGATGAGTGGAGGCCTCAGGTGACCACTGAGATGGTGGCTGGGGGTGTGCACCACCTGTGGGAGGCTGTGGTGTTCAGCAGGGTTTGCAGAGGGGAAGTCTGTGTGTTCTGAACCACCCAGAGGGGAGCAGACTGAGGCTTCACCTGAGCTGGAGGTCTGGGTGCAGACAGATTCATTGCTCTGACCCTCGGAAAAGCTGCAAAAAGCCACCAAAGAACAAAAACCTCCAGAGAGCAAAAGCCTGAAAAACCAGTTTCTGCAGAGCCAAGCCCCTTCCTTGATAGGGGGCAGGGCAACTCAACCCAAGGAGGACTGACTGAAAAACAACAGGCAGACCACTTCCCCAGAAGACAAATGAAAAGAACAAGAGGACAACCACCATAGGTCCCCATAAAAATGTAAAACCCCAACATCAGAGGAAAACAACATGTAGAGCTCCCGGTATTGCCCCAAAATCTGTATATTTCTTTTTTCTTTTCTTTTCTTTTCTTTTCTTTTCTTTTCTTTTCTTTTCTTTTCTTTTCTTTTCTTTTCTTTTCCTTTCCTTTCCTTTCTTTTCTTTTGTTTTTAAGATTTTATTTATTTATTTGACAGATGGAGAGAGCACAGGCAGGCAGAGAGGCAGGGAGAGAGAGAGGGGGAAGCAGGCTACCCCCCCCAAGCAGAAAGCCCTATGTGGGGCTCGATGCCAGGATCCTGAGATCATGACCTGAGCTGAAGGCAGAGGTTTTAACCCACTGAGCCACCCAGCTGCCCCCAAAACCTGTATATTTCATAGATACAACTTTTCTTTCTTTTTCTCTTTTTTCTTTTTAAATTTGTTCTCACAACTCTTGTTCTTCTAATTTTTTAAAGCTACTTACCATTACACCTAGAGGTTTAATACAACATATTCCATAAAAACTTTTAACTTGAGCTTTTTTCATACATATGCCTGTGTTTCTTTTTATTTTTTTATACATATAGATATGACCTTCAAGGTAATCCTTTTCCTCTATTCAATACTACCCCTATATATAAACCAGTTCTAATTTTCCTGTATCTCTGAAAAGTTGAGTATTTAACAAAGATAATAAGATTCACCCAGGAAGAACCAAAATAACCTTCCTCACCCACATCAAGGATTTATAACCACCTTCCCATCTCATTCTTCTGCTAGTGATTCTGTGTATTTGTTTTTGTTTTTGCCCTATATAAATCTTATTCTTGGGGTTCATTTTGGCTGGGTTTTCTCCTTTTTTTCTCTTTTTCTCTTTCTCTTTTCTTTCTTTTTGGTGGTGATTTCTGATTACTCCAAAACTTTCCAGGGTGCACCTTGCCTAGATTGTGGTGGATATATTCAGCTACACATCCCCTCAAACACCTCTCAACAAAATGACTAAGAGGAGGAACACTCAACAGAGGAAAAATTCAGAGACTGTGTCCTCTGCCACAGAACTATTGGATATGGACATAAACAGTATGTTGGAAAGGTAATTCAGAGTAACAATTATCCAGGTAATGGCTAGTTTGGAGAAGACTATTAATGTCAATATAGAAACTCTAAGGGTGGAAGTGAGGGCTGATCTGGCAGTACAAAAAAATGCTATCAGTGAGATCCAATCCAATATAGATACTCTAACAGCTAGGGTAACTGAGGCAGAAGAATCTAATTAGTGATCTAGAAGACAAACTAATGGAAAAGAAAAATCGGAAGGCCTGGAAAAAAAAGCTTAGAAGCCATGAAAACAGAATTAGGGAAATAAATGATGCCATGAAACATTCCAATGTCAGAATTATTGGAATACCTGAAGGAGTGGAAAAAGAGAGAAGACTAAAAGATATAGTTGAACAAATTCTGGATGTAAATTTCCCTAGTCTGGGAAATGGAACAAGTGTTCATGTCCTAGAGGCAGAAAGGTCACCCCCCAAATTAATGAATCTAGAAAGACCTCCAGACACTTAATTGTAAAATTCATGGATCATAATTTTAGACAAGTGTTCCTAAGGGCAGCTAAGGGGAAGAGATCCCTTACATACAGAGGAAGGACCATCAGAATAACATCAGAAATGTTCACAAAAACCTGGCAAGCCAGAAAGGGCTGGAAAGACACAGTCAGGGCACTAAATGAGAAGAACATGCTGCCAAGAATACTTTATCCAGCATGGCTGACATTCAAAACAGATGGAGAGATAAAGAGCTTCCAAGACCAGCAAGGTTTAAAAGAGTATGTGAGCACCAAGCTGGCACTACAAGAGATATTAAGGAGGGTTCTATAAAAGAAGAAAGAACCCAAGAGTGACATAGAATAGAAATTTACAGAAACAATCTATAGAAACAAGGAATTCTAAGGCAAAAATGATGTCAATAAAAACTTATCTTTCAATAATCACTCTCAACGTGAATGGCCTAAATGCTTCCATAAAATGGCACAGGGTTGCAGACTAGATAAAACAACAGGACCTGTCCATATGCTGTCTACAAGAGACATATTTGGAACCTAAAGATACATCCAGACTGAAAGCGAAGGGATAGAGATCCATCTTTCATGCCAATGGACCTCAAAAGAAAGCTGGGGTAGAGATTCTCATATAAGATAAATTAGATTTTAAGCTAAAGACTGTAGTCAGTGATACAGAAGGACACTACATCATTCTTAAAGGGTCTACCCACCAACAAGATCTAACAATTGTAAATATTTATGCCCCCAATATGGGAGCAGACAACTACATAAGTCAACGGTTAATCAAAATAGTCATATTGATATGAACACATTGATTATAGGGGATCTTAACACACCACTCTCAGCAATAGACAGATCATCTAAGCAGAAAATCAATAAAGAAACAAGAGCTTTGAATGACACATTGAACCAAATGGACCTTATAGATATATACAGAACATTCCACCCTAAAACAACAGAATATTCATTCTTCTTGAGCACACATGGAGCTTTCTCCAGAATAGACCACATACTGGGTCACAAATCAGGGCTCAACTGATACTAAAAGATTGAGATTATTCCCTGCATATTCTCAGACCACAATGCTTTGAAACTGGAACTAAAGCACCAGAAAAGGTTTGGAAGGAATACAAACACTTGGAAGCTAAAGACTATCCTGCACAAGAATGTTTGGATCAACCAGAAAATCAAAGAAGAACTTAAACAATTCATGGAAACTAATGAGAATGAAGACACATCAGTCCAAAACCTATGGGATATGGAAAAGGTGGTCCTAAGGGGGAAATACATAGCCATCCCAGCCTCACTCAAAAAAATTGAAAAATCCTGAATACACCAACTCTCTTTACGCCTTAAGGAACTGGAAAATCAACAACAAATTAAGCCAACCCCATGCCCAAGAAGGGAAATAATCAAGATTAGAGCAGAGATCAATGAGTTAGAAACTGGAGATACAGTAGAACACATCAATGAAACTAGAAGATGGTTCTTCAAAAGAATTAATAAGATCGCTAAACCACTGACCAAATTAATCCAAAAGAAAAAAGGGAGGACCCAAATTAACAAAATTATGAATGAAAGGGGAGAGATCATGACTAACACCAAGGAAATAGACACAATCATCAGAAATTATTATCAACAGATATATGCCAATAAGTTAAGCAACCTAGAAGAAATGGATACATTCCTGGAAACCTATAAACTTCCAAGACTGAAACAGGAAGAAATTGACAACCTGAATAGACCAATATCTAGTAACGAGATTAAAGCAGTGATGAAAAACCTCCCAAAAAACAAGAGCCCAGGACCTGATGGATTCCCTGGGGAATTCTACCAAACATTCAGAGAAGAAATAATATCTATTCTCCTGAAGCTGTTTCAAAAAATAGACACAGAAGGAAAACTTTCAGACTCTTTCTATGAAGACAGCATTACCCTGATCCCAAACCAGGCAAAGACCTCATCAAAAAGGAGAATTTCAGAACAATGTCCCAGATGAATATAAACGCCAAGATACTCAACAAGATCCTAGCTAATAGAATCCAACAGTACATTAAAAAGATTATTCATCATGACCAAGTGGAATTTATCCCTGGGATGCAAGGGTGGTTAAACATTCACAAGTCAGTCAATGTGATCGTGATCGAACAAATCAACAAGAGAAGAAAGAAGAACCACACTATCCTCTCAATTGATGCAGAAAAAGCATTTGAAAAATTCAGCATCTGTTTCTGATTAAAATTCTTCAAAGTATAGGGATAGAGGGAACATTCCTCAACTCATAAAATCTATCCATGAAAACCCCACAGCAAATATCATTCTCAATGGGGAAAAGCTTGCCTTCCCTTTGAGATCAGGAACACAACAAGGATGCCCATTCTCACCACTGTTTTTCAAGAGGGTACTAGAAGTCCTAGTGACAGCAATCAGACAACAAAAAGAAATAAAAGGTATTCAAATTGGCAAAGAAGTGAAACTCTCTCTTCGCAGATGACATGATACTTTATATGGGAAACCTAAATGTCTCCACCCCCAAACTACTAGAATTCATACAACAATTCAGTAATGTGGCAGGATACAAAATCAATGTACAGAAATCAGTTGCTTATACACTAACAATGAAAATATAGAAAGGGAAATTAGAGAATCAATTCCATTTACTATAGCACCAAGAACCATAAGATACCTTGGAATAAACGTAAACAAAGAGGTAAAGGATCTGTACTCGAGGAACTACAGAACACTCATGAAAGAAACCAAAGAAGACACAAAAAGATGGAAAAGCATTCCATGCTCATGGATTGGAAGAATAAACATTATTAAAATGTCTATACTGCCCAGACCAATCTACACTTTCAATGCCATCCCAATCAAAATTCGACTGGCATTTTTCAAAGTGCTGGAACGAATAATCCCAAAATTTGTATGGAACCATGAAAGACCCTGAATTGCTAATGAAATATTGAAAAAGAAAAACGAAGTCAGGGGCATCACTTTGCCTGATTTCAAGGTTTACTACAAAGCTGTGATCACCAAGACAGCACAGACTGTACTGGCACAAAAACAGACAAATAGACCAGTGGAACAGAATAGAGAGCCCAGATATGGACCCGCAATTCTATGGTCAAATAATCTTTGACAAAGCAGGGAAAAATTTCCAGTGGAAAAAAGACAGTCTTTTCAATAAATGGTGCTGAGAAAATTGGACAGCTATGTATAGAAGAACAAAACTTGACCATTCTCTTACACCACACACAAAGATAAACTCAAAATGGATAAAAGACCTCAACATGAATCAGGAATCTATCAAAATCCTAGAGGAGAAAATAGGCAATACCTTCTTCGACATTGGCCACAGCAACTTCTTTCAAGACATGTCTCCAAAAAGGGGCGCCTAGGTGGCTCAGTGGGTTAAAGCCTCTGTCTTTGGTTCAGGTCATGATTCCAGGGTCCTAGGATTGAGCCCTGTCTCGGGCTCTCTGCTCAGCGGTGAGCCTGCTTCCCCCTCTCTGCCTGCCTCTCTCTGCCCATTTGTGATATCTCTCTCCATCAAATAAATAAATAAAATCTTAAAAAAAAAAAAAAGGCATGTCTCCAAACAAAAGCGAAATTGAACTTTTGGAACTTCATCAAGACAAAATCTTTTGCATGGCAAAGGAAATAACAAAACAAAGAGGCAACCCATGAAATCAGAGAAGATATTTGCAAATGACACTACAGACAAAGGGCTGATATCCAAGATCTATGAGGAACTCCTCAGACTCAACACCCACAAAACAGATAATCATGTCAAAAAATGGGCAGAAGATATGAACAGACACTTGTCCAAAGAAGACATGCAAATGGCTAACAGACACATAAAAGAATGTTCATCATCATTAGCCATCAGGGAGATTCAAATCAAAACCACATTGAGATACCGACTAATTAGAATGGCCAAAATTAATAAGACAAGAAACAACAAGTGTTGGAGAAGATGTGGAGAAAGAAGAATCCTCTTCCACTGTTGGTGGGAAGGCAAGTTGGTGCAGGCACTTTGGAAAACAGTGTGGAGATTCCTGAAGAAATTAAAAATAGAGCTACCCTATGATTCTGCAATTGCATTACTGGGTATTTACCCCCAAAGATACAGATGCAGTGAAAAGAAGGGCCATATGTGCCCCAGTATTCATAGTAGCAATGGCCACAATTGCCAAACTGTGGAAAGAGCCAACCAAGATACTCTTCAACAGACAATGGATAAAGAAGATATGGTACACACATACAATGGAATATTATGCTTCCAACAGAAAGGATGAATACCCAACTTTTGTATCAACATGGACAGGTCTGGAGGAAATTATGCTGAGTGAAATAAATCAAGCAGAGAAAATCAATTATCATATGGTTTCATTTACTTGTGGAGCATAAGGAATAACATGGAGGACACTAGGAGAAGGAAAGGAAAAGTGAATTGGGGGAAATCAGAGGGGGAGACGAACCATGAGAGACTGTGGACGCTGAGCAACAAACTGAGGGTTTTGGAGGAGAGAGGGGTTGGGTGAGTCTGGTGGTGGGTATTAAGGAGGGCACATATTGCATGGAGCACTGGGTGTGGTGCATAAACAATAAACCTTGGAACGTTGAAAAAAATAAAATAAAATTTAAAAACAAACAAAAATTAATGAATCTTCCAAACCTGTGAGGGCTTTATATCCTGGACTTAGACAAAACATTGATATGTTTTGGAGATTTGAGTCTATTAACATTACATTAAAATATGTCCCTTTGTTTCCTTTGAAACTTCTAGTTAATTTCTGATTTTGTTATGGTGTGTATCGAGGAGGAGATAAGGGAGTCATGACCACAGATTGAAATTCACCTTTGAAGAGGGGCTGATGGAGAAACTGTCTGAGAAGTATGTATTAGGACTTTAAATATGATATCTGTAGCTACAATTATGAAAAGATGCAAAACAGTGCTGTCTGGATTCAAGACTCATAGTCCTAAATGTCTTATTAAGGAAATTGTAAACTTGGGGATAGAGGGAAGAAATGAGACAAAGAGCAAAAAGTATAGTGCTAAGATTTATAAAGCATGTTCTTCTGATACCAGATTTATGAGATGTTCTGTGAAGAAAAAGAGATGAGTGAGCAATTTGGGAAAAAACGGCATAATCTCATTGGAAAAAAAATCACAATGGAGATTTGCACAGTAAAGAATCCTATTTACCTAATTTTGACCCTCTCTCTCAGTCTGATTGGACTGCTATAATAAAATACCACAGACTGGGTGGCTTAAATAACAGAAATTTATTTTCTTAAACTCCTGGAAGCTAAAAGTCCAAGATAAGGTGTTGGCAGGTTTGTTTTCTACTGAGGCCTCTCTCATCTTGCAGATGGCTCCTTCTCATTATGTCCTCATATGTCCTTTTCTCTGTATGTTCACATTCCCTGTGGTCTCTTTCTGTATGTCCTAATCTCCTCTTCTTATAAGGACACCAGGCATTCTGGATTAGAGCCAACTATATGACCTCATTCAACCTGAATTACCTCTGTAAAAGCCAAATACAGTCATATTCTGAGGAAGTAGGGGTTAAGCCTTCAACATCTGAATTTTAGGGAAACATGATTCAGTCTATAACACCCACCTTTCCAGAAATGATTTGGCTATGGTAACCTCTATTTCAGTCTAAAGGGCATTCCTGATGTCAAAGAATGTCATCAAACTGGCTCCTAAAGTACCTTTGTCTAGGGGAAACAGAAGTAATCTTTACACTACAATAGTCTCAAAATAATCACTTAAAAATTAATGTCTATACCCACAGTCTTCACAGGAGAATTTATCCCTACCCATTGTGATCAACATTTCAGTCTTGCATCAGTGTGGCACAGTCAAGGTAACAGAAATCGTTCTGCTAATTTCAAACAGCCAGAATTTAAACCAGGAAAAAAAAAAAGGTTCTAAAGTTGTTTGTTGAAGGGGCTATAAGAGCAAAGGCAAAACAAAGGGTCATTGGATGAGCAAAAGAAAGATAATATTGAGAAATTGCCACACTCTTATCCTGGAACCCACAAGCCTGCAACTGCTGCTTTATTTTGAGTCTTTGTTACATTTGGCTTTGTTACATTTGGATCCACAACAGAAAATGCAGCAGTGACAAGAGCTATGGTGTCAACAGGTGTGCTGCTGCCTCTGCTCGGGCTGCAGGATTCCAAACTTACCTTATTCTTCCTGTTGCCACAAGATGACTTCCAGCAATGTTCACATTTGCAGAGAGAGAAGACAAACATTTCATTCTGTTTTCTGCCTTGTGATTTCCTACCATTGTTTCCTATTGGCGATGCCTGGAGAAAGCCCCTTGCAAGGCAGACTGGGAAATATAGCTTGAGACTCCCAGCCTCAGCAGTTTGAAATTTAGAGACAAGTGAATAGCCAACACAGCAGTGGCACAGTCTATGGCTGATTGTATTGTTTGGTTAAACAGTCACAGTTTATTGTGTGGTTAAACAGTTACAGTTGGTGCAAACGGATAAAAATTGTTGTAAATAATGCAAGGACTGATTAAATATCAAAATATTAAGAAGCTTTTAAGAAAATTGAAATAGTTTTCAGATATTTTTGCAAAAGTGATCCTTTCCATAATTTTATATAAAGGTCAAATGTGATTGCAGTATGTGATATCACACTATTGCATGGTATTAGTAGAAAAATGAGGTGAAATTAAGATGCCATTCTTTATTTCTAAAATTAGTATAATATTAACCTAAATTTTGTTAAATAAATAATGATCTTAACTGATTTCCATTTTTCATTTTATTTTGTAATGATATGGGTGCAAATCAAAATATTAAAACTATTTACTATGAAATTAAATTCCATAAGTGTATTCAGTTAAATTAGACTCTCCTGGCCACCAATTTTACTGAGATAATGGGAATTTCTCTAATGCCTATCAGCGTGCTACAAACCATTTTTCCATTAAATATATTTTGGGGAACACTGGCATATAAATAAAAGATTTGACACAATGGCTGCATTTATAGAAACTGGGAAGATTTGGTTTGTTCTATGATTGATGTGAATTTTCAGGAGTATTTGACTAGGTACAATAGGTTTTTAGGGCCAAAATATAACCAAGAGAACTTGTGTGTTTCTTTTCTAGCCAACAATTCTGATATATGTGCCATAGTCTTTAGTCCAATATTAATATGTTTGTTGCTTATGAGTCCCCACAGTTGTGTACTTCCATGCTTTAGAGTAAAGTTAGCCTAGAGTATATTTTTTAAACAGCATAATAACATTTCATTGAAGATCTGTTCTTACCTTGTGTGTTTCACTGATATCCACATGATTTATTTATTTATTTCTCTGTATTGCTAAGGGAGGTAGGCAGATGGTTAAATAAATGCTTCAAGCATGTTAAAATTAAACCTGACATTTCTGATTACCTTGGCAGATACTGCCACTGATTTGCCACAATGTAATTTTAGGATAACTTATTCTAAATTTTTCATATTTTATATAAAGTTTAGTTTCAAGTATTAAAATTATTATATGAAAAGCTATAATTGTATGATGATAATAACTGATAGCCATACATATGCTTCTTAATTTTTTAAACATACTACTTAAAATTATGAAACTCTTTTATGAATTATAATTCAGGATCTTAAGATAAATTAATACTTTCATAAACTTTTTAATACTTACAATTTCATAAAATTTTTAATGAGAATTCACTTGGAGCCAGATTTGTGAACTTTGACCTTTTTGGTACCTAAATATAAGAATAATGTCTTAGGGGTTTCATTCCTGAAAGTATGACTAAGTCATGTTTGGTTGTGCCAAGTGACTAATTAATCATGGGAGGAATATTTAGGAGGCATGTGGTGATCCATCTGGCAAGTGACCTAGAGAAGAAAGAAATTTGTTCATCCTTATAGTGTTTATTTTGGAAGTAAGGTGTTTTTCTTTTGTCTTCATAAACTCATTGTCTTCCTAGGAGGATGATATGGACAACCTCATTTTTAGGAAAACTGAAAGAATACAATGGCCATTCTGAACTTTGGTGAAATAGGGAAATAGTCATAGGACCAGAATTTAAGATACACAGTATATGTAAGAAGACAAACTGACGTGGTTAGTTGTCACAAATGGGATCAATAATAAAGCTGCAGTTAATTGGGCTAACTTTTTTTTTTTTTTAATTGGGCTAACTTTTAAAAGAAAGATCTCTATGCTTGGTTACTGACTAATGAGTGCCTTTATAATCCCCTAAATATTCTTGGAATTGTGAGACAAGATGGTAGCATTAGCACATCTTGAAACTTGATAATCTGCTTCAAACTTACACGGTAATTAAAAAAAAAAAACTATTAAATGTCAATGTGTAAAAACAAGATTGAATTCTCTACAAACATATATTGAAATGAAAGTCAGGGTTCTGAGTTGGCATTGAAGTCATGAAGTCCTATAAAAGCTGACATAAGGTACGAGCTTTATGAACTGTGTTATTGTGCTTGAATTCTGGGGTCAAGTACAAACCATCAATATCAGAAAGATGACACTGACCTTCATGTTTGAGGTAAGGAGTGATGTAACAAGTCTGAATCATAAACAGGAAAGAAAATGTTGCTACCCATTCACCCAAACAGAAAATTTATAGTTCCTTATATCCAGAAAAGAAGAATCAGAGGCACACATTAAAGCCTGGGGACAGAACCAGGCTCTGGTTGTTAATTGTTAACAATTAACTCTGGTTGTATAGTTGTTAATACAAGATTTAATTTGGAGACATGAACTCCAAAGACCTTGGAATAAAGTAACTGATAAAAGTTATTGAACACACAAAGAAAACTCTTCACATAAGTATGTATGTCAAACGAAAATTACAAAATTCATTAAGAAATTCTATGCAGGGATTGGGGGGTATCTGGGTGGCTCAGTCAGTTGAGTATTTGAACCTTGGATTCAGCTTAGTTCATGATCTCCAGGTGGTGGGACTGAGCCCCATGTTGGGCTCCTGTCTGTTTCTCTCCATCTCCTTCTGCCCCTCCCACTGTTCTCTTTTTCTAAAATAAGTGAATAATTTTTTAAAAAAAGAAATTCTATCACATTGATTGATTTGTGAATGTTGAACTACATGGTCCTCTCAATTGATGCAGAAAAACCGTTTGACAAAATTCAGCATCCGTTCCTGATTAAAACTCTTCAAAGTATAGAGATAGAAGGAACATTCCTCAACATCGTCTATCTATGAAAAGCCCACAGCAAATATCATTCTCAATGGGGAAAAGCTGACAGCCTTCCCTTTGAGATCAGGAACACGACAAGGATGCCCACTCTCACCACTCTTGTTCAACATAGTGCTAGAAGTACTAGCGAGAGCAATTAGACAACAAAAAGAAATAAAATGTATTCAAATTGGCAATGAAGAAGTCAAACTTTCTCTCTTTGCAGATGACATGATACTTTATATGGAAAACCCAAAAGCTCCACCCCTAAACTACTAGAACTCATACAGCAATTCAGTAATGTGTCAGGACACAAAATCAATGCACAGAAATCAGTTGCTTTCCTATACACCAACAATGAAAATATGGAAAGGGAAATTAGAGAATCGATTCCATTTACTGTAGCACCAAGTACTATAAGATACCTGGGAATAAACCTAACCAAAGAGGTAAAGGATCTGTACTCAAGGAACTACAGAACACTCATGAAAGATATTGAAGAAGACACAAAAAGGTGGAAAAGCATTCCATGTTCCTGGATAGGAAGAATAAACATTGTTAAAATGTCTATACTGCCCAGAGCAATCTATACTTTCAATGCCATCCCAATCAAAATTCCACCAGTTTTCTTCTAAGGGCTGGAACAA
>CM053604.1:62610594-62639132 GCA_028646535.1 Procyon lotor | reverse complement strand
GCTGAAAGTGGAATATGCTTTGAAGATACATATCACATATAAAAGTTTGAGGTTTACATATCAACATAGGATGTGATCAGTGCCAAATAATCCAACAACAACAAAAATGTGTGTTTAGAGGATCCGCAAGCTAGAATAATCTCAAAAAGCTGATGTTTTCAAAGACAACCTCATAAAAAACTTGTGCTAACTTTGAAGTATAGGTAGGATGTAAAGAAAATAAGAAAGGGACATTCAAAGAAAAAAGCATGCTAACACTTAGGCTGTAAGAGTTTCCCAACCTTGGCACTATTGATAGCTGGGACTGGACAATTTCTTATTATGGGCAGCTATACTGTATGCTATAAAATGTCTAGCTGCATTCCTATACTCTACTAGGTGCTAGTAACACACTTCAGTCACTATGGCAACAACAAAAACTGCCTTTAGATGTTGCTAAATATCCCTGGGGGAGAGGACAGTCACCCCTACTTGAGTACCCCTGAGTAATGGAGATAGAGTTATTTAATGGGATAAGGGATAGGAAACCAATATTGACGTGCCAAGGTGAAGATAAAGTTATGGAGGGCCTACAAAATCAGGCTAAGGAGTTTTCAAATGTTATAAACACTGGAAAACTCTGAAGGTTTCTAATAAAATAATATAATGAATGTTAACTTTTAAGAATATATGGGTGTATGGGGCGCCTGGGTGGCTCAGTGGTTTAAAGCCTCTGCCTTCGGCTCAGGTCATGATTTCAGGGTCCTGGGATCGAGCCCCGCATCGGGCTCTCTGCTCAGCAGGGAGCCTGCTTCCCCCTCTCTCTCTGCCTGCCTCTCTGCCTACTTGTGATCTCTTTCTCTTTCTGTCAAACAAATCTTTAAAAAAAAAAAAAAAGAATATATGGGTGTATAATGTCATATTGTTGGGAAATAGAACAGGCAGAGAGATCAGTGAACATGGCAGTTATCCTAATGTGGATTAACAAAAACAGAAATTAAGATGATAGTCACGAAAAAAATAATAAAAGTAGGAATGAGGAAGCTTCACAATAAACATTACAAGAAACAAATGATAACGACTCTCTCCCACTTGGCTTACGGAAGTGGTGGGCCCTTATTATTGAAAGTTGAGGTAGCATATTATAGAAAAGCCTAGAATTCTATTCTAGATATGTTTGAACCTCTAAATCACAAGTAACTTTCACTACCTAGGTGAATTCTCCCAAGGATTACCACTCATGAGTGAAGTTATAAGTTGTACTGAGAAAATTTTGAGAGATTTTTCTAGCTTCAAAATCTTATGAAACACCCACAGTTCGAGATTTGGGGTTTGATAAAGTAAATATAATTCTGCTTTCAATAAAGCAGAGTCAGTTATCATTTTTTTTTAGAAAAATTCATTTTCAAGGCTTGAGATCACATCAAGACTCATAACTTAAGTAAGAATCAGCTAAGTAAGCAGGGTTAGGTATGTTAGTGGTAACACAGTGCAATGTTTCTGCATTAATATCCTTAGCCTGCTGTAACAAAATACAACAGGTTGGCTGACTTAGTAACAGAAATTTATTTTCTTACATTTTGGAGGCTACAAGTTTAAGATCAAGGTTCAGGCTGATTTAGTTTTTGGAAAAGGCTCTCTCTCTGGCTTGCAGAAGGCTACCTTCTCAGTATGTCTTCGCATGGCTTTTACTCATATGTAGGAAGAGAGTAAGCTCATTGGTCTCTCTTATAAAGGTTCTAATCCTACTAGATCATGGCCTTACCTTTATGATTTCATTTAATCTTAACTACATTTTTTAGAGTTTCAATCTCCAAATAAAACCACAGTAAGGATTAGGGATGCAACATATGAATTGGGGGTAGGGAATAGACATATTAAGCCATTAATCAGTTAAGTCAGTAATGGTTTCTACCACTGGATCAGGGCTTATGATCCTCCATGACATTACTGAACAAGAAAATTAAGATCTCAATAGATAATATACAGTGTATAAAAACATAAATCTTACATTATATAAAAAAATGAACTCGAAATGCATCAAAGACCTAAATGTAAGAGTTAAAAGTACAAAACACTTAGAAGAAAATGTAGGTATAAATCATCCACACATTGGAATAGGCAAATATATATATTTTTCTATATAACACCAAAAGTGCAAGCCAATGAAGAGTTTTGTACATTAAACTCCATCAAAATTTAAGATTTTGTGCTTCAAAAAACAGTATAAGAAACTGAAAAGCAACTGACAATATGGGAAAATATATAAAGAGCTTTTACAAATGAACTATAAAGAAAACCCATTTTTTAATAGACAAAGGATTTTAATAAATTTTTCTCCAAGAAAGGTATACAAATGGTCAATAAGCACATGAACATATGCTCAACATCATTAGCAATTAGGGAAATGCAAATAAAAATCCTAATGCAATAATATTTTGTACCTACTAGGATGCTTAGAATCAAAAAGAGAGACAATAACAAGTGTTGATAAGGATGTAGAGAAATTGGAACCCTTAAACTAGTTTGGCAATTCCTTAAACAATTAAACATAGAGTTACCATATGGCCTAGCATCCACTGTCAGATATGTATCATGGTAACTGAAAACATGGTCTACTAAAAACTTGTACATTAATGTTCTTAGCAGCATTACTGATAAAAATCATGATAGTTCCAGTCCAAGTTGGAAACATAGGAAGATCCTAAACTCATGTCCTCCATGGAACCCACTAAATTATCTCTATTTATTGAACAATTCCTCTTTTTTTTAAGATTTTATTTATTTGACAGAGAGAAACACAGCGAGAGAGGGAACACAAGCAGAGGGAATGGTAGAGGGAGAAGCAGGCTTCCTGCAGAGCAGGGAGCCAGACGAGGGGCTCGATCCCAGGAGTCTGGGATCATGACCTGAGCCAAAGGCAGACACTTAACGACTGAGCCACCCAGGAGCCCCTGAACAATTCCTCTTGAAGAACTGAGGGCCAACTGAACAGCATCCGAACAACCAAAGACAGAATGGCAAAAAAGAACAGTAAAAGAGATAGAGACATGATAACAAAAAGAAACTCCATCCCCCAATGCTGCAAAGGGGCAGGGACTGTGTGGGCTTATGAACCCTGGTTTTCTGAGATCAGAGGGACTAAAGAATGATACGGTTTATGATCCTACTTGATCTTAAAACCCTAAACTAGGGTGGAGTCTGGACATCATAACTGACATGTCTAGTCATCATAGCAAGTTTGCAACCTCAGCAAGCTCATACCAGCCCTTGTGATGCTGGGGCACAAAAAAATAAGCTTTTTTTCTTTTTTAATTTAAACATTTTTAATTTTTTAACTTTTGTTTTTACTTTTGTTCTTTTTGTTTTCCCTTGTTTTTTCTTTTATTATTTAATTTTTAAAAATACTTATCTTTTATTTTTTTTCTATAAAAAGTCATGGTTTAAAAGAGTAACTAGAATATGACACCACAATTCTAGCCAACAAGCAAGTCATCAGCCACAGTCTACATGGGGGACACCATATACAGCACCATTCCTTCACATTCAAAAGTAGCTGCTCTGCCTAATCTATATAAATACACAATGTTAAGAAAATCAGGAGACAGAGGAATATGATTCAAAATAAAGAAGAAATACCCTCAAAAAAATTTAAACAACCAAATGAAACAGATAAGCAATATACCTGATAAAGAATTTAAAATAATACTCATAAAGATACACACTGGGCTGGAGAAGAGTAGAAGAACTCAGTGAGACCTTCAATAAAGAGATAGAAAATTAAAAAAAAAAGTCGAAGAATACAACAACTGAAATCACACACAAACATGTGAGGAAATCAGCAGATTCGAGAATGCACAGAACATATCAGTGAACTGGAAGACAGGCTAATGGAAAGCTCACAAACTGAACAGCAAAAGAAAATTTTTTAAAAATGAGGATAGGATACTAGCACTCTTGGATGACATCAAGCAAATATTCACATTATAATTGTTCCAGAATAAGAAGTGAGAAAGTTATAGAGACTTAGTTCAGGAAATAAAAACTAAAACAATCCCTAACCTAGGGAAGGAAATAGACATCCAACTCCAAGAAGCGTGGAGAGTTTCAAATAAGATGAACCTACAGAGATCAACACAATGGTACCTAATAATTAAAATGTCAAAGATTAAATATAAAGAGAATCTTAAAAGCAGCAAGAGAGAAACAAAAAGTTACCTACAAGCCTCAGTGCATTTATGAAGATTGAAATCATACGAGGCATCTTTCACAAGAAAAGAACTGGAAAAACCACAAGCATATGGAAACTAAACAACATGACACTAAACAATCAATGGGTCAATGAAACAAATAAACAAAAAGGAACATGGTGAAATCAGTTATAAGAGGGGAGTATATAGCAATACATGCCTACCTCAAGAAACACACAAAAAAAATCTCAAACAATCTAAACTTATACCTAAATGAATTAGAAAAAGTCAAAGTCCAAAGTGAGTAGAAGAAAGGAAATAATAAAGATCAGAGCAGAAATAAATGACAGAAACAAAAACAAAAACAAAATATAAAAAATTAATGAAACCAAGATCTGAAAAGAAAAAAAATTGACAAATCCTTAGGCAGACTCATAATGTAAAAAGAGAAAGAGTTCAAAAAAATAAAATCAGAAACATCTGACACTGCAAAGAATAAGAGAATACTATGAAAAATTATATGCCAACAAGTTAGATAATCTCAAAGAATTAGAAAAATTCCTAGAAATATTTAATCTTCCAAAATTGAAATAGGAAAAAAATTTTTGAATAAATTACAAGTGACAAAACTGAATTAATAATAAAAAAACTACCAAAAAATAAAAGTCCAGGACCAGATAGGTTCACAAGCAAACTCTACAAAAACATTTAAAGAAGAGTTAATATGGGGCACCTGGGTGGCTGAGTTGGTTGAGCATCTGCCTTCAGCTCAGATCATGATCCCAGGGTCCTGTCTTCAAGTCCCACACCTGGCTCCCTGCTCAATGGGGAGTCTGCTCCTCCCTATCCCTCTGCCCCTTCCCCAGCTTAGGCTCTCTCCTCTCTCACTTTCTTTCTCAAATACATAAATAAAATCTTTAAAAACAAAAAAAAAAAGTAGAAGAGTTAATATGTATTTGTCTTCAAACTATTACAAAAAAAATAAAAGGGGAAGAAAATTTCCAGATACTTTCTAAGAGGCCAGCATTTTCTTAATACCAACCAAAGACACCATACAAAAAGAAAACTACAGGCCAATATCTCTGACGAACACAGATGCAAAATCCTCAACAAAATATTAGCAAACCACATACAAAAATGCATTTAAAAGATCATTCACCATAGTCATGTAGGATTTATTCCAAGAGTGCAAGGTGGTTCAATATTCACAAATAAATCAACATCAGAAGCCACATTAATGAAACAAAGGATAAATTTCATATGATCACCTCAGATACAGAGAAAGCATTTGACATTCAAAAGTCCGTTCATGATAAAAATTCTCAAAAAAGTAGGTTTAGAGGGAACATGCATCAACATAATAAAGATGGTGTATGAAAAATCCTTAGCTAATATCATCCTTAATGGGGAAAAACTGAGAGCTTTTCCTCTAAAATCAGGGAAGTCCATTCTCACCACTTTTACTCAACACAGTACTGGAAGTCCCAGCCACAGCAATCAGGCAAGAATAATAGGCATCCGTATTGGTAAAGAAGACATTAAACTCTCCCTATTTGCAAATGAATTGATACTGTACATAGAAATTCCCAAATCCACCAAAAAACTATGAGAAGTAATAAATGAAATAAGTTGCAGAATCAAAATGAATACCCAGAAATTGGTAACATTTCTATACACTAAAAATAAAGTAGTAGAAACATAAATTTCAAAAAACACAATTGCACACAAAAAAATAAAATACCTAATAAATTTAACCAAAGACATGAAAGCCTATACTCTGGAAACTAAAGAACACTGGTAAAAGACATTGACGATGACACACAAAAAAAAGACAGCCCATGCTCGCGGGTTAGAAGAATATTATTAAAATGTCCATATTACTCAAGGAAATCTTTATGTTCAATGTAATCACTATGAAAACAATATTTTTCACAAAACTATAACAAATGCTACAAAAATTTGTATGGAACCATAGAAAATCCCAAATAGCCAAAGCAATCCTGAGAAAGAGGAACAGCTGGAGGTATCACAATCCTAGATTTCAAGATATACTACAAAACTAGTAATCAAAACAGTATGGTACTGGCACAAAAGTAGACACATCAATCAACAGAATGGATAGAGAGGCAAGAAATAAACCCGTATTTATATGGTTGATTAATAAGACAAAGGAGGCAAGACTATACAGTGGAGAAAAGATAGTCTCTTCAATGAATGGTGCTGGGAACACAGGATAGCTACATGTAAAAAATGAAATTGGACCACTAACACATACATGAAAATAAACTCAAGATGGATTAAAGACATAAATGTGAGATGTGAAACCATTAAAATCTTAGAAGAGAACATAGGCAGTAATTTCTCTGACATCAGCTATCACCACAGTTTTTCCAGATAGGTCTCCTAAGGCAAAGCAGATAAAAGTGAAAATATATTATTAGGACTACATCAAAATAAAAACTCTGTACAGCAAAAAGGGGAAAAAAAAAACCCTCAATAAAACAAAGACAGCCTATTGAATGGGAGAAGATGTTTGTAAATGATATATCAGACAAGGTGTTAATATCTAAAATATATAAAGAGCCTCTATAACTCAATACCAAATAAACCCAAAGTCCAACTAAATGGGCACAGGATCTGAAAAGACATTTTTTCAAAGAAGATCTACAGATAGCCAGACACATGAAAAGATGCTCATCCCTAATCATCAGGAAAACATAAATCAAAACCACAGTGAGATATCATATAAAACCTGTCAGAATAGTTCAAATAAAAAAGACAAGTGAAAGTGTTGCTAAAGATATGGAAAAAAGTGACGCCTCATGCACTGTTGTTGGGAATGTAAATTGGTGTTGCCACTATGGAAAACAGTATGGAGGATCCTCAAAATATTAAATATATAAATCCCATTTGACCCAGTAATACCAACTACCAGAAATTTACCCAAAGAAAGCAAAAACACTGAATTGAAAAAATTCATGTATCCCTATATTTGCAGCAGTATTTATATTTGCCAAAATCTGGAAGCAACCCAAGTGCTAATCAATAGAAGAATGGCTAAAGAAGATGTGGTAGATAGATAATATTTGTGTCAACATCAAATGGACCTAGAGGGTATTTTGCTAAGTCAAATAAATCAGGGAAAGACAAATATCATGTAATTTCACTTATACCTAGAATCTAAAAATACAACAGAATAAGAAAAAAAGAAACAAACCAAAAAAACCCCACACTTAATTATAGAGAACAAATATGGCTGCCAGAGGGGAGGTGGTTGAGAGATGAGTGAAATAGATAAAGGTGATTAAGAGGTACAAACTTACAGTTATGAAATAAGTCACAAAAATGAAAAATATAGAATAGGAAATATGGTGAATAATGAATGTAATAACATTGTATGGTGACTACACTTATCACTGACTAATGAGCACACAGTGATGTACAGAATTGTTGAATCAATGTTTTACACCTAAAACTAATATAACATTGTATGTTAATTATACTTCAATATTTTTAAAAAGCCTAAAGGAAAATTCTTAATATATAAGAAATTGAGTAAATGTGCAATGCTTTAAACCATTTGCTTTTTGACTTTTTAATAAATATATAAGAAATTCCTGGCCCTTTTATACATATTTTCCATCCCCCCTCAGACATAATGATTAATTATATAGTATGAATATATAAGCCTAATAAACTTTTTGAAATAGAAACCAGATTTATAATTCTCTTTGAACTTTAAAGCCTAAAATAGAATATATTTGTAGGGGTAATTAAATTCAAAGGTAAAATCCATAGGTATAAGTATTATTACTTGTTACTATAAAACTATTCAAATAAATTTACAACATATAATTCCTGAGATTGGTCACTGAGAACAAATTTATGTTTTCAACACTAGGAAAGAATTTAAATCCCTGCATTTAGGTTTCAGCTCACAATTTACCTCAAATTTTCTAGTAATCCCTGCCAATGCATTTAATAAACAAAACTTGAATTACTTTACTATTTGGTTTCTCATTGCACTAAAAGGAAATAAACACTTACGATGTTGCATAAAGCCTCTATGCCTACCTTTTTTATACCTGTCTTTTTCTCTACCTGTCTTATGTTCACTTTTCTTTTATCACTCCCCACATCACTTGCTTTTCTTTAGTCACATGGTTCTTCAGTCCTGCCCATAAGAGATTCATGATTCTCATTTCTTCATTGAAATTCTGGCATTAGGCTAGTTGGATTAAACCATGAAACAAAGTAATCTATGAACCAGTTAGCCATGTAAGTAATATTCTTTCCTCCAAGGAAAGTGAGGGCATTCAAATCCAGGAATATATTTGTCATCTTGGCTCCCTATATCTCTATACCCACCCTAAATTCATTCAATGAGATTTCAAACTGAGGTGCTTAGTGTGTTTGGAGGTTTGAAGATACTGAAGGTCACATAGAACTATCTCAGTAGAGAAGATGGTGAGATGTCAATGATAAACATAGCAAGATGTTGAAATTTTGGAAGAATATTTGCTGAGATTCAGAAAAATGCCCAAATTTGCATTTAACAGTACAGGTGTTAACTTCTCAATTAAAACAGAGATAAAATAACTAGCTCAAACAGTTGTAATGAGAAGGAAATGAGATCATATAGTAAGAGAAACAAATCAGCATTGAAATGCAGATACTGAATAACTAGATGGCATTCTGACTGACTGCTGGGACAAGCACCCTAGTGCTTTCATTTTTGAATAACCTCATGATGTAGGATTTCAGAATTACTCACAAATAGTATAAACCGCATGTGCTCACACACAGACGTCCTACTAAATATATACTGCTATAAAATCTTTGAAGTTATGAATGAGCCCATTTTGTGATAGAATACTTAAAACAGTATTAAACATAGTTCATAACTACTCTCTGGGGTGGGGGGAGGGTTATTCCAAAGGCTGCATCTGTTCCAGACTCTCCTACGTATTCTATGTGCATCATCAGCTGATTATCAGATGGGAAAAATTTCTTCACATGATTCTTACTCCTTCCTCTATTCTCTGGCTTATCAGTAAATAAGTGTTAAATAAATAGGACAAATAAGTCAGGAACTAAACGTAAGCTCTCATCAAATATGAGCCAAATATTTTTTATCATATTGTACTTACAGGACATCAAATGCTAAGAAAATACCTGCCAGTTGTCACTGTATGATCCCATTATTTAGGAAATTCCAAAGGTTCTTCTTCATATGAAAACCAACAAAAATTTCCAATATAAAAATAATTTAAGCGTTGCCTGGGTAGCTCAGTCAGTTGAGTGTCTGACTCATGATTTAGGCTCAGGACATGATCTCATGGGTCCTGAGGCTGAGCACCGTCCCCACAGTCGGGCTCCATGCTCAGTGGGGAGTCTGCTCAAGCCAAGTCCAGCATGCCATTTGCTTTTCCTTTTTCAAATCAAAACACGAAAACATGGAGAAATGTGCACTTTAAGGCACATAGGGATTTGATTTTGTAAATGTGTGTTAATCCAACACTTCTTTTGTAATTTTGTACTTTCCCAAAGAACTAGAGAGAAATGTCTAGAAATGTAGACATAAAATGCAGTATAAATATGTGGTAAATTTACATTTTTGGATCCAAGCAAAATTTTGTCAAGGTGCTTGCTTCTTTTTGGCCTTGGCTGCAAACAATACTCAAATCATCTTCTGAGAAATACTTTTATTCTTTGTAATTTCTTATAGAACAAGACTAATATTTAACACATTTTCTCTAAATTCATCTTTTCATAAAGCTCACATTTAATAAATGGCTTGAATCTTTACATATTTTGGAATAGTCAACACTTAAATTTAAGAAATTTATCTATCCTTCTACATCCATCCACCTACCCACTCATGTATCCAGCATTTATTGAGTATTTACTATGTGCCAGGTTCTCTTCCACATGCTTAGAGTATATTAGAGAACAAAACAAAGATCTCTGCCCTGGTGGGGCTTACATTCTGTTTAATGATTAACAATTAAAAATAAATGCAATACATTAAGAATATTTTACATACATTAAGAGATGATAAATTCTATAGAAAAATTATTTAAGTAGAGCAAGGCAAATGGATTTAGAGGTTCATGTGATAGAGCAGATGGAATGAATGTAGGATAAATGGTGCGGTAAAGGTAAGGCTCATTAAGGTACAATTTAAGCGGAGGCTTGAAGTAGGTGTGGCCATTGGCCAAATAGCTCTTTGAAGCAAGAGCATCTATGCGCAGAGGAGAGGTGCAGCACACTCCTGAAAGTGAGAGGTAGCTCGGTATGTTTAAGGAATTTCTTGGAAGTCAGTGTGGCTGCAGTGTTGAGAGCCAAGGAAAGAAATAGAAAATGAAGTTGGAGAAATAATGTGAGCCCAGTCACCTAAAGACTCTGAAGATACTTTAAAGACTTTGCATCTATTGTAGGGAAATGGCCAGATATTGTAGTTTTTAGTAGAGGGGTGACATGAACTACATTTTAAAAATGCTATCTTTGTCAGTTTGGGGTGCTGGAACAAAATGCCAAAGACTGCTATCTTAAATAACAAACATTTATTCCTAACATTTCTGGAGGATGGGAAATCTAAGCTCAAAGTATCATCAGACTCAGTTTCTGTTGAGAACCTGCTTCCTGGCATGTAAGCAACTACTTTTTTGCTTATATACATACATGGCAGAAAGAGAAAGCTCTAGTATCTCTTTCTCTTCTTACAAGAACACTAACTCCATCATGAAGGTTCTACTTCCATAAATTTATATAAGCCTAACAACCTCCCAGAGGCCGTACCTCTAAATATCTTCACATTGGATAGTAGAGCTTCAACATGCAAATGAGGAATGGAGGGCACATTCAGTCCATAACAGATAACTTCGGTTTCTATGTTAATACTAGATTGCAGGAGTGGTGAGGATAGACCTATGAAGACAGATAATGAAGCTATCCCTTATTCTTTTTTTTTTTTTTTTAAGTTATGAGATCATATTGGTTCCACCAAGGAAGTAGTTCTGTAAACTGGTCAAATTCTGGATGCATTTCAGTGATGAAGGCAATCGGATTTTTTTGGCAGTTCCTGATAAATTAAGTAGGATTCCAAGGTCACAAACGTGTGAAACTAGAAGAACAGAGTTACAATTTATGAGATCAGGGAAGCTGCAGGAAAAACAAATTTGAAGGAGGGCGGTATAAGAGGTAAAGCTATAGTTTGCAGTTGAGGTTTCATTAAATCGCTAAGTAGAGATGTCAAGTAGGCAGAGATATGTCTGGAAATCACAAGAAAGGATCAGGGCGGCTATGGAGTTAGAAGTTAATACACAAGATGGCATATAAAGATACAAAATACAAGACGAGATGTGGTCAAAAAGTAGATGAGTATAGATAAAAAATAGAGTGGGCTATGCACTAAATTCAATATTAGAATATTCCATAATGATAATACTGAGAACAAGAGAAGAAACTATCAAAGCAAACTGGGAAGGAAAAACCAATGAGGTAAGAGAAAAAATGTGACATCTGAAGCTGAGAAAAAATCTACCAAAAAAGGAGTAATAATGATGCTGTTCATAGGTCGAGTATGATGAGAAATGTAAATTGACCATTGGATTTAGCTTTGAGGCTATAGGTGACTTCAATGAGGACACTTCTAAGAACTCTATGAATCTCTTCCTGCCCTCTTTAACTCCTGCCTATCCATCTTCAATTCTAACTTCTTCCAGTTATAATTACCAGTTATTTTTCCTTGTGTTTCTAATTACAAAAGAAGTATATGCTAGTTGAATTAGTGAAATAATTTCACACCATTATCCATACTAACCTAAACAGAAAAATGTAAAATAATATTAATTTAAGGGTCAGGCTTTTTGTTTTTGCTGACAAAAAGTGGTCCTAATTATTGTATTAGAAAAATATAAATTTGATTCATTGTTTTAAAGAGTTGCATTCACACTACTGTGTGAATTATAATTTAATCAATATTTTCTGAACCAAGACGTATTTCCAGTTTTTGTTTCTAGAGATGGTATTCTAAAAATATTATTGTTTAAACATCCTGATACCTGTGTTTGTTTCAGTTGGATAGTTTCTCAGAAGTGGAATTCATAGTAAAAAACATGTATATTTTATAATTGAATGCACCCCTACTAGTAATTATTAAGACTGTTTACCCTATCTTTACTAGCATTGAATTGTATTAATTTTTTGGAGGGTTTTTTTTTTTTTTCAGGATTTTCTAATCTGAAAGATATACTAATTGTTGCTATAGTTTGCATTTCTTTTTTTTTTTTTTAAAGATTTTATTTATTTATTTGACAGAGAGAGATCACAAGTAGGCAGAGAGTCAGGCAGAGAGAGAGGGGGAAGCAGCCTCCCTGCCGAGCAGAGAGCCCGATGCGGGGCTCGATTCCAGGACCCTGAGATCATGACCTGAGCTGAAGGCAGAGGCATTAACCCACTGAGCCACCCAGGTGCCCCTAGTTTGCATTTCTTTGAAGAGTAATCAGGGCAAGCACCATATAATAAGTGAATAGTATTTTGATTTTGCTTTTGTGTGAATTAACCATCCTTTCCCTTTGTTCATTTTATTTTTTT
This sequence comes from Procyon lotor, assembly GCA_028646535.1. Taxonomy (NCBI): domain Eukaryota; kingdom Metazoa; phylum Chordata; class Mammalia; order Carnivora; family Procyonidae; genus Procyon; species Procyon lotor. Next base: position 62,626,365 of record CM053604.1, on the reverse strand, counting down.
ATTATCCAGGAAACTACTTTTTTCTAATATAATGTTTTTTAAAATTTATTTCTTTCACATATGTAATTCCATCTCCCAGGTCAATTCTAGAAAAGAATAATTTTGCTTCTTTTTTCCTTAATCAGACTTTCTCAGGATTAACTACGTTAGTTGGTTCTAAGAAAGTTTTTTCTTTAATTTAGTTTTTGTTTGATTGTCACAACATGATAGTATTATGCTTGGCAGTAAAACAGATATAGTTAAGTAAGTAATGTTTCTTTAATGGTAAAAGAAATGGAAACTTACAAAGATAATTACTTAAATAGTAGACAACACAGCATGCTCACACATTGAAGTACAAGCTTACAGTTTTTTCCAGAGTTCTCCTATAGAGACATACAACTGCTCTTGTGGGAGGGAATATCCCCAAAAAGTGTCTCCATTTGCCACACTGAAGGAGATCTTATTATCATACTAGTTCCCCAAACTTCAACTCAGCATACCCAACCATTCTAGAGATGGGAGACTAGATATCTGGCCTCCTGATAAGCAGGTACAACTCAGAGGTCAACACATTCCTGAATCTTGATTACATAACTGAGCCAAGAATTTCCAAGTTTTCTCAAACCTCATGTTATTATTTTTCCTTTCAAAACTAATTTCTATTTCTATTCCCTTTCCCTGTTTGATAACAAAGTATCAAGTGTGTTTCTAGTAGTGACAGGTAAATTTCATCCTTATTTGTTTGCTCATTTTTTTTTTTCTTTCATGTTAACTAATTAACAAAGCAATGTTCCCAAAGGCTTAGCATGGTCTTTACTTACTGGCCTTTTTTGCTGATATGGCCATATGAGTAAGTTGAAATATGAGTGGAAGTAATGGGTGTCAATTTCACATCACTTGCTTAAAACAAACATGCTTACCCTTTGATTCCTCTCTATCTACACATGAGATTAATTATGTGGTGGTGGTCAGCCAGCTTCAATCATGATGATAAAGGCAACTTAGTTTACACCACAGGATAACAAAAGCTAAGAAGCAGAAATACTGGTGGCTGCAACAGCAATGTTTTTTGACTTCGTACTGTCTATAGAGTAAAATGAAAACACACAAACTAACAACAACAACAAAAAATACTGTCTTCTTTTGAGCCACAATATTTTGGAGTCTTTTCAAAATATCATAGTAGTCTAGCCAAGGGACTGGCAAACTCTTTCTGTAAAAGGCCAGATAGTAAACATGTTCAGCTTTGCTGGCCCTACAGTTTTTGTTGAGACTACACCATCTGCCCCAAATCTTCCCTTTTAATGTAAAGGGAGACAGAGACAATACATAAATGGATGAGCATAGCTCTGTTCCGATAAAACTGTTGAAAAAAAAGTTGTTACCCATTTGCCTCATGGGTTATAGTGTGATAGTCCGATGTCCCCTAATCCAGCCTACAATATAACCTTTTTGGTTATACATGTGTTTGAAAATACTTCTGTGTGAATATACATTTGTCTTGAATTTATATAAATTGCATTGCACTAAAGCTATAATTTTTAAAATTTTTAAAAATATTTTATTTTTTGGGGTGCCTGGGTGGCTCAATGGGTTAAAGCCTCTGCCTTCAGCTCAGATCATGATTTCAGGGGCCTGGGATGGAGCCCCACATCGGGCTCTCTGCTCAGCAGGGAGCCTGCTTCCCCCTCTCTCTCTCCTTGCCTCTCTGCCTACTTGTGAACTCACTCTCTCTGTCAAATAAATAAATATTAGGAAAAAATGAAAAATAAATAAAAATAGGAAGACTTATATAGAGTTCCCATATACCAAGCGAACAGTTTCTTTTTTTTCTTTTTTCTTTTTTTAATTTTTATTTATTTGCCAGAGAAAGAGAGAGAGCACACAAGTAGGCAGAGTGGCAGGCAGAGGCAGAGGGAGAAGCAGACTCCCTGCTGAGCAGAAAGCCTGATATGGGATTCAATCCCAAGGTCCTGGGATCACGACCTGAGCCGAAAGCAGCCGCTTAACCAACTGAGTCAGCCAGGTGTCCCAAGCGAACAGTTTCTTAACTTGTTATGTTAGTAAGATACAGTTGTCACAATTAATGGAGCAGTATTGATACACTATCATCAAGTCCGTAGTTAAATTAGATTTCCTTAGGTTTTTTTGCCTAATGTTCTTTTCCACCTTTCCAGGATATGTTATATTTAGTCATTATGTCGCATTAGGTAGTGGCAGGTTTTCAGATTTTATTTTTTTTGATGACTTTGGCAGTTTTGAGGAGTTTTGGTTGGGTTTTTTTGTTTCTCAGAATGCCTCTCATTTGGGATTTGTATATTTTTTTCTCATGATTGAATTGGGATTATAAACTTTTGTGAGGAAGACCAGAGGTAAGTACTATTCTCATCACATTATATCAAGGGCATTTACTATCAACATGACTTTTGCGCACCTGGGTGGCTTGGTCCGTTAAAAATCTGCCTTTTGCTCAGGTCCTTATCTCAGGGTTCTGAGACTGAGCCCCACATCAGGCTCTCTGCTCAGCGGGGAACCTGCTTCTCCCTCCCCCTCTATGTTCTCCCTCACATGCACATGAACACACAATCTCCCTTTCTCTCAAATAAATCAATCTTAAAAAACAAAAACAAAAACATGACTTTTCTCTATGGCTTCGTTCCCGTAGGTAATGCTTATTGGGTTTCTCCACTGTAAAATATATACAGCACTCTCTGTAAGGAAGTTACTATGTATAACGAAACTTAAAGTGTATAGTTAATCTCCTTCCTTCCAGCTGAAGTATCTCCGTAAATTACTTGGAATTCTTCTGCACAAGAGGTTTGGCTTTTTTCCGCTCTACTTAGTAATTTATTTGTCAGTATGAATATTTACATATCAAGATACAATCCAATACTACTCTATTGTATTACTCAAATTATTCTGGCTTTAGATATTAGTGTTCCTTCAGTTGACTATTACATCCCTTTGACATACCCCATCACTGTGGTTTAACTTTTGTTTTTAGTTCTTTCTTATTTTCTAGTATTACAATATGCTCAAGACTCGTATTGTATACTTTTTGCCCTAGTTATTTCTCCAATGAACCGGGGTATCTTTTTTACTGGAAAATAATATTAGAAACAAAGATCTTCGCTCTAGCCAAGCTTATTTTCTCCTGGGATATCATTGCTTCTAGGCCATCTCCGCTAATACAGCAAGGTAATGTATAGGTATATACTAACCAGTGTATACACACATATCCATAAGTATTTCCACATGTATCCATCTGTATCTGTGTTAAGATAAACCTAAGTTTATACTGATGTTTTCATCTCCAACCCATTACCACATGGATCACGGATCTATACTTCTGCCCTTGTTTATCTGTAACTTACCACTCCAATAGTGAGAAACTGCCATCATTTAATCAAGTCTACTATACATGTATAGTGGTTTCAGAATTGTTAACCTATACTATCATGAAAAATAATTTAAACTGTACATATACAGCTTCTTTTGCCTCTCCTCTCACAGTCTCCACTCACCTCCAAAGTCAGCACCTTTCCTATATGCTTTTCAGTAAGGTTGTTGCTTAAGATTCTATTTCAGTTAGATTATTTTTTTATAGTTTGCATTTCATTCTGGGATTCCCAACCTTTAAAGGACTTTTTAAACTCACATAAATTAAAATTCACTCAACATTGTGAAGTTCTATGGGTCTTGACAAAGTGTCATTTATCTACTATTACGTATCATATATAATAGTTCTATGGCTTTAAAATTTTCCCTGTTTTCATTTATTAACTCCCTCCAAAAAACTCCTGCTAATCACTGGTCTGTTTATAATTTTTCCTTTTCCAATACATCATATAGGCATAGAGTATAAACTCATTTCAGAGTGGCTGCTTTTGCTTTGCAATATATATTTAAAGTACATCCACATCCTTGTAAGAATCTTATACATACATTTTTATAGAAATAGCAAAATGTTTTCTCCAACATTTTTCCAGTTAAAAAGTCTATATTAGAGACAATTCCCTATCAGTACACACAGGCCACTTTGATTTTAAAATTATAATGTACTATACTAGAGAATGGATAATCCAAACATTCCGCTACAGGATTTTTTTTTTTGGCTATTACAAATATGTATTCACTGAATTGCAATGTAACTTTGAATTTGTATTTGTCTAATTATTTCATAGATAGCATTAAGTATTGATTTTGGAGGTACCGCATGTGGTTAAATTTAATTTTTTAAAAATAATTCTACATTTATAGAAGGGCTGCAATGATAATACAGAGTTTCTGTACAACCCTTCCCCAAGCTTCCTTAATATCAGCATCTTACATTAATCATAGTTTTATAGCTAATATTTGATATATAATAATTTTGCTCTCCAAGGAAGCTGCACCAATTTCTACTACCTCCAAAACTCTGTAAGGAAAACTCTTTTTGACAACTTTTTTAATAGTGGATGTTAAATTTTGTTGATCTGATGTGTACATAGATTTTGTACATAAGTTGCATTTTATGGATTTAGTGAAGGTATCTTTTCATATGATTGCTGCCAATTTTTATATTGCCTCTATTCTTCTGTTTATTTTCTTTGATCACTTATCATATGTCCCTCGTGAGGCTCTCTCAGGCTCACTCACCTCCAACATATTCAACTCTTATCTATCTCAACAGCTAACAAATCTGTGCAGCTATCCCTGGTTCTGCTACCTTAAGACACACCTGCCACTTGTCCAGAGTTTCTGGTTTTTCCCATCAATTTTTGGACTTGGATAAGGTAACATAGGACAAAAATTGGGACTGACTTCCCAGCCAGGCCAAGACATGCAACGTAGACTAGCAAGGAGCTAACTCTCTCCATGGAGGAACTTTGACATGGGAAAGGAGCAGGATGGAGTAGGCAAATACATCCCCTATCCATTCTTTCTCAGATGGACATGGTTTTTCAATGGCCTGACCTTGATTTTCTTCTCTTCTTCCTGGCTCATTTATTTCCATCAATCTGCCTTGAGACTGCATATTACAATAGAGCATTGAATACTGTACCTAAGACTGCCCTCAGGCTCCTTTTCCAGAGGAGCCTGGGTTAAGACACCATTTTTCTCCTGGGTAGGGTTTTTCTTTACCAATTTGCCAAGTGCCATTGTGCATTATGGTAATTATTTCCTTCTTGTTTATACATGCACTAAGTATTTTTGCAGTATGTAATTGTCTATGAAGTTAATTGTATAGTATTTCATATTGTAAGAAAAAGATTTTCATATACTTGGTTATGTCACTCTTTCCTTTACGATGGCTGGAGATTCCTATGTTGTTTGAGGCTTTCTCCATCCTGAGATTATTTTTTTTTTAAAGATTTTATTTATTTATTTGACAGAGAGAGAGAGAAAAAGATTACAAGTAGGCAGAGAGAGGATCGGGGGAAGCAGGCTCCCTGCTGAGCAGAGAGCCCGATGCGGGGCTCGATCCCAGGACCCTGAGATCATGACCTGAGCTGAAGGCAGAGGCTTTAACCCACTGAGCTACCCAGGCACCCCCATCTTGAGATTATTTTTAAAAGTCCTTGATAGTGTAAGATCTTTTTCTTCTTAATTCATTTGAACTGTATTTCTATAATGATGGAAGTCAGAAATTGATTTAAACTTCAAAGGTGAGCTTTTAATTTACTTGATTCCCAATCATTCTTGCTTAGCATTACAAAGTCCCTAGAACTCATGTAGAAAGAATTATTAAAGAATCTACGCTCAAATTAACAAAAAAACAACTACTTCTTCAGCTCCAACATGACACACCTAGTAATATAACTCAGATATAGGTGAGACCAAATGTCCTCTGTAAGTCAAACAATTTCCTTTGAATTCAAATTTCAGGGAATTCATGTTCCTCTTTAATTCCTCAAAATATATGAAGTATTATACTGAGTTACATTTACACAGAACCATCAGTATTTTTTTTCTTTTTCTAGTCAGTTTAAATTTAGTACTACATACTTATAACCCACCTGCCACTTCTATGCCAAGTAGAAAAAAAAAGCTGCTCCTTTTGGATGGATAGAGCTCTGTAGTAGGCAGCTTGGCAAGTGCTCAGCACCTTTGTTTATATTAGAAAAAGGCTCCACCTCATGACTAAAGCAGCCCCACCTCAGACAGAGCTCAGAGAGCAGAGCTCAGCTGGATTTCTTCTCATATCAGCCTCCTCAGTCAGATGTGCCAGTGTAATGAGCCTGTTTAAACCTACGCTGGAGATCAGCTTAAGGCAAAGCTGTCCATGCCCTCCCTCAAATAATTATGGTAGGACTGATTTACTCCTTGAAGAAAGGTAGAATTTGAACATATAAGAAAAACAAGAGAGAAAGAAAGATATATCAAATAGTCTGAGATCTTTCTTCTAAGATCTTCAACTCTCTGGAGAGTCCTCAAAAGATAGAGGGCTTCTCTGAGGTAGACTCATCTTGTTATTTTCTAAAGATTAAATACAGCAACCCTATCCCCTCATTTCAATTCATGTGAGGATTCTTATTCCCTGTGGTTCCTTTCATTTTCCACAGTAGAGTGGCACAGAACATTCTATTTTTGTTAAATCTTTTTTGTTTCTTTTAATTTTCATTTAAAGCAATGCCTGTATTTCTGAGGACAGTGTTTCACCATATATTGAAAAGTGCACTTAAGAATTTGTTATTTTCCTACTTTATGCTCCATTTTCTAATTCCATTCTTCCCCCAATGTTCATGATTTTATTTAGATATACATATTCCTGAAAAAATCTGTTTTTATGCTATAAATCTTCTTTCTCACTTTTATATTCAACATGCATATTTTTGAGCTCAATTAACGTGAGCATATGTAAATCTAATTCATTACTTTTAGCTGATCCAGAGACCTATATATATTTTTAATATATAAAGATATATATTTATATATAAATGTTATAAATATATATTTTCTATATGATACTTTTACCGATCTAATATTCAGTATTGGATTTCCTGTGTTCCAATGCTGCAGACTTTGCCAATTCCCTGTTGTTTTTATCTCCTTAGAGTATTTGGTCTCCTGGGATGGCCTTTATAAGCACGGTTAGTTCTCTCACTCTAGAGATATAACTTTCCAAACCGAGAAATCATACCTACACAGATATCCTTTGGGGATACATGCATGAAAAATAGAGAAGGCACACACAATCTATAATACACCTATCCCGCCAAAGATTTCTGTTCTCAGCAGGCATGTTTGAATCTACTTTTAAAATTTTCATTAGTAGACCCTGAATCTTCGTTATAGACGCTCAAATTTTCACCCTTGTGTTGCTCATTTCTAGTACTTTTTTAAATTTTAAATTCAATTAACATAGAGTTTTTTATTAGTTTCAGAGGTAGAGTTCAGTGATTCATCAGTTTTATATAACACCCAGTGCTCATTACAACATGAGCCCTGCTTAACGCCCATCACCCAGTTTCTAGTACTTTCAATCATACTGCCAAAATAACTCTTATGCCACTGAATCAGCTCCACTTTATCGTATCATATTTTTCCTTTAAGAGACCGATTATCCTTTTGGTTTTCTGATATTCCCTTGCTGCATTTCAACTGCTTGCCACTACAAATAATACTTTTGTGCCTTTGTTAATGACCATCATCGAGTCTGAAAAAAAAAATCAATTATATTTTCTTCAGTTTATTGTATTTTGGATCAGGTAGCGGGAATCATTACTGATGATTTCTTTTCATATCAGCAATGGCTGCTGTCCTCTATCTGTCCACTCTGAGCATCGAGGTTTGAATGCAGGTGCACTACAATTTTATTACCTCAGCAGCTGGTATTCATGAGGCATTGAGTTCTACTCTACGCTCCCCCAAATTTGTCAATCGTGATAAAAATGAAATTATGGGCATGGATCACTGAAAATAATGTGTTCTAATATAATATACATTTCAAAATTGTAAAACAGGACAAAAACCTATTCTCCATTTAGAGGGAGATGAAGATGTAAAATCCTTCCTCTTCAGTTTCTCACTTAAGCATCAGAATGGGTGACGAGAAGATAAGACATATACAGAATCAACAAGTAATTTAGCTCCTTCACTAGTTTCTATGGCAACCTTTCTGCATAAAACTAAGAACAAAATGAACTAAAAAAAAAAAATCAGGCTTGCCTTGGCCTTGGTCATTGACACTTTTAGCATTACTTTCTTCAACACAATGTTCAAAGCAATCAAAAACATACTAGTCAAAATGTTGACTCTACATATAAAGACTTATAAAATTTAATGTAAGACAGTGTATAGTAAATGGGACAAAAACAAGATTTCCTTTTTAAAAGCCAACTTAAAAATTTACGAACTCTTGCCTGTTGACAATGACTGAAATAAACTAGACTATAAATTGTCAGTTTGAAAGGGATTTATACAGGCTGGGTCAGTTCCATCTGCTCCTCAGATAAAGTGTCTTTCATGCTATTCCCCTGGAATTTCTTTGCTGACCCTGAGTCACTGCAGATGAATGATTTGTCCTGGTTGTCCCAATAGAGTCAATAGCTGCCTTAAAAACCTTTAGAATAGATCCTCTGGGACTCTAATCCTTGCAAGTAAAGGTGCACTTAGAATTGTGGAGTCCTTGTGGTTCTACAAGAAGGAAGGTAAGGTTGTAACACTGGCACTTGATTCTCAGACTGAAGAGCTCGAATATACACAGACACACATATACATCTGATTCTCCTGTCACAGCATTGCCTGTAGTTCTACAGCACGATGCCATCTGGGGTCAGTTTCTTCACATGATGTTTTCCTGCTATGTGTATTTTAGCAGATGATATTCTTGCATGGTTTCTGGCATCTTAATCCAGACCTCTGATAAAATTAGAAATTTTTAAGTAAGCATTTTCTTTACAGAAACGCATGATTTAAGACTTTTTTTTTCCCTTCATGTTTTTATTATTCACTACAGATTTGCTTTTTTTCCATTTGAATTTATTCTTATTATTTATTTGACCACTCTAAGTAAAACTTGGTTGAACACATATTTATTACCAGACTCCAGAGAGGGAGTTGTGGATAAGAAAGTGTCCTTGCCATTAATAGACATACGTGCATGGCTCCAGAGAAAAACACAATTTACACCAGGGATGTCAAGAACATCTTCTAAGAACTGTTATTTTTGAGAAAAAAATTTGTGGGGGAGGAGAAATTACCTACTTAAAGAAATGAAATATTTTTGGCAGAAGGAACTTTAGGTGTGAGAGAACAGAAGTGTGAAAGAGATTGGCAGATGCAGGGAACTGGAAAGATTACCAATTAAGTGTGCCATACACATGAGAGCAGAGGGAAATAAAGCTATAAAATATGGTTCGTAATGAAACCTATGGGGCACTGTAAAACCGTATGCAAACATTTGTGATTATCTTTGCACCTGTTTTGAGAAAGTTACTCAATATGGATTTGTCCAATGTCTTCTCATTGGACTGATGCTGTAGACTTAGGGAAAGAATGTTGCAGAGGTAAAATTTCTTTTGTAACTCATATGAGGGAATATACAATGTCAGTAGGTCTATCATTGATGATACTGATCTTGATTGCTTGGGTAGGGTGGTGTTTGCAAAATTTTTCCACTGAAAGGTTTTTTCCTTTACATTCTATTCATTAAAAATGAGTCCTATGTACAATCCTTGTTCAAAATGAAAGAAATTAAGCTTCATTTATTAGAATTTGTGTACATATATTAAAACCACTTGAGTATGACTGGAGGGGTAATAATTTGAGGTTTTGCAAGTTTTACCTACTAATTCTATTGTAAGAATTACCATTCTTGCCTGTAGTCATTATTACTGTTATAATAGTGATTGTTTATTTCCCTTATTACTTCTGGAATAGCTATACATTATATATTTTTTTTAATTTTTTTTTTAAGTAGGCACTATGCCCAGCAGAGAGCTCAATGCATGGCTTGAGCTCATGACCCTGGAATCAAGGCCTGAGCCAAGATCAGGAGTTGGATGTTCAACTGACTGAACCACCCTGGCACCCCATAACTTGCATTATTTTAAGAAAGCTATCCCTTTTGCTTCATTTATATATTATGCAATAATTTATTTATTCCAGAAATGACTCAGGCATATTTATTTTATATTTTATTGAGGTTATAATCATACACTATGTCACCTGTTTCACAAATTCTTCCAGTTTTGACCACTGGAGCTCTTTCAAATTGGCTCCTGTGTCCCTTTGGCAATCACCCCATTTATTTTGTAAATGCAGTGTTACTTTTGGCACAAAAGGTATCCTAGGGTTATTTATTTTCCCTGTTACTATTTTAGGATCAGCCCAAGATCTCTATCTAATTTCAGAAGGGTATTTAGAAACCCAGATCTGAATGCTAGATATGCACCAACAGAGGTAGGAAATGTACATTTCTATGCCAAAACATACATACAAGTATATTTGTATCTACCTGGCTATCAGTATGTATATGCATGTGATATTTATTTGTGTAGCATATATACTCATATTGAGGTTTCAGACTCCAGTTTGGTACCAAATAGCTCATTCTAGAATTCTCTTTGTAACTTTCTCCCTGAAAATGAGAAAACCAATGCTCAATATTGATAGTATACACGTTCAAACCTAGTTATATATACTTTCACAATTGCTAATGTGTACCACTCTGAGAAACAAATTTACTGACTAGAATATGGGGTTTGTATTCTCTAAGGTTTTGATTGTTTTTGAGGAATGGATAGAAAGAATAATTCTAGGTTCCTGACTTGACTGGCTGGGCACATAGTAAGGCCATTGATAGAATGGAGAATTCATTGATAGAATGGAGAATTCATTGCAGGAAAAACAAATGATGTAAGATGGAATTAACTTTAGGTATATTTAGTCTGAAATGGCTACAGTTCATCCAAACAGATATGTTCCCAAATTAGCTTTAGGTATATTTAGTCTGAAATGGCTACAGTTCATCCAAACAGATATGTTCCCAAAGGGATTTAGAGGGTTAGGTCCAAAATCTAGGCAACTGTCTCAATTGGAAAAAAAAATATTTGAATCCTGGTTGTATCTAAGATATCCAAATATAATATATAAAGTCAGAAAAGGATTAATGATAGAATACAATGAACACAAATATATGCTCTGTGAAAATTTACTAGCTCTAGAATGGGGATAAAAACTGCATCTCTTGAAATACGTAATAAAGGTTTATGGCATAATCCACACAAAAACTATTTCAGAATTACCTAATACGTATCTTCTAGTGCATACATTTAATAAGTTATACCTTGATTCATTCTCCATGAATATGGCTTGATGTATAAACTAATATTTTCTAATATATTTACACACTTAGAGGTTATGTTTATACTGATGCTATAACAAATTACCTCAAAGAGTGATTTAAAACAACACAACTGTACTATATTACAGTCCTGGTGGGCAAAAGTCTAAAATAGATTGGCAGGGCTCTATCATTTCTAGAAGCTCTAGGGAATATTCATTCCTTTACCATTTTTCCAATTTCTAGAATCTGCCCATATATCTTGACTTGTGGCCCTCCATCACTCCAATCTTTGCTTCCATTGTCACATCTTTTTCATGTGATCATAGCACTCCTGTTTCCCTCTTACAAGGATCTGTATGATTAAATTAGACCCTTTGTAGAATCTAGAATAATCTCCTTTTTAATATCCTTAATTTATTCATATTTACAAAATCCTTTTTGCTATGTAAGATTACATATTCAAGTGTTTCTGGGATTAGGATATGGATATTTTCAGGTGGGTGAAGGCATTATTCTACTTATCACATGGGCATTAGAATTTATAATATACATAGGAGAAGGAGGATATAGGGAGCACCAATACACTGAGATAATTTGTGGGCCAGTCATATGATATCTATCACTTCTACTCCTATTCCAAAGCCAGAACTCAGTCACATGCCTACATTTAATTGTAAGGTTAGAGAATTTAGAACATCTATGTATTCAGCAGCAAGAAACACTGACTTTGGTGAACAGATATCTGATTTATATCAAAAGTCAACAGGTTTACAAATAAAAGAACACTCAGAATCTTTAAATACTAATTTAGTCTAGTAAAAAAGGAGACTAATTGTAAATTGCACAGTTATGAGTTGAAGCAGTTAGCTGAAGGATAAACAGCTCTAAGATCAAAGGATATATGGTATTTTCCATTTACTATTAATTCCCAACATAAGCATGGCATAAGCTTACCCAACAATTCAGATGGACTGTAATAAAGGAAATAAGCACTTTGTGGGGTATTTTATAGAATCAGATTTTAAAGAGTATCTTCAAAAATATTCTATTATATTTACATGTTGGATGACAATCCATGCTATCCAGGTGCTTGCTTAATATAGAAAAACAGCTACCTATTTTATTTATTTATTTGTTTGTTTGTTTGACAGAAAGGAGAGAGATCACAAGTAGGCAGAGAGGCAGGCAGAGAAAGGGGGGAAGCAGGCTCCCTGCTGAGCAGAGAGCTAGATGTGGGGGGTTGATCCCAGGACTCTGAGATCATGACCTGAGCCAAAGGCAGAGGCTTTAACCCACTGAGCCACCCAGGCGCCCCAAAACAGCTACCTATTTAATTCAATTACACATTTGGTGAGAACTTCGTATCAGAATTATTGTTGTTTCAGTGGGAATTGTTTCTATTTGTAATCACCAAATGTGCTAACATTATCTAACATGGGAAATTTTTCTGTCATCCTAAAAATTCATGATGATTAGGTCTCCTAACATTCTACAAGCCTAAGCCTATTTTTCTACATCATTTAGCACCAGCAATGGATCAAGAAGACATCCTAGGACCCATGAAACAAACAATGATGATCCAATCCCTAATCATTTTATAGGGTACTCCGTAAATCATCTCCAGGAGAGAAAGCACTTTGCTCTTTGACAGCAGTGTCTCTGTTGTTCAGAACCATGGAACTGAACCTAAAGAACTACCATGGCACATTATATTTGCTCTCAGTCTTATAAATATGTTCTTAGAATCAAGACTTGCAGAGATTTAAATTCAAGAGAAGAGCATTTTGTAATCAGGCAGAATTAGGATACTACAGTCATATTTAAAAATGTATGTAATGAATGTCTGTGACACCAATCTTTCCCTTGCTAATATAGCAACATCTGACAGTTTATTAAGAAGAAAACCAAGAAATCAACCCCAGTAGCATGGAGTGAATTAATTTGATATTTAAATGCATTACAGAATGATACTAATCCAATTACATGGAACAAAGTTTAGAAGAGAAAAATGACTGCCAGGATTGCCACAATGTGTAGAAGATAAGAGAAAATAGTCTTTAAAGAGCATTTCTCTTTGTAATGAATGGTAAGTCAAAGAAAAAACTTAAACCTAAAATGATCACGTGAAAGCATGAGGCTTCCACTTTTCTCTGATTTTGTAAAAGAACTTGAAAATTACAATAATTTAGTAAGGTTATTGTAAGCATTGTTCTATGCCTTTCCTTCCATCTCTTTGCTTCCTCTCACTCACCATTTCTATGCATAATTCTCCTCATATAGCATTTGTTTTCATTATATATGGTGCTGTAATAGTAAATATTTTCTCTCCTCGTGTGTTAACTGTGTGTCATTTTAAAATTATTGTAATCCCAAGAAAATTTACTGGGATTGTCTTTTATTCTACAATTATGAAATGTTCTGTGATAGGTGTCAAATTTATATTATAATAAAAAGAAAATGAGGCCAAAAAGGCAATTTTGCTATCAGATTCCAAATATGTGTTTAAAGTGTTTCATCAGCAGTAATAAGCATTCTAGCAGCACTCTGGGCCTTGTATTCCAATATATGGTAGGAAATATAGAAAAAAGACCCTTTCCAAGTTGTTGAAGTTTTAGAAATCATTTAGAGAGTGCAATAATTCAAATGGGAGAAATAACACAGATGCATTATTTTACTTATTTATTGGTACATAACATCTTAGGTACTTAAATAGATTTTCACCAACAAAGACACAGCCTCAATAAATTCAGAATTTAACACTCTATACTGTGTGGAAATGAAAGAATCAATTTAGATGTCTACATATGGTCAAAATCTATTTTCTGATGTTTTGCACTATTCTTCATTTCCACTGTTAGCAACATCTGAAGTAGAATATTCTGATGAGATTGTCAAGCAATTGATACTAAATGGAAAGGGTTGTTCTGGGTTTTAAGAATGCTAAGTTAGAAGATATAGGTGATGGGATGTAATAGGTGATAAACTCCAATAATAGGTTATACTCATAAAATTCCATGCAAGAATTTGACAGATATGCATGCTCTGGCATTAGAATATGAATGCCACTTGTCAGATATAATACATGCGTGTATGTGTATATGTATATGTAGTACAGCAAACCATCCTGTCTATATGGAATAAATCTACCTGAGTGGAGAAAAAAATGGTTCTAATTACAGTGTGATCTTTGGCAAACTGCTTAACTTCTTCAGTCTAATAATCCACATCAAGTTCCTACTACTGTCCTTGGCTCATAGTAGCCATTCAGAAAACATGCATTATTATTGTGCTTATACTTCTGTTAGATATTACCATGCTTGTTCATTTACCACCAAAATTGGTCAAGGGAGTAAATACCACGAGGCACCCACATGTAAAACTTGATTGACGAACACATTCTACACTAGCCCCCATTATGTAATAGCATCCTTACCTTCTTCTGATGTTCAGGATCAGTTATATCTATTATACTGATTTCTCTTCTTGCCTGTTTGCCCCTTGACCCCAAAATCCCAAAATAAGCTAAGAGCAGACATGCCTTATAATGCAATTGTCCTCTTTCTGTAACCCCTAGCATAATTACTTCTCCTCTGGGAATCAGATCCTTAAACCTGCAGAGTTCTAAACTGTGGGAATGGGAAGTACAAATTGCTCAAGTTAGTAGGAGTGATGATAGCAAATGGACCTCTTGTACTTCTACCCCTTGCTTCATAGACCTATGTATTCCTCTTACTTGGGTCATAGTACCATACAATGAACTTAAAGTGAATAATGCATCATGTAGGATTCACTCCACCTCTGTGAAATATATTCCAGCTGGGACTTCAGATGTTCCTTCAGCAGGTCATTCTATACTATGTTAGACCATAATCATGATACCTATTCGTTTATCTCCTCTCTGCTATAAACTGATCTGACATGATGTTAAACATAATTCCTCACCCGTGAATCAAATAATAAGTTCTCAGATACTGGTGCTGGCTTGCTGAAATCCTGAAGGCAGAAAAGAAAGCCCACACCCAGAATATTTATCTATTCCTAGAATAATCACTGGTCCTTCCAAGACAGAGATCAATGCTCTTTACTTGCCACAACGGTTTGTTTCCTTGAGAAATGGTGCCACATTAGAGACTCAGCATAGTGGCTATTCCACTCAGAACAGTGGCTTCCACTATTGACAGGCTGATCATTCAGTATTGGCAGTAGATACATCAGCTGTTTTCTATGCGCAGCTTCCATCCCTGACACAATGGCCAATTAACTTCCGTGCTCATCATACCAACATTTGGGTGTTTAATGACAAAGGCTAACTAAGGCCAACTGATAGAGTTATTGTGTGCTTGGTTGTTGAAGTTCCCTTTAATGATCTTTATAACATTATATGAAGGTCTTCATACTTTGTACCTACCCCGAATGTATAGATATAGATATATGTGAGAGATGAGAGAGAGATGAGAGAGAGATGAGAGATGAGAGAGAGATGAGAGATGAGAGAGAGATGAGAGAGAGATGAGAGA
>CM053604.1:62592028-62610494 GCA_028646535.1 Procyon lotor | reverse complement strand
ATCAATATATACATATACATATATATATATATACACACACATCTTCCTATTCTAGACTTTGATCTCTCACTTTTACCTTCTTCTAGGCTCTGAACACCAGCAAAGTGATTTTCTATTGCCTCTGTGTGTGTGTATACTGAGGTTAGTTTTATTTATTAGAGAGGTTGTGTGTGTGTGTGTGTGTGTGTGTGTGTGTGTGTGTGTGTGTGTACTATATATAGGTGATTTCAAGTCTCTTCTTTTACTACATGAAATGAGTAACTAAGTGCATTGCATGAAGTTCTGTGCCTCAGGGCTATCCTTTATCGTTGTCTTTCCAGACAATCGTTGAGTTGAGCTAAATTGCGTCTGTCATCATTTTCATCTTGAGCTCACATAACAAAGTCACTTTACAAATCATAGCATAGGTGGTAGCTAAGAGATAAGCATTGGTATAACATTTGTAATGACACAGGAGTTGGGGGTAACTACCCATGTATATTGCTATTGTTCTTTTGGTTTGCTCATGTCAAATATTGGATATAGAACTTCCATTTTACAGTGAAACATTTCTGGACCCATCCAACCTTATGGTTAGGTAGAATTTTTCATGAAGGGTATTCATAAAAAGAGAGCCTATTTTATGAAGGGTAGTTGTGACAGCACTGTCACTTAACCCAGAAGTACACAAAGATGGCATGACCTGCTTTCAAAACCCCAGATTCTGCAGTATGTTCTCCCACTGAAGCTTGTCAAATTTTCACAAAGCACCTTTTCCCACCATTGATAGCTTGTATCTACCACAGTGCTCTTTAACTCTGAGTTCTACTCACTGCTGGAAGCTTTTTGTATCATGCAGCATGATTTGGAGCAATTTCTCCAATTGTGGAATATGCTGCTTCAAAACTCCAAAATGGCCTTCCTGGTACCATGCTTCCTTCTTCATAACAGAAGGTACAAAATGAAAAATTTGTTTTTTTACTTTAGATGGAATATCCTAACAGGCCAGTCATCTGGACTCTTAAGTAATTTACAGATGTAGCAAACCAGAAACGTCACAGAATTTACCTCCCAGTGTTAGGAGTACATACATCTTAACAAGACCTCCAGTGTGTTGGTCATCTATATGTGCTATATGTTCTTGCTTATCTGAACTAATTGGCATGATGTTCTGATTTATGCTACAGGATGTCAAGAAGTTCAGATCCATTCACACTATATTATATTATGAGGTAGGGGAATAAAGATAGTCCTGGGGGAAAAAGCTATCACTATATCTGTAAGAAGTTCTAGGTCAATTTGGACTATTTCTAATCTTGTTTTCTTAAAGGAGTAGAAAACAATGCATCTGTCAAATCAGCGGCAGCACACAATGTACCAGAGGCTATGTTAATCTGTTGGCATTGCAGCCCCAATTAAAGCTGTGAGTTAGTGGAGTATGAGGTAGTCTGCTGCTATTCTCTAGTATCTACTTTTGTGCACAGACTTATGCACTTAATTGGAAAATGATAGGAGATCAGCATCCACACATCCTTTAGATATTTTAAAGTAATGCTAACTTTCAAACTTCTCAGAATAGGATACTCCTTTTGTTTACTCTCTCATCTGAAGTAGGGGTAATTTCAGAAACTTTTGTTTGGTTTTTCTCATGATTTTTCTTAGCCCACACACCAAGAACTTAATGTGGAGTTTTATTAAATAGATGTCTATTCATGTCTATACCAATTACTTGTTAATAGGGAAATAACCTGGTTACAACATGTGGATCACGTAGATCCACAGGCCTACATCCATTTAAAGATCTAGCTTCCATAAGGCCTCAATCATAAAGGAGCCCTGAGAATGCTTTGGGTTTTTGGGAGTCAGTGTCAACTCGAACTTTGTTTCCAATGATCCTCACAATACCTCTCACTAATGTACAGTTGTGAAAGCAAATGAGCGTAGGATTTTTGGGGAAAGGACTGGGACAGTCACCACCATGTATACTAGCCATGGTGTGCAGAGTCCTTTCTCTTCAGAACCAAGCCTATCCAATAGTCAGTGGACTCTAATTTAACCTGGTTCAGGTCTAGAAGCTGTAAGGGACTGTGCCCTTACTGACGCAAGTTCTAGTAATCTCTTGGTTGCTTATCCTTGGTTTCCTTTGAGGGTATAAATTGATCAGTCATTTTTTATTGCTCATCTATCTTTCCTCTTGTTTTGACTAATATTCTACTAAGTTGCTAATGCACTATGTCTTCTTGACTTCTGCATGGAGATTTATAAGTATGTGTAATGTGTGTGTAATTTATTTATACATGCATTCATTAAAAAATATATATATAGTTGGTTGGTGGGTTAAATGGTCTTTATATATATCTTAAATTTGTTTTCTTTTCTACAGGAACTTGAAAGCTGCATGGCTAAGGTTTTGACAAATCTTCTCTTTAATCTTACAGAAACTAGATAAAATGACTTACTTCCAGTGCTATGTCCTTACCAATCTAGTCTCATGCTTAGCCCTAACCTTATATTAGTATTTTTCTTAGTCTATCCTGACACTCAGTTTTTACTGATTTTGCAATTCAGTCTTGTATCATTGATGGAAACATTAGTTTGTTATCTGTATATATGGAAGACAATTGGGAGACAATTTCTCATGTTTCCATTGCCTTGGAAGAAACGAAACTTCTGAGTATTTAAGTTATATTTCTGTAAAGATTGCTCCAATTTACCTTTGTATTATATCAAACTTTTTCATAGATAATATTCTCACACATATTTTAAGTCAACATGTACTTATTATCCTTATAGTGTGTTTTATAAGTTCATTAAGTTACTTGACATCCTTATAAACATTTAGTTGCAATGTCTCCCAGACAATTCCATGATCCAGAAATGGACCATATTCTTGAACTATGCTCATCCACAGCTATTAATCTATAAAACTTCATTAAGTCTTCTATAAATCCTCTGAAAGTTCTTCTTGTAATTTTGTATAAATACATATGTATCTATGCACATCTATATAGGTACACACATATATTTATACATATAAATAATATTTTACATATATATATTATTTTCTACTGGAAAATTTAATTCTGTCCTATACCTAAAACTCCAGCTTGATCTGGATCTTAATAAGACAATTAGATTAGTCCTATTAGTAATCTTAATCACAATGTATTTGATCCTAAAAAGAGATTTACAAATTGCTTTACTCTGAGTGTTTAACATTGGAAGACACTGAGAATAGTAGAGACAAAGACCATTTAACCAACCAAAACAGAATTTTTGTTTGGTCTAATTCATCATGGGTATTCAAGAGGAAAATGAGTAAAAGCATTTTATTACATAAATTGGAATAAGTTAAATTAGAAAATCCTCAAATATGTTCCAACACAGATGGTAAGCAGTTACCAATATTGTCCCACTAATTTCCACAGAATTTTCATTTACTTACAAATGCTTTTAATAAAAGCAAGTGAAATTAAATCAGTAGTAATAATCTCTAGACCACATATATTACTGTTGCACTTTTCCTTTGAGAACTTGATTAATTACCTATCCTCCCATTAAACTTCAGATTCTTCCTTTTTACTGGTTTCTTCACTTATTAAGCTCTTTCTACCTCTTTGAAAGTTATATTTCTGTAGATTGCTCCAATTTACCTTTGTATTATATCAAACTTTTTCATAGATAATATTCTCACACACATTTTAAGTCAACATGTACTTATTGTCCTTATAGTGTGTTTTATAAGTTCACCAGATTCAACCACCAGATTCTCCACCTTTTCACAACAAACCTTTAAAAAGTAATCAAATTGCAGCTTATTCACTGTCCAACCCTTTCAAATGTTGTTTTCATACCAGTACTAAAACCGAAGCTTCATTATGATAGCTCAGTTTGCTTATCTAAGTATCACAATGGGTCCTCAAATTTATAATAGTTCGCAAAATTCTTTCCCAAACAAACCCCTGCAACTATTTTTCCATGTTTTTCATTAAAAAAAAACAATAGCATTAATATCTCCTGAGTGTTTATGTTCAACTGTTAGATATATCGCTGATTTATCTTTCCACTGCTTTTCCCATTCCCATTGTCAGTAGTATGCACATATTTCTTACAGTTTGGAGGTCAGAAGTATGAAATGGATCCCACTAGGCTAAAACAAGGTGTTGGCAAGATTACATACCTTATTGGAGGCTCTCAGGGAGACTCCGTTTTCTTGTCTTTTCCAGCTTTTAGAGGCTGTCAACATTACTTGGCTCAGGCACAGTCAATCTTCAAAGCTAACAATAGTAGATGAAACCTTTCTCACACTGCCGTACCCTGGTACCCTGACTGTACTCTGACTCTGCTGAGCCCTCTCCCATTTTTAAAGGACTCTGTGATTACAATGGAATCACCTGGACAATCCAGCATGCTGCTTCTATTTTAAGATCAGTTGATTAGCAATCTTAATTCCACCTGCTACTTTAATGTCGTTTGCCATGTAAACTAATAACCCACAGGTTCTGGGAATTAGGATGTAGGGATTCTATTATTCTACCTACCACATCCTGCAGTAAACACTGACATACATAGTTTTTTGTTTTGTTTTGTTTTCCTTTTCCTGGAGTAGAGCCAGGACAGTATTTATTTAATTTATATTTGCAGAAGTAGACTTGCTGAGTTAAAGTACATAATTTTTTTTTTTTTTTTTTTGTTAGGCAGTTTTGCCAAAATACTCTTCCAACATGTTTCGGTGTATATTCTAATTAGTAGAGTAAAAACAACTGTTCTCTAAACATTTGCTATAGTGAATATATTATTAGTGTTCTGTCGAAATTCTCTTTACTGGTTATACATTCCAGTTGGGGTGGGGGGCCGTTGGAGCCTACAACCAATACCTGGCAACAGGTCTCATAGTAGGAAAGATGCTGCGGCAATTAGTGCTCTCAGCTCCTCATAGAACTGAGCTGAGGCTACTCTCCTCATCCTCTGCATTGACTGCATTCTTAGCTTTCTTCTCAGAAGCTTCACTTCTCCTTCCTCCACTTTTCATCTCTTAAGAGCTATCTCATAAGAAATCACTAGAACAGAAATTCTAGAATCTCAAGTTGTGCTTCCAGAGAAGCTTTCCTAAAACATTTACTAATGCTGAGAATGATCGAGCTTTTTTGTGACAGATACGACTGGTGAAATGCTTATCTATGTTTAAGATTTTTTTAAATGTCACTTGGCCTTCTGGGTTTCTCCCCCAGCAAATGGCTTCACTCCTTTGAGCAACTGATTTATTCAAGTTTTTCTTATTAACTAGTAACATTTAGGTTAAACATATATGTTTGTTAGTAGTAAGAGTTTTAAAAACACTGAATTCCCACTTGCTTTTTCATTTCATTTATGAATAACTTTTTAGTGGTTTCTTTGGTGATTGTCTAAAAGAAGTAGTTAAAAATATGATTGCACTGTATTGCTGGTTAATAATCACCTTGTTGTAATAATCATCTAGTGATTTTTTTGGCGAATTTATTTATTAGTTGTAATAATATTTTTTGTATTCCTAAGGATACACAATATCATATAATTTGTAAAACAATTTTACTTTTATCTTTCCTATCTCAATGTTTTTATTTTCTTGCCTAATAGCCCTGGCCAGAACTTCACATACAATGACAAATATGAACGGCATTATCCTTAACCTGTTCATTATCTGAGAGTGAAAACACTCATTGTTTCTAAATTAAATATGATATTAAGATAGGTTTTTTAAATTTATGCTCTTTATCAGGTTGAGAAAGTTATCTTCTATTCATTGTCTTGCATTGTTTTTATCATAAAGCGGTGTCAGATTTTGTCCAATACTTCTTTTGTATCTATTAGAGATGATCATATGATTTTGTCTTTTACTTGGTGGATATAGTATATTATATTATAGGAATTCATACATATGAATTTATTTTGAATATTAACCCTACTTTTCTTTCCTGAGATATATCTCACTTGGACATGGTATAGTTATATACATATATATATATATTTTTAATGTTAGTGGGTTTGGTTTGTTAGTATCTTGTTCATAATTTTTGCATTTATATTCATAAAATATTAATCAGTAGTTTTATTTTCTTGTAACACCTTTATCTGGTTTTGGTATTAAGGTAATACTGTCCTCATGGCATTAGTTAGAAAGTATTCTCCTATTTTTGGAAGATTTTGTGAAGAATTGGTATGAATTATTTTTTAAATATTCGGTAGACTACACCAGTAAAGTTTTCTGAATATTAGTTTAAAAAAATTAAATTACTAATTTAATTGCTTAAGTTAATTGATTATTGGCTTATTGAGGTTTCCTATTTCTCCCTAAGTTGGTAGTTGGTATCTTTTTAAAAATTTGTCTTTCGACATTTTAGTATAATGTATCTGTGTATGAATATCTTTTTGTTTATACTACTTGGAGTTTGTTGAACTTTGGAATGTGTAGATTAATATTTGTAACCAAATTTGTGAAGTTTTCAGGTATGATTTTTTTTAAAAACTTTTTTCTTTTCTTTTCTCTTTCCTAGTACTTACATCACATATATCTTAATTTGCTTGATGTTTCTTTTACTTCTCTGAGAATCTGTTCATTTTTCTTCATTCTTTTTCTCTTTCTCTAGATTATATAATTTCCATTAATCAATCTTCACATTTGCTGATTTTTAATTCTGCTAGTTCATACCTACTGTTGAGACTCCGTTGAATTTTCATTGAATTATTTTATTTTATTTTGAGAGGGGTTAAGGGGCAGAGGGAGAGAGAATCTTTTTTTTTTTTTTTTTTAGGGAGAGAGAATCTTAAGCCAGCTCCACACCCACTGCAAAGCCCAATGCAGGGCTTGATCTCATGACCTTGATCCTGACCTGAGCTGAAACCAAGAGTCAGATGCTTAACTGAGCCACCCAGGCACCCCAAATTATTACACTTTTAACTTGAGTTTTCATTTTTTAAAAAATATGTATCTAATGATATTGTTTATTTGATGGTCGATTATCATCACACCTTTATTTGCTCCTTTAAGCCTAAGGGCTTTTAAGTCTTTGAACATAAAATAGTGCTTTAGGATGCCTGGGTGGCTCAGTGGGTTAAAGCTTCTGCCCTCGGCTCAGTTCATGATCTCAGGGTCCTAGGTTTTTGAGCCCCACATCAGGCTCTGCTCAGTGGCCTGCTCCCCCATTCTCTCTGCCTTCCTTTCTGCCCACTTGTGATCTCTCTTTTTCTGTCAAATAAATAAATAAAATCTTTAAAAATAAATAAATAAATAATAAAATAAAATGGTGCCTTGAAGATATCTTGTAAAAGCTGATGTCGAAGGCCTCTCTCTTTTTTCTCTCTTTATGGCTCATACTTTCCTGTTTCCTTTTATGTTGAGTAATTTCATATTAAAATTGGACACTTTAGATACTATATTGCAGTAGTTCTGGGTACTAGATTCACGTACTCTTCAGGGGATTTTTGCTTTCCTATTTATCTGTTGAGTGACTTAGCTGAACATTTTTAGTGCAGTCTATTTCATCCACAGTGTGAAGCCTGTGCCTTTCAGGTAGATGTCTTTGATTGGGAGCTAATAGATTAGAAGCCCCATTTTCTTGGCCACACCTAACCAGAGTGGAGCATCTATCAGGATGAGCTGTTAGAGGTATAGAGGGAGGAAATAGGTTGTGGTTAGTTACCAAAGACTATTGATGATCTTACTGAGATTTAGTAGGCTTTGTTTAATAAATGCTACTTCATCTCTATGCTCTTAGGACAATTCCAGGGAGCATGGATACATGTTTAACATTTTTATAATAACTTTCACCAGTTATAGTTTCTTCCCTTATAAGCAAATCCATGATACTTTTCACACATCATTCCTGAAGTGAAACTGCCCACAATTAGTCTTGCCAACTTTGCTCCCAAATCTCAACATTATACCCCTCAGCATGCCTTGAAATTACATTTTATTCTACTAATCAGGAAAAATATCTATTATTCATGAATCACTTATCCCTACCAAGGATGTAAATTGCCTTAAAATGATATCAATTAAAATTCTATTTTGACCAATTACAAGTTGAGTTTAATCATCTTGAAATGAGTGTTTTGTTGTAATTATCCTATTAAATCCTTTCACTGTGATTTCCAGATTTTCTTAGTTTTAAATGGTCCCTTTTTCCTGAATCAGTACTTCTCATCCAAAGATAGTTTTGCCTCTCTGGAGACAGTATCAATAATTATAGACATTGTTGATTGTCATAAGAGGGGCAGGGAAAGAATGTGCTTCTGGCATCTTGTGAGTAGAGGCGGAGGTGCTCCTAAACACCATATAGCATCCTACAAGAAACAATTATGTGGGCAAACCCCAATGATGCCAAGTTTAAGAAACCCTGTGCTAACTCATTTGTATCTCTTCTGCATGGTAGTACTTCAGCCATATCACATTTTCATAGTATATATCTTATGCTCCCCATAACCTTTATTAAATAGATTGTGTCTAACTTTTGATACCATAGAATTAACATAAAAATATGAGTTCTGAAAAAAAAATGAGTTCTGTCATATTAGCAAATAAATGCAAAACAATTTAAAATAACACAGAAAATTTAATGTAAAATTTTTCTCATATCTTCCTTGAAAAAATGATAAAATTAAAGCTTTTACACATATAATAAAAGAAAAACTCAGAGCCTTAAGACACTGCCAAAAAAAAAGATAAATTATTCATTCCAAAATAACACCAAAGACTTTTCCTTTTAAGCTACCTAAAAAGCATTTACCTCAAAAATACAAAACACACAAAACACACACACAAAAAAACAAACAAAGACAAAAGAGAGAAAAGAAAACAGAATCAATAAAAGCAAAAATCAAATGAAAGGCAGGGTAGACTACCATCAAAATCAATATCCCAAGCTCATTTCAAGATAAAGAAAAGTAGGACCAGAAAAGGAATAAGACACTATTAAACTAACAAAAAGTCTACAATAGAATCTACACATAACACTTCTCTTGACTTCTTTTTGGTTTTTAGCTGGATGGAGTTTAAATAAAAATAAAAGTATTTCAGAAACAGGAAAAATATGGTTCATGCCAGTCAGCAAGTGAGCCCACGTGGAATGGAGGCATTATATAAACTTAAGTTGTTTTCAGGAAAACCTTTTCTCAGCATTATTTGTTACTTATATTAGACAATAGGGAGAATCACTGTTATCCTGGGAGGTTTGTATAGAGATATGAAATTATTCCTGGTAAACTTTGAAAATTAGGTCTAAAAGTCACATGTGATTAAATAATTTATTAGGGCAGAAGTATCATCTAACTATATTGGTTTTATAGTCATTCTGTAAATCACACACACACACACACACACACACACACACACACGAGAGTCACTTCCTTTTACAGATGCCAAATAGATACGATTTGATATGCAAGACTGGTTTAAAGAGTAAAGTCTTTAAGCCTTTTAGATTAACAGTTGCCACAGGAAAATAATTCAGTCTAGAACTGTTATTGGATTAAAATATTCTTTAACTGAAGAAAGAACAGAGATCCTTCTTTTGTCCTGTTACTTAGCTAAAAATGTAACAAAAGCTACAGCCTTTTTACTTAGTTTTCTAGCATCAAATGATAAACTACCTTACATCACTGTTCTTTAAGCCTTGCAAAAAGGTGCAATGTTGATCTCATACACACATTTTAAGAAGATAAAATGATACAAACACAAGTGGAAACTGATCAAAATTGATTCTACTCCTCTGTAATAAGTGATTTAATAAACTGTCAAGCGTTACTGCCTAAGAACTTGGAAAACACTGGGTTTTACCACCTTAAGTATACTTATTATTGCAAGCACAAAGCAAGCAATACTGCTTTTATAATTTTAAATTATTGAGAGGACCAAAAATTATGATTAAATTGTGCAAAATGAGAACTTCAAATGTAAACTAAACCGTTTCAACTTAATTGCAAAATTATTTTTCCCTGGATTTAGAAAATCATTGAAGAGATCGTGTTATCAACATCAAGACAAGTTTACTGATTCCATACTATGTGGTCTATGTAAATATTAGGAACTGAAAGAAATAGTAAAAAAAAAAAGAAAGAAAGAAAGAAAGAAAGAAGGAAAGAAAGAAAGAAAGAGAAGAAAGAAAAAAGTGAAACTTCACCATTGAGTAGCTATAAAACTGTTCAGTGATTCAGCCTCATTTTTACACACGTTGGGTTTTGCTATTGCTATTTTCATCGTAAAGTAGCCTATTCTTTGCCTGCCCTTCTGAAATTCATCACTCTTTGTTTTCAGACATCAGCAATGTGAGAGAACTTTTGGTTCTTTTGTATTGTGGTTATCCTGTTTACTTTACCATGCAGAAGTAGGATTCTGAAATAAACTCATGTCGCATAGAGTCTAATACCTAAATTATCAGTTTGTATTTGATGTCATTATTCTCCAAAACTTAAAGCCTTATTTAGACATGGGAAATAGAGGTGTTGGAAGAGTGATGGGTTTGCAGTCCAGAGAACTGGGTACTCCTTTCAGCTTTGCCTCTAACCCGATATGGAATCTCAGACAAAGTGTACCACTTACGACACATAGTTCCCTCACCCTACAGTGAGAGTTGTAGACTAGAGTAGTGCTTCTTGCAATTCAACGTGCCTTTGAATCACCTAGGGAATCTTGTTAAAATTCACATTTTTATTAAATAAGTCTGAAATGGAGTCCTAGATTTTGCATTTCTAACTTCCCAGGTGATGTTTTTGGCATCAGTATTGACCCCATTATACCTTTTGAACCTATTCTGAAAATCAAAGGCATGTTAATATCAAAATACTGGTCTGCCAAAAGGACATTTTAATTCTGTTCATATGAATTTCTAATTCCTGTTTATGTATGCATCATTTGAAATCACAGGATAGCATAATTTAGTGACAGCTTTTATCTCTGAAGTAACAATGTGTTTAAGAATTGCTTGGAACGGTAAGTTTAGAAATGACCTTGCTCTATTGTAAATAAATTGTTAATCTGTAGAGCTGAGTAATTCTACAAAATGATCTATAATCTATCATGTAGTCTTTTGTATGTTGTTTCATGAGCACAATAATTAGAGACAAAATATTCTTGCAAGGCCATCATTAAGATTTGCTTATGGGGGCGCCTGGGTGGCTCTGTGGGTTAAAGCCTTTGCCTTTGGCTCAGGTCATGATCTCAGGGTCCTGGGATCTATCCCTGCATTGGGCTCTCTGCTCAGCAGGGAGCCTGTTTCCCCCTCTCTCTCTGCCTGCCTCTCTGCCCACTTGTGATCTCTCCGTCAAAAAAATAAATAAAAAATCTTTAAAAAATTATGCTTATGGATTCATCTTGATGATGTGATAACATGGGTAAAGCAGAGTCATTTTTCTATAGAACAGAAAGATTATCCAAACACAGGATTCTATATTCTAGTTAACTTGATTTTATGTACGAGCACCTAAGTCCTGATAGATTTGCTGTTCTAAACATTTTCCTCACACTTTTTTCTCTGGCCCATCCAAAAATATTACTAAAATTTTAGGATAATGTCAGTAAATGATGCATGTGTATGTGAGTGTGTGTATTATAATAAAGTGTGTACATATATGTATATATACATATATATAGTCATTTTTCAAAAAAGTGTAGTTTTAATCCTTATTTTTTTTCCAGTAAGGGATATAGATAATGAAAAGCAAGACTCTAAGATGGCACTATAGAATCCTACCTGCTCCTGTATGAATTCCACAAAATCTCCAACTTTTAAATATTGTGGATATGATAGCATATCACTCCTATAATTGTCACATTACATGGAAAGATAGATTTGCAGATGAAGTTAAGATCCATGATTACTTAACTTTGAGTTCATTCAAAGGGATATTATCTTGGGTGGGCCTGACCTCAGGAAAGAATGCTTAAAAAAGATCAGAAAAATTTGAGAAATTCTGCTGACATTGAAGGCGCAAATAACCATGTCATGAGTGCCTATAGTGCGTTCGCGTGGCAAGGATTTTAGGATGGCTTCTAGAGGCTGAGAGCATTACATCATTGATAGGAAGAACACTGGATCATCAGTCTTAACATATGCAAGACACTAAATTTTGTCAACAACCAGTGATTCTGAAAGAGGATCCCAAGCCTCAGATTAGATTGCAGCTCCAGCGAACATTTTGATTTTAGGCTTTTGAGACCCTAAGTAGATAACTAACATAAGCCATGTCCAGATTTCTGCCCCACAGAAACTGTGAGATAATAAACCGTCATTATCTTAAGACGTTAAATTTGTGGCAATTTTTTGGGGAGCAATATATCCACTGAGGAGACAAAATTGATAGGAGAAGGAATAACAGTGGATGAGAAATGTCAACAAGTTTTTGAAAGACTAAAATAATCCAGATAATTGTAACTAAAGGACAAAATAAAATGAATCCTGTATACCAACAGAAGTAGATAATGGCTAAAAATAAAGAGCTTTTTCACCCCACAGAGTACTGGAAAGAAAGACAAAGGATGTGGAGGTAATAAGTACCAGAGAAGATTGATTTACAAGTCCTACTTTCTCCCCTCACCATCACTACCAAAGATTAGAGATTTAATTTTTGGAAAAATTTAACCAGAGCAACCCTATACTTCAGTACTGGGCACAGTAGGAGGTGGGATGAATTTCAAGCAGAAAACTGGGACGGCAGAACCACTTCTCCATCACAGAGGTACACCTAAAGCCAGGGGACTGTAAGCCAATTTTATTTTTAAATAGAAACTGCTCAGCCCAAAAGAAAGAAACTTGATGGACATGCATTTGGGGGACTTCTTCCCAAAAAAGGCCATTTTCTTATTTCTCTGTCAATGTAGTGATCTATCAATAATTACTACCTATATCCTCAGAACTTTTGATAATCTTTTCAGTTTTGCTTTTCATTATTCATGTGAGGCCAATAATAGCCAGATTTTAAAGAAACTTCAAGGGAAACAGGACCCCAAAATAAATGGGAAAAATAAAAACAGAAAATAGTGACACTAGCCTAGAAGACAGTAAAGCCTTCAAAATTGTGGGGAAAATAATTTTAAACTAGACTTCTATGTCCATATTAAACTTAAATTAATTGTAAGGGCAGAAAAAGAACATTTTCTGATACTCAAATTTTTAAACACCTCCAATGCACCCTTTTATAAACTTCCTAGAGAATGAAAGTTGAACATAAGAACATAAAATTTTGTTATAGGAGTATTACAGTGAAGATTTAAGGAAAGGTTGTGATCTATACTGTGGAAAGTTAAAGATAGAAAAATGTGGAAAATTTATAAAATAAATGGAATATAATCAAAGTAAATTACTTGATTCAACAATGTTCAGTATTTACATGGTCAAAGCAGTGTAAATACTATGATGACTAATTTTATATGTCAACTTGACTGGGCTAGGAGATGCCCAAATAGTTTGTAAAACATTATTTCTGAGCATGTCTTTGAGTGTGCTTCCAGAAGAGACTGTTATCTGAGTCAGTATCCTGTGCAAGGAACACAGCCCCTCACTAATGTAAGTGGGTATCATCCAATCTCTTGAGGGCCTAAATAGAATAAAAGTGTGATGGAAGGGTGAATTTGCTCTCTGCTTCAGCTGAGACATCTGTCTTCTCCCGTCCTCTGACATCACAAGGTTCTTGGACCTTCAAACTCAGGTTGGGACTTAGACTATCAACTCCCCTGGTTCTCAAGCTTTCAGATGCAGACTGAATTATACCTCGGCTTCCCTAGCTTGCCAGCTTGCAGACAGATCTTTCAACTTCTCAGCCTCCATAATCTTTTGAACCAATTCTTATAAAAAAAATCTATTTATCTATTATCTATCTATCATCTATCTATCTATATATATATCTATCATCTATCTATCTATCATCTATCATCATCATCTGTCATCTACCTATCTATCATCTATTTATTATCTATCTATCCCCAATTTTTTTTCTGTCTCTTTGGGGAATCCTGGCTAATACAAATACTCGGGCTACTGATTCAACCAAAACTGTGATAAAACTGCAATGAATGGGGATAGAAAGTGGCAGGTGAAGAGAATAAGTATGCTAGATCATGAGCAAGTATAATAGAAAACAAGTATGTATCCAAAATGGATACATAAAAGTTTAACAATGAAGTCATATTATCTATACTGGAAGAAATAATAGGAGATAAGACTAGGGATATAGAGATATAGTAGGAATAGGGCAGAGAACTGCTTTACTCTATAATAAACCTTATTGAACTAGTTCATTTTCTTTAAAAGTATAGTTATATAATTTTATAAACAAAATAATCAAAAACTAGAGTTGTAGGAAAATTAGATCATGTAACCCTCACCATATGTAATATAATATTATTATCTCATGCTTTTGATGAAAAATTAAGGATATAAATTATTGGCAAAGCTCATAAAAGGTAAAATTGGGGCTTATGTTTAAATTTGTTGATAAGGTTTTAAATTCAGTCCCTGATTTTCTATACCATACTCCTACCAAAATAAGGGATTACGAACAATAAATATCTATTATTATGTAATATTGTTAGTCTAAGACAGAGTGTCTGTATTAGCTTCCTAGAACTTCCATAACAAAATAACATAAATTGGATGTTTTAAAATGACAGAAATTTATTTTCTCGTAGTTCTAGAGACCAAAAGCTAAAATTAAGGTGTTGGCAGAGTTGATGTCTTCCAGAAGCTCTAAGAAAGAACACATTCCATGTCTCTGTCTTAGCTTCTAGTGGCTAACTGCAAGCCTTGGCATAGTTATTTTGTAAACACATCATTTCAGGGGCACCTGGGTGGCTCAGTGGGTTAAAGCCTCTGCCTTCGGCTTTGGTCATGATCTCAGGGTCCTGAATCGAGCTGCATCCGGCTCTCTGCTGGGCAGGGAGCCTGCTTCCCCCTCTCTTTCTGCCTGCCTTTCTGCCTGCTTGTGATCTCTCTCTGTCAAATAAATAAATAAAATCTTAAAACACACACACACACACACCACACACACACACACACACACACACACACACACACACATATCATTTCAATCTCTGCCTCAGTCTTCACATCACTTCCCAGTCTGTATGTCTTTCTGTTGTCTTCTCTCCTAATGGATTAAGGGTCGACCAGATTAAGCCAGGATGATCTCATCCTGAGATCATTAGTACAATTACATCTACAAGACACTTTTCTCAAATCAGGTCACATTCACAAATTCTAAGTGTACATATATTTTGGGTGGCCACCACTCAATCCGCTAGTGCCTAAAGTTTATTTTTACACTCTTTCCTTTATAAAGTTGGTCATCTTGATGATTCATTGCCACCGAGCTGTTTCCTAATGTGTGTTTATTATTTAAGAATAACATTATATTTTCCCCCAAAATATGGGAGCCAGTACTCTATCTGGAAACAGGTGAATTTGAATGTTATTTAATTTATATTTAATTATTTTTAATTTTTATATTAAATATTTTATATTATAATTTAATATTAAATATTATATTTATTATTTATTTAAATTATATTTTAATAAATATAATGTTATTTCAGAGCTCAAAACACCATGTGATTTCATCATCAAAGGGACAGTGTCTTTGCTGATAAAGAGAAAGTGATATTTATAATTCTCTATTCCTTTCTAAGGTGGGTGGACCCAAGAAATGCAGAGGGTTCTTTACTTGAATGGACAAAGTGAGTATGTGCATTTGGGAGAAGTAAAACAATAAAGTTAATTTACTTGAAAAAACAAAGGAGGGAAGAGAGACACAGGAAAATGCTCAGAGAAAAATAAGAGCAAGGAAGAGTGAAAAAAGCAACACTAACTCCTGAATGTACAAAGGGAGGTGGAGAATGCCATGTTTATGGGCAGTTAGAGAAATGCTTAAAGTAGAGTAATGTCAAGAGAGAATTAAGGAAATTTTATATCATGAAGGAAGTAGTGTAAGCCCACATACTCTTCCCCTTTGAAATCTCTGTTAGTCATTATTGCCTTTGTAGAGTGAGTTAATTTAAATAAATTCTATGATAGGATGAGTCCTGCTTCCAAGTTGTTTTGGAAGAAAAACAGAGGCTGCCCACAGGACACAGGTTACATTTAATATTATACACTACACACGGGTGGATAAATGCAACCAGTTGTTTTACATTTAAGATCTGGTGTTAGCAATTGAAGAGGGGCATCATGCTCTTGACAAGTATGAAATAGAAGAGTAACAAAGAATGAATTACTTCATAGAATAATTGGGTTTTTGTGCAGAAATCTTCTTGGATAATATCCCTTATTATAAATATAAAACCAACATTTTGCATTTTATGTCTTTCAACTTCCATAGCCAAATTCCTTTCAACCGTCAAGATCAGAGTATAATCAATGATTAAATAACAGACATAATAAGGGTAACTTCTCTCTCTTGAAATTGCAATATTATCTGTGTGTGATTCCTCATAGAGTACTAAAACTATATCTTTTGATTAAAATAAACCATAAGGGAAATCTATAAGTTCATGAAATGTATGTTAGGGATATTACAAGACTCTTGAAAATTCTTTGTTTAACAAAGCACTTTCTTGTATCCTCTGGCTCTAACTTATATAAAGGAAATTATCTTAGAGTTGGCGTATAAGAACATACAAGAAGAAACTGTGTAGTTTATTAATGGGAAAATTTTGGATATCTTGAAAGAAAAGCACAATTAGGAATAATGGTTTTCAAGTTATTGAATATTTTATTGGTGACAGCCTTTCTCATCAAGTAGCTAGGCATGATTCTGTTGAGGGTGACTTATTTGTGATTATCCAAAATGGTCAAACTTCATTTACTTGGGTTTAATCCTGACTCTACTTGTTAAATTTCATGATCTTGCCAGATCTTGCCAGATTTTGCCCCTCTGGATCTGAATTTGCTTGTCTATATCATGGGAGTGGATATATCAATCCTGTACAGGTTTTGTGGAAATAGATTATAGTTAAGGTGAAAATAATAGAATATTAGGAGTAACAAATCTGCAAACAGACAATAATAATAGATTATGTGGATTGTTCTGATATGGGATATACAAGTGCTATAAAGCCCAACAAAGGGGTTTTCTAATCCAGACTTAAAAGTTTTCTTAAAAGAAGATAAACCAGAGAAAGTTTCCTTAAAAATATGATTATTAAACCAACATCAGAACATTGATGAGCTATATGAGGGAGGAAGAAAGAGAGGATAACAGCCCACATAGAATGAACAGATACAGGGGGGTTCTGAAACAGGAGAGGACAAAATATTGTTTATAATAATGATTTCCTATATTTCTTCTTGCCACTCACTACACTGTGATTTTCCTGTTTAAAGTTTGTTTTCCCTGTTAAACAGAGCCCCATGAGAAAAGTGACCTACCTGTCTTGTCCAGCATTCAAAAATGTAACTAAACACTTTTTATGAACTATTTGATAATAAACACTATTTTGAGGATATTTGGGAAGATGGCAGAGTAGGAAGACGCTGAGCTCATTTCATCCCACAGACACCCTGAGGCAACAACTACACGTGATGTAACTCATTATGCAAATGACCCAAAGAGTAGTAGGACAGATCTTCCGCAGCTATGGTAATCAAACGAGTATGGTATTAGCATATGAACAGACATGAAGCAATAGAACAGAATAGAGGTCATAGACATATACCCATACATGTATGGTCAATTAACCTATGACAAAAGGGGCAAGGACATACAATAGACAAAGGATGGTCTTTTCCATAAATGGTGTCAGGAAAACTGGACAACTATGTGCAGAAGAATGAAACTGAATCTCTATTTCACACCAAATATAAAAATTACCTCAAAATAGATTAAAAACTTGAATGTAATATCTGAAACCATAAACTTCCTCAAAGAAAACATGGGTAGTAAAATATTTGACATCAATCTTAGCAACTTTTTTTTTTAAAATCTGACTCCAAATACAAGGGAGACAAAGGCAAAAATGAACAAATGGGACTATATCAAACTAAAAAGCTTCTGCACAGTGAAGGAAACCACCAGCAAAATGAAAAGATAATATACTGAATAGGAGAAGATATTTGCAAATGACAAATCTGATGAGGGATTTATATCCAAAATATATAAAGAACTCTTAAAACTTAATAACAAAAAAGCAATCCAATTAAAAAATGGGCAGAGGATCTGAATAGACTTTTTTTTTTTCAAAAACATATATAGAGGGGCTCTTGGGTGGCTCAGTGATTAAGTGTCTGCCTTTGGTTCAGGTCATGATCCCAGGGTCCTGAGATCAAGCCCCACATTGGGCTCCCTGCTCAGCGGGAAGCCTGCTTCTCCCTCTCCCACTCCCCCTGCTTGTATTCTCTCTCTGTGTGTGTCAAATAAATAAATAAAATCTTAAAAAAATACAACAATATATACAGATATCCAACAGGCACACAAAAAGTTGCTTAGCATCACTAATAATCAGGAATACACAAAATGAAACTGC
>CM053604.1:62566222-62591528 GCA_028646535.1 Procyon lotor | reverse complement strand
CCATAACCCAGCCACCCCATTCCTACCGCCCCCCCCCCTGCCTCCCAGCCACCCTTAGTTCGTTTCATGAGTCTAGAAGTCTCTTACGGTTTGTCTCCCTCCCCATCCCTTCCTGTTGCATTTCTCTCCCCCACCCCCCCCAAACTCCTGCCTTGCCTCTCAAATTCTTCATATCCTTTTTCTCAAAATCTTAAAACAAACAAATAACTTGTCCTTAGTATATGAGAAATATGTATGTGATCTGAGTATCCTCCCTAAATTGAAGTTTTTGCTTGAATGTCCACTTTTTAAAAACTGACAGTCTTTATTGTTTTAAGCAATTGTAAATTTATTTAAAAATTGAGCAAAGAGTGCAAAGAATTCCCTTATACACTTCATCCTCCTCCCAACTCCCCCAATTATAGTATGATACATTTGTTATAATTGATGAGTATACATATTTATATATTATTATTAACTAAAGTCCATTGGGGTTCACTCCTTGTGTGGTGTGTTTTGTAAAATTTGGGCAAATGGCAAATGCATAATGAAATGTATCCACAGCTATAGTATAGTTTCAGAGCCCTGAAAATGTTCTACCTATTCATCCTCTCTCCCCACAAACCACTGAACTTTTTACTGTCTTACTGTCTCCATAATTTTACCTTTTCCGGAATGTCATATATTTTAGAATCAAACACTGTGTAGTCTTTTCAGATTGTCTTCTTTCATATATATATATATATATATATATATATATATATATATATATATACACACACACACATATATAATATATGTATATATATGTATATGTATATATATGTATATACACGCACACACACACATATATACACACACGAGTACCATATATATAGTACACCAATATGTACCATATATACATATTAATTAATATGCATATATGGCTCAATACATATATTGATATGTATATATGGTTCTTTATGTCTTTTTTGTAACCTAATAGCTCATTTCTTCTTATTACTGAATATTGCATTGTATGAATATGCCATGCCTTGTTTATCCACTCACCTATTGAAAGACATCTTGCTTCCAAGTTTTAGCCATTATGAATAAAACTTATAGACCTTCATGTGCAGGTCTTTGTGTGATTATAACTTTTCAACTTATTTGTATAAGTGCCAATGGGCCTAATGGATGTGTTATTTTGTATGAGTATGTTCAGGGGTTTTTTTTGTTTTTTTTTTTAAGATTTTATTTATTTGACAGAGAGAAACACAGCGAGAGAGGGAACACAAGCAGAGGAGTGGTAGTGGGAGAAGCAGGCCTCCTGAGCAGGGAGCCCGATGTGCGGCTTGATCCTAGGACCCTGGGATCATGACCTGAGCCGAAGGCAGATGCTTAACGACTGAGCCACCCAGGCGCCCCAGTATGTTCAGTTTTGTAAGAAACTGCCAAACTATGTTCTGGAGTAGCTCTACCATTTTGCATTCTTGCCATCCAGGAATAAGAATTCCTATTGCCCTATGTCTCCACCAGCATATGATATTGTCAGTGTTTTGGATTTTTGCCATCCTCATAGGTGCGTACTGGTATCTCGTTGTTTTAATTTGTAAGTCTGTAATGAGCTATTGTGTTGAGCATCTTTTCAAGTGCTTACTAGCCATCTGTATATCTTTGTTGGTAAGGTCTCTGTTTATGTCTTTCGCCCATTTTTTTAAATTGGGTAATTGGCTTTCTTTTGTTTAAGTTTTAAGAGTTCTTTGTATATTATGGATATAATACTCCTTTATCTGGTATATGTTCTGCAGATTTCCTCCCTGTATTTGGCTTGTGTTTTCATTTTCTTAAGCAATTAGTACTTTTAATAGTAATAATCTTTTAATATTTCTTAGAGCATTTGTAGAATTAGTTTTTAACATTCTCATTTTATATTACAATTAAGTTTAAAACCATTCATTTTATTCATTTGAAAATATTATATCTTCCAAAAAAAACACTGCCTTAAGGGCTTTAGGTCAATGAGTGTTTAACATTAAAATCCTGGCAATTATAATAGTTGGACATCTGGCCACCTGCAAAAATGAAAATGAATAGTAATCCAGTAAGATTGTCATTGCAGGCTGCTTATGTTCTTTATTTTTTATACAGATTACAGAATACACTAATTAACTAAAGATCCTGCAATGACAGAAAGGAACTTTAAAGTATTCAGCATTAATTTTGTTTTTTGTTATTACTGTTTTTGTTTTTTGTTGCTGCTTGTTGGGCTTTTTGTTTGTTTTAAAGAAGACAGACTGTGGTAACTTGCACCGTTTAACTCTATTTCAGGCTTTATTCATTCATTTCAGAGGCTTTAGGTTATAACTGAAGTACAGTAATTAGCAAATGAGGAGACCTATAAAACATTTTATGAAAACGGGACTTGGTTCAGCCAATATAAATGGGCACAACAAACTTAGGAGTAAGGTTCAGCGCCTTTTCTGACAAGCTTATGACCCCAATTTAGAAGGACTCTGAACTCCATGCTTAGAGGCAACTGTCAGCCCAGGCTATAGATTCCCCAAGGGTGTTTTCTTTCTCGCACAGTGTTTTAAATGTTACTGAATATGTCAAAACCATTTTATAAAAATCAGGAGTTCCCATGTTAAAATCAACTCTTCCAGAACCCCTTTTAAAATAATAACTCATGGCAAAGGTCTGTGGCAAGAGTAACAATAACCACTCTCTTTTGACAGACTTGTTTACAGTTTACCACTGAAACTCCATTCCTACCCCATTCTTTCACTCATTTTGTTACTTCCAGACAACTGTACTGGATTTTGCAATTCCTGTTCTCTATACCACATTTTACAATGACCTTTTGAATTCTATAAATGATAGAAATGTTTTAAAATTTGAAATTTGGCATTGAGGTATTTTTCTAGAAAGTAATTAATATGTATCAAGTCAGCCCAACCATTTGATGACTGAATCACAGTATCTACACTACATATGGAAATCCAACACTTTCAGATGCACTGGTCAAATAAAAACATATAATCTCTTTAACAGTGCATAAATCTATTTTAGTGGGGAAAAAAGATTTTTCAAAAGAAAATATCATAGGAAAAGTCATGTTCATTTAGTAGTTCATATACAGTTTAAAATTTATAGAGTGGAAATAGACCTAATTACTCAATATTTATCTATTGAAAATGGTGTAAGTCAAGCACTATGCAAGGGACTAGAATAAAGAAATGTAAAGATGCTAAAAATTACTTTTTTTGCAAAGCTGTGGTGAACTTTGTAATTTTCTAAGTAACTTCTGTGTCTGACTTTTTTAAATGTAAAATATTAGTTGAGACTGTCATCCCAAAACTTAGGAGAATTCTCTTTATTGAGGCATTTTTCCCCCTTGAAACCACATTTTTTCTGTGTGTGTTTATTACCTAGCAACCAAACCATAAAAAACCTAATGTTAGATCTTAGATTGATAGGGTTTTTTGCTAGCTGTAGTATAAAATATTTTTTATGATGAAATCCATAGAAATTTCCTCCACAACAACAAAGGATTTAAGAATTATTGTACCAGCTTGCTCACTTCAGGAAAGCACATTTCAGCTTTCAGGGATTTCTGATTGATAGTCTTTGAAGTGCTGAAAATACCATGCTAGTAAATGATACCCTACAGACTAAAATCATCTTTTCATCTGTAGAACTATAGGCCAGCGTAGTATAAACCTTCTTGTGACAGACTGACTACATCCCACTTGGCATCAAATGACAGCATCATTTCAGTTGATGGTGGAAGCCTCAACAAGTACAGCCAGTGAGAGATACTTACCATGGGCAATGCTCTCCATTTGGCTTTCCTTAGATATGTGTATAGTCCGTGAAACCCTTTTATTTCAAAGACTAAATACCACTCTAAAATCTGTATTATACACTCAATGTTAACATCAAACTCGAGAAGCTGTGTGCTCAGTAGTCACGATCTTGGGCTTTGAAGACAGATTGGCCAAATTTAAATCAGGACTTTACATCCTAGCTGTGTGATCTCTGATGGGTTACTATTTTTTTTAAGATTTTATTTATTTATTTGACAGAGAGATCACAAGTAGGCAGAGAAGCAGGCAGAGAGAAGGGGAAGCAGGCTACCTGCTGAGCAGAGAGCCCAATGTGGGGATTGATCCCAGGACCCTGAGATTATGACCTGAGTGGAAGGCAGAGGCTTTAACCTACTGAGCCACCGAGTGCCCCTGATGGGTTACTATTTAAACATTCTATACCTCAGTATCCTCATTTGTAAAGTGGAGATAATAGTAACATCTATTTCATAAGATTGTTTTGAGATTAAAATGAAATTACTCAGGTAAAGCACTTAGAGCAGAGTCAATAATCAACAGATAGCAGAATTACTGTGGAATTTATTTAACTTTCTGAAGAGTCAAAAGTCTGAATGGGACCTTGGTCATGCTTAGTAACATGTCCATTTAATGTATAATGACTTCCTGTGCCATTTCCAAGAGTGGTTTGAAAAACATTCTGATGTCTCCAAATCTCCAGCTCCATCTTTCACTCTCATCAGTTGACCTTCTAGTCTACTGTCCTGAAATGATTGAGGCTCTGTAAAGGGAAGTTTTTCAAAGTCCTCTTTTCTATTTATCAATGCCTCTGGGACATTGTGTTCCTATCTAATTGTGCTTTATGTTTAGGAAAAACACCCCCCCTTTTTTTTAATCAAAACTAAATACCCTGCCTGTGTTCCTTTTTTTTTTTAATTAACATATACTGTATTATTTGCCTCAGAGTACACGTCTGTGAATCATCAGGCTTACACACTTCACAGCACTTACCATAGCACATACCCTCCCCAATGTCCATAATTCAGCCACCCTATCCCTACCCCACCACCTCCCAGCCACCCTTAGTTAGTTTCATGAGTTTAGGAATCTCTTATGGTTTGTCTCCTTCCCCATCCCATCTTCTTTCATTACTCTTCCCCACCCCCCAAAACCCCTCACCCTGCCAATCAAATTCTTCATGTCAGAGAGATCATGTGATAATTGTCTTTCTCTGACTTATTTCGTTTAGCATAATACCCTCTAGTTCCATCCATGACGTTGCAAAAGGCAAGATTTCATTTCTCTTGATGGCTGCATAGTATTCCATTATGTGTGTGTGTATATTATATATATATATATCACATCTTCTTTATCCATTCATCTATTGATGAACATCTAGGTTTTTTCCATAGTTTGGCTATTGTGGACATTGCTGCTATAAACTTTCAGGTGCTTGTGCTCCTTCAGATCACCACATTTGTATCTTTAGAGTAAATACCTAGTAGTGTGATTGCTGTGTCATAGGGTAGCTCTATTTTCAACTTTTTGAGGAACCTCCATACTGTTTTCCAGAGTGACTGTACCAGCTTGCATTCCCAACAGTGTAGGAGGGTTCCCATTTCTCTGCATCCTCGCCAACATCTGTTGTTTCTTCACTTGCTAATTTTAGCCATTCTGACTGGTGTGAGGTGGTATCTCACTGTAGTTTTGATTTGTATTTCTCTGATGCCTAGTAATGTTGAGCACTTTTTCATGTGTTTGTTGGCCATTTGGATGTCCTCGTTGCAGAATGCCTGTTCATATCTTCTGCCCATTTCTTGATTGGATTATTTGTTTTTTGAGTGTGGAGCTTGAGAAGTTCTTTATAGATTTTGGATACTAGCCCTTTATCTGATCTGTCATTTGTGAATATCTTCTCCCATTCTGTCAGTCGTTTTTTGGTTTTGTTGACTGTTTCCTTTGCTGTGATCTTGATGAAGTCCCAATAGTTCATTTTTTCCCTTGCTTCCCTTGCCTTTGGAGATGTTTCTAGAAAGAAGTTGCTGCAGCTAAGGTCGAAGAGATTGCTGTCTGTGTTCTCCTCCAGGATTTTGATGGATTCCTGTCTTACATTGAGGTCTTTGATCCATTTTGAGTCTATTTTTGTGTGCAGTGTAAGGAAATGATCCAGTTTCATTCTTCTGTATGTGGCTGTCCAGTTTTCCCAACACCATTTGTTGAAAAGACTAGATTGTCTTTTTTTCCATTGGATATTCTTTCCTGCCTTGTCGAAGATTAGTTGACCATTGAGTTGGGGGTCCATGTCTGGGCTCTCTATTCTGTTCCATTGATCTATGTGTCTGTTTTTGTGCCAGTCCAACACTGCCTTGAATACATCTTTGTAATAGAGATTGAAGTTTGGAACTGTGATGCTACCAACTTTGGTTTTCTTTATCAACATTCCTCTGGCTATTCGTGGTCTTTTCTGGTTCCATATAAATTTTAGGTTTATTTGTTCCATTTCTTTGAAATAAATTGATGGTATTTTGATAGGGGTTGTGTTAAATGTGTAGATTGCTTTAGGTAGAATAGACATTTTCATAATATTTGTTCTTCCAATGCATGAGCATGGAACATTTTTGCAATTTTTGGTGTCTTCCTCAATATCTTTCATGAGCACTTTGTAGTTTTCTACAGAGTACAGATTCTTTGCCTCTTTGGTTAGGTTTATTCCTAGGTATCTTATAGTATTGGGTACAATTATAAAGGGAATCAACTCCTTAATTTCTCTCTCTTCTGTCTTGCTGTTGGTGTATAGAAATGCAACTCATTTCTGTGCATTGATTTTATATACTGACACTTGACTGAATTCCTGTATGAGTTCTAGCCATCTTGGAGTGGAATTTTTTGGGTTTTCCACATAAAATAACTTATCATCTAGAGTGAGAGTTTGACTTCTTCTTTGCCCATTTGGATGCCTTTTATTTCTTTTTGTTGTCTGATTGCTAAAGCTAGGACTTCTAGTACTATGTCGAATAGCAGGGGAGATATAGTGGGCATCCCTGCCATGTTCCTGATCTCCTGAGAATGATATTCACTGTGGGTTTTTTTAGATGACTTTGATGATGTTGAGGAATGTACCCTCTATGTCTACACTGAAAGGGTTTTGATCAAGAAAGGATGTTGTACTTTGTCACATGCTTTTTTAGCATCAATTGAGAGTATCATATGCTGCTTGTTCTTTCTTTTATTACTGTATTATGTCACATTGATTGATTTCCAGATGTTGAACCAACCTTTCAGCCCAGGAATAAATCCCACTTGGTCATGGTGAATAATCCTTTTAATGGACTGTTGGATCCTATTGGCTTATTTTGGTGAGAATTTTTACATCCGTGTTCATCAAGGATATTGGTCTGTAATACTCCTTTTTGATGGGGTCTTTGTCTGGTTTTGGGATCAAGGTGGTGCTGCCCTCATAAAATGAGTTTGGAAGTTTCCCTTCCATTTCTGTTTTTTGGAACAAATTCAGGAGAATAGGTATTCTTGGAAGCCATTTGACCCTGGGCTCTTGTTTATTGGGAGATTTTTGATGATTGCTTCAATCTCCTTACTGGTTATGGGTCTGTTCAGGTTTTCTATTTCTTCCTTGGTTCAGTTTTGGTAGTTTATGTGTCTTGAGAAATCCATCCCTTTCTTTCAGATTGTCTCTTTTGCTGGCGTATAGTTGCTCATAAAATGTTCTTATAATTGTATTTCTTTGGTGTTGGTTGTGATTTCTCTTTCGTTCATGATCTTATTCATTTGGGTCCCTTCTCTTTTCTTTGGGATAAGTCTGGCCAAGGGTTTATCAACTTTATTAATTATTTCAAAGAACCACCTCCTAGTTGATTGTTCTACTGTTCTTTTGGTT
Organism: Procyon lotor; assembly: GCA_028646535.1. Taxonomy (NCBI): domain Eukaryota; kingdom Metazoa; phylum Chordata; class Mammalia; order Carnivora; family Procyonidae; genus Procyon; species Procyon lotor. Next base: position 62,583,851 of record CM053604.1, on the reverse strand, counting down.
TCTATCTCATTGATTTCTGCTCTGATCTTTATTATTTCTCTTTTTCTGCTGGGTTTAGGCTTTCTTTGATGTTCTCTTTTCAGCTCCTTTAGGTGTAGGGTTAGGTTGTGTATTTGAGATCTCTCTTGTTTCTTGAGAAAGGCTTGTATTGCTATATACTTTCCTCTTATGACTGTATTTGCTGTGTCCCAAAAATTTTGAACAGTTGTGTTTTCATTTTCATTTGTTTCTATGAATGTTTTAAATTCTTCTTTAATTTCCTGGTTAACCCATTCATTCTTTAGTAGGAAACTCTTTAGCCTTCATGTATTTAAGCTCTTTCCAACTTTCCTCTTGTGATTGAGTTCTTGTATCATGTCATTGTGGTCTGAATATATGCAGGGAATAATCCCAATCTTTTGGTACTGATTGAAACCTGATTTGTGTCCCAGGATGTGATCTATTCTGCAGAATGTTCCATGTGCACTAAGGAAGAATGTGTATTCTATTGCTTTGGGATGGAATGTTCTGAATATATCTGTGATGTCCATCTGGTCCAGTGTTTCATTTAGAGCTCTTATTTCCTTGTTGATTTTTGCTTAGAAGATCTGTCCATTTCAGTAAGAGGGGATATTAAAGTCCCCCACTATTATTGTTGATGTGTTTCTTTGACTTTGTTATTAATTGGTTTATATAATTGGCTGCTTCTATGTTAGGGGCATAGATATATACGATTGTTAGATATTCTCATTGGACAGTCCCTTTAAGTATGATATAGTTTCCTTCCTCATCTCTTATTATAGTCTTTGGCTTAAAATCTAATTTATCTGATATAAGGATTGCCAGGAAAGCTTGCCATTGCCAGCTTTCTTTTGACGTCCATTAGCAGGGTAAATTGTTTTCCACCCCCTCACTTTAAATCTGGAGGTGTCTTTGAATTTAAGATGAGTTTCTTGTAGACAACATATCGATGGGTCTTGTTTTTTTTTATCCATTCTGATACTCTTTGTCTTTTGATTGGGGCATTTAGCCCATTTACATTCAGGGTGACTATTGACAGATATGAATTTAGTGCCATTTTATTGCCTGTTAGGTGACTGTTCACTGTACATTGTCTCTATTCCTTCCTGGTCTATTAGGCTCTCTCTTTGCTTAGAGGACCTCTTTCAATATTTCCTATAGGGCTGGTTTGGTGTTTGCAAATTCTTTCAGTTTTTGTTTGTCCTGGAAGCTTTTTATCTCTCCCTTTATTTTCAGTGACAGCCTAGCTGGTATAGTATTCTTGGCTGCATATTTTTCTCATTTAGTGATCTGAATATATCCTGCCAGTCCTTTCTGGCCTGCCAAGTCTCTGTGTATAGGTCTGCTGCCGATCTAATATTTCTGCCTTTGCATGTTATAGACTTCTTGTCCCGAGCTGCTTTCAGGATTTTCTCTTTGTCACCGAGACTTGTAAGTTTTATTATTAGATGCTGGGGTGTAGACCTATTTTTATTGATTTTGAGGGGGGTTCTCTGTGCCTCCTAGATTTTGATGCTTGTTCCCTTCACCAGATTAGGGAAATTCTCTACAATAATTTTCTCCAATATACCTTCTGACCCTCTCTCTCTTTTTTCTTCTCCTGAGATCCCAATTATTCTAATATTGTTGCATCTTATGGTATCACTTATCTCTTGAATTCTCCCCACATGCTCCATTAGTTGTCTCTCTTTTTCTCAGGTTCTTTATTCTCTGTCATTTGGTCTTCTATATCACTAATTCTCTCTTCTGCCTCATTTATCCTAGCAGTAAGAGCCTCCATTTTTTTATTGTACCTTATTAATAGCCTTTTTTATTTCAACTTGGTTAGATTTTATTTCTTTTATTTCTCCAGAAAGGAATTTTATTTCTCCAGAAAGGGATTCTCTAATATCTTCTATGCTTTTTTCGAGCCCAGCTAGCACCTTGAAAATTGTCATTTTGAACTCTATTTCTGACTTATTACTAATGTCTATGTTGACTAGGTTTCTAGCCATCGGTACTGCCTCTTGTTCTTTTTTTGTGGTGAATATTTCCACCTTGCCATTTTATCGAGGTAAGAATAGGTGAGTGAGAGAGAAAAATACTCTAGAGTTCTGCAGTTTTCACTGATTGATGAACTTGGTCTTGGCTGGATATTCTTGCTGATCTTCTGGGGAAGAGGCCCATTGCTGTGATTCTCAAATGTCTTTGCCCATGGCGAAATTGCACCACCATTGCCAGGGGACAGGCCAAGTACTTTGCTCGGGTTCGCTCCTGGGAGCCTTTGTTCCCTGAGAACTTCTGTACTGCCCTAGAGGCCGGGAATGAAAATGGCAGCCTCCCGGTCTCTAGCCTTGAGGAGCCGAGTGCTCAGGGTTCCCCTCCTCAGTGCGCTCTCAGAGGAAAGCAGTCTATCAGTCCCGTCTCCCTGATCTCTGGCCCACATCTGAACTCAGCCAGCCCGTGACCAAACGTTTCTATCCCTGGTACACGGCCCCATTTGAAGTCTCCAAACCCAGCAGATTCCTGCCACGTGCTCCCATGCTGCTCCTCCCAGAGGAGGAAGGAAGGGGTCTCCCCAAAGCTGTCTCTTATGGCTTCCCTGCTCGAAGAGCAGCGGCCCAACTGCCTTGGATCACGGTGTAAGGTAAGCCCGAGCTGATAGACCAATGCTTGGCTCCGTCTCTGCTGCCGGCTTCCCCACCCTGTTACCTGGGATCTCTGCTGCACTCAGACACCCCCAGGTCTTCTGTGTCCCCATGGGTACTGAAACCACACTGTTCCCCCGAGGGCTAAACCCCCTGCTTAGCCTCTGGAGCATAGTCCTTTAACAGAGCTGACTTCTAAAAGTTCTGATTTTGTGCTCTGCTGCTCTGTGGCTGCTGGGAGCAGCCCCTCCCCCCACAGTCTCTCTTCCCATTGCTTTGGAATCACTTTTTCCACATATCCTACCTTTTAGTAAGTGATCAATTTTCTGCTTCTAGAATTGCTTTTCTTCCTCTCTTCTCTCTCCTGTTGAGTTTGCAGGCTTTTAGAAAGGTTTGATAACTATCCAGCTGAAATTCTGGGATCCAACACTATCTCAGCCTCCTATTCCTCTGCCATCTTGCTTGCTCTCCTTGCCTGTGTTCTTGATTATATTTTCTCTCCTCCGAATTAAAGTTGTGACTCTATTAGCAACTCTATAGTCTATAATTGTTCCCCATCTCACTCCTCTTATCCAGAGTGACTATTTTTCCCACATTTCAAGGACACTTTCCTCTCTAGTTGTTACACATCAATTAGCATGGTTATTGTTTGGTATCTCCTTCTATTAGTGTCCCAATTTGTACATTAAGTACAGGCTAAAATATGCCTGTGCTTTCCTTTGGTCCCTAAACAATTAAATGTAAATATTTGCTTTTTTTAACACTAAAACCAGATCTCCTTGTCATGATTGCTGCTTCCATTCTTCTAAATATTTTAAATAACTTACTTTTCTTCTCTTAAATGTAGACATTATCAAACTTGATATCTAACTTTCTTTCCTTTTTCTGTTCTCTTCTTTCTTTTTACTCTTCTCAATATTTCAACTACTCTTTCTCTGCCTGAAAGTCTCCATTACGTTTCTGTATATCTAAATACCCTACTGAATCATAGTTCTAAGTTCTTCCTTGAATATCTTCTTGTGCATACTATGCCCTCTCTTCAAGTCCATATCAGGTTTTCATTTTTTCAAATTCAGATAAACAGGTAAGCTGCTACCTGGTCTCTGATGTCATCCTTTGTGAATTCACTTTCATTTTATTGCCAGAATAATTTCCCTGAAGCTCAGATTGCATAGAAAACAAGTATTTCTGAAAATTCATCCTGATTCTTAAGGCCCTTAATAATATGGCTCAAACCAATTTTCAAACATTTCATTGTAGATTCACATCTGGTAGGACTCAGTTTTATTCTGTAGTATTTGAATATAGGGTTTTCTTTTGTTAAACATAAATGAGTTTTGGGAGGAGGCCAACTAGGAGAAGTGTTTTTACAGATGCTTAAAATAAAACATTGTGAATCTTGAGATTTTGGGTCTAGGAGAAGGACAAAAGCAGGGAGTCTGAACAATTAAAACCCAGAGCTTTGAGGAATGGACACTGAGATTTTATAAGCTCTAGTGTTGATAGATTGATTCCTAATGTTGAACAATTTTGAACAATGTCTAATGTTGAACAGTCTAATGTTGAACAATGTGAACATGCCACATTGTGTATAGATGTTTTCTGGCTGACCTGTTAGAAGAATTTAGTCATAAAAGTTAATCACATTTCTTGATATTTCTTTATGATTTGACATAATGCCCTCTCATTTCCTCAGATGACTTTCAAGATACCATAAATACCTTTCACTTTTCTCTTAACTTATTGGCTTCATTGCTAGTGTTTCCCTCCCCCAGAATTCAGTCCTGATTCTCTGTTCTGTTCCCAAATTGCCATTCCAGACAATCTCATCAAGTCTCATGGTTTAAGTAGAATCCACATGAGAAAGACTCTAGGATTAGCAATGATAGCTCTGATTTCTGTCTTGGATCCAAAATAATAGTTAATTACTTTCTCAACATTTCCACTTGGTGTCTAATAAGCTTTTCAAAATTAACAGATGTAAAAAATAATGTTAATTATGTTGCACTTGCCAAATAAGCAAACTAAATCTTTCTTCATGTGGTAGTTTCACTTAGTAGATATTTCTACCTCAATTTGGTTTTTATAGATGAAAAATCTATGATTAGTTCTTGATTTCTAATTCCCATGACTCCACATCCAATTCAGGCTAAAAATTCCTGAAAGAGCTACCTTCAAAATACAAATCAAATACTAAACATTGTTATGGCCCTAAGTGTAAGCCATTATCCTCTGGTGTGAGTACAATTCCCTCATGTGTACTCATATACCTTTAGAGTCTATTTCTTATATGCCAGCCACAATATTTTAAAAATACATGTAAGATTATATCATTTTCTGAGGCAGCTGGGTGGCTCAGTCAGTTAAGCATCTGCCTTTGACTCAGGTCATGATCCCAGGGCCCTGGGATCGAGCCCTGCATCAGGGTCCCTGCTCACTGGGGAGACTACTTCTCCCTCTCTTCCCTGCTCTTGCTCTCTCTATTTCTCCCTCTCTCTCTCTATTTCTCTCTCACTCTCTATTATTTTTCTCTCTCTCTCTCTCAAATAAAATCATTAAACAAATTTTATCATTTCCCTGTTCAAAGACTTGAAAGACTTCACTACACAATTAGAAGAAAAGTCAGCCTCCTTCCTGTGCTTTTCAAGGCCCTAGCTCATCTTGCCCCATGTCCTTTTTAATTTCCCCCATAACTTTCGCCTGAATCATTCTGCTTCTCCCACACTGGTGTTATTGTTGCTCCTTAACTACATAAATTTGTTTACTTCTTCAGAACTTCCATTATTATCTCGTCCTTTTGCCTGGAAAGCCTTTCCTTCATATATTCTTTGCCCCATTGTTTCATTCAGACCTTTGCTCAGGTATCTTCTTCCTCTAAGAATTATTTTATTGTATTAAAAGCCATTATCCTATCTGTAATTCTCTCTATGCTTTTTCTTTGTTTGTTTTATATAGAACTCATTATAACCTGGCGTTTTTACATTTATTTATTTGTATTTCAATATATATATATATTTTCTATGTAGAATTTTTTTGTTTTTAGTCCAAAAACTATGAACAGTACTGATAACCAATGCTTACCACAGGTCAGGTACCTAATAAACACCATTTGAACAAATGTTAAGTGAACTTTGGGTAGTAGAGTTTTGTTAATCTGTATCTTGGCATTATCATGAAATCTATGTTCTACAAAGGGCCATGTCTCACTTAATTGGAATCTCCTAAAATACTTAGAAATTTGATTTGAGATAATGTTTATAAAAATTGTTGAATCTAGGGTTTAGAAGAAGCCATAAATGATTAACAACTCCTGTGTTATTGGAATTATTTTTTTTGCAACATCTTCTATGCCTATATTTGGATAATTTCATTCTTGGGACCCACTATACCCCAAAGCAATCTTAACTATTAGAAAATTATTTTATATTTTCAGTTATTCACTTATCAATTACATATTTAACCAATTAGGCTCTGGATCCCATTGATTTCAATGCATTTGTCTTATTTTATCTTAAAAATGTTTCTCTACGGGTGCCTGGGTGGTTCAGTGGGTTAAAGTCTCTGCCTTCGGCTCAGGTCATGATCTCAGGGTCCTGGGATCAAGCCCCACATTGGGCTCTCTGCTCAGCGGGGAGCCTGCTTCCCCACCCCACCCCCGCCTCCCTCTCTGTCTACTTGTGATCTCTCTCTCTCTCTTTCTGTCAAATAAATAAATAAAATCTTTAAAAAAATGTTTCTCTAATTACAGGAATTACAGGAAAACATTATATTTCTGTACTCTGGTTAAGAAAGCCTCTTATTTAAATAAAATTTTCCATATTTCCCTCAAGGCACAGAATGGTTAGCTAAAGCTGTTTTAGTATAGGGCACTTGACATTTTTACTCAGGCACACTTGACATGTCCCCAAAATAATCCTCACCATTAGAATTCAGGCTGTTTTGGTTTCTTATATTTCCTTCTTTTTATTTTTTTTAATATTTTAAATTTTTTAAATTTTTTTTTATTTCTTTCCTTTTAAACAATAATGTGCAGAATAGATATCCTACATCATCCCTGAGCTTCACACTCTCCTCTTCCTTACTCTTAAACTATACTGCTTCCCTCAACCCATCTCTAAGGCTCAGTGCATTTCCAACATACCCTCGGGATAGAAGTCAGAGTGAGAGTAAGAGCCAGTGATGTCTCTTGCACATATTATTTGGTTATAAAAGTTAATAGCTTTTACATTTTGACATGAGAAAAAAATCCTCTGTGTCAAAACAGCTATAATTAGCTTGGCCCTTCCAAACCATCCTCCTCTATTACTGGCAATGAACAAAATATGCAATTATATTAACATAAGATGAAAGGCCCTTCAGCTTCTCACCCAAACCTTCTATTTTTATCTTCTACAAACTTTCATTTCATGCGCTGGCTACATATACTGATCCCTTTCAATCCCTAAACTTTTTCATGCACTTTGGATATCCCTTTACCTCTTACTTTGGTTTACATGACGAACTCAAAGGCCGATCCTTCTAGAGAGACTTCTAACTACTAAGAAAGTTGATTTTTCTCTGCCCTGATCAATAATTATGTTTTGTAAATACCTCCACTATGGCACTCTTCACATTGTGTTGTGATCCTTGATATTTATATCTGTCATTCTTCTAGCATGTATGGTAAGGCCTATGTCCATGGTCAGATAGAGATGTGACAACATCGAGAATATGCAGCTATGAATTACATTGCAATGTACTCATCAGAAATTAACATCTAAGATGGGTCTCCAGTTTTGGAGTGTCTGGAAATAGCAAAAGATAGGTAGATCCACATCTACAGTCTTTTGGAAGTCATAGCTGTTCTGGGCCAACCTTAGTATAAATCACTACAAAAACGTACCACAGGAGATTCTTCCTGCTGATAGGGATCAGAGTTTGATTCTCTTGGCACATGGTATATATTACGTTGCTATGTAAGAATTGTGGAATTGTGTTGGGGTTCCTCTTACTCCTTTACTACTTAAATGGAAGAAGATAATCCTAATATCTCCTGGTAAGTAGAAATATAATTAAGATTTTTCCTACTTTATCCTTTTCCTAATTATTTTATTCTCTCTTTATTCTAAATCAGAGAGTAGACAACTAAATGCAGTGTGATTCAGAGTCCTACTACACTAAGTGTCAAATATTAGGGCAGTTTTTCATTTAAGTAAAAAAATAATCATTTTTTCATTCTTTTACACATTTATTCATTCTCTGAGCACCTTTAAGTGATGAGTTTGATGAGAAGACAAAATCCCTGACCTCCTGTAAATTTTATTTAAATAAATCCATAGCTATTAAGATTTATGAATCATAATCATCAATCAACTACTATAAGTAGTCTTAGAAATGTTCCAGAATCCTAGAATCTTCATGATTTATGGCAGAGATCATCTACCTTATTAATAACCTATTTTATTTTCCTGGCCATATAACTGAATTGTATTTCCCAAACTTTCTTGTGAGTAGGCATGGCCACAGACTAAATTCTATATGATAGAATATGGGATGTTAATATATATCACTTACAAATTTGATCCATGAAAATCTCCTATATTGGACACTCCATAGTCTTTCACTTTCTGCCAGATTGATGTAGGGAAGCACAGTGACACTGGGACATTTTGAAGCCAAAATGTTGTAGATGATAAAGTCATTATGTGTAAAGAGTGTAGGTCCCAGAATCAGTCCTTGAAATCAGCCCTTGGAATCAGCCCTTGCATTGGTCAGAATTGAATCATTTTGTCAAGATTTTATATTTTTGTGATCTCATTTTTGAGATAGAATATGAGATATATTTTATATTTTTGTGATCTCATTTTTTAATATAAGAATATATTCTTATTATATCCATTTTATTCTATTCTGCTTTATATTTTCTTTGTATTTGTGTTAAAAAATATGCTTAATGGTCCAATGAGATAATTTGTGAAAACATGAAAACAAGAGGATTCAAAATCTTGACCTAGGGTTGGGATCTGATAAATTTAATGATGAATGATTTCACAATTGTATGACTATACTGAAATCCACTGAATTGAGTATTTTTAAAGGTAAAATTTATGGTATGAGAATATTATCTCAATAACCTTCTTATCTAAAAATTTATGATGAATTATAATCTTTTGATTTATTTCACTGCACTACCACTACCAGGGACATGTACACAAAAAATGCCATGTTTATAATGAGCTGTTTATGGATGGGTACTGCATGGGCCGTGGCGCTAATTCAAAATTGTCTTATTTCACTATATGCTGTAAGTGGGAAACAACTTAAAAATATAGTATTTCCAGAAAAATTGAAACAACATTTAACTACAAGACACAAGAATTTGACATTTAAAAATGTTTATTTCTTAATGTCTGTTAGAATATCAAAGCAAACACAATAAAGCTCTTATTAAAAAAAAAAATCAAATCGAGTGAAAAGCACCAAATGCAAGTTATTTACTAGCAGAACATATTTCCCAGAAAGCTAAAAGCCAAATCATTGATGAGAAACTAGTAAGGTGATCATATAAAATTATAACGAGTAAACTGCTTAGGATGAGATGAGTATGATAAATTGAAGTTTTCTCTCAAACAGTATGATAGGTCAACACATTGTGACATATTACACGATACTTGCATATAATCTAAGAAAATTTGAGTAATAACTGAAAGAACAGTGCTCGCTTCGGCAGCACATATACTAAAAATTGGAACGATACAGAGAAGATTAGCATGGCCCCTGCACAAGGATGACATGCAAATTCGTGAAGCGTTCTATATTTTTTTAAGAAAAAAAATAAATAACTGAAAGAACAATAGCTTCTCTATCCAAGTTGAGTCAACAGACTTCATCAATAAACATGTCATGTGTCACCCAATATATTGTTATTATTCCTACTTTTAACAAAGCTAACTAAAATCTATTAATATGATATACCTAGGTACAGTTTTAAAAATATTTTTCATAGTGTTTTTTGAAATTCCTGAATCCGAAGTATAGTGTCTTTCATTAATTTCAGAAAATTCTCAACCACTAACATTTCAAATATTTCCTTTCTATTCTCTCCCTTTTTTCCTTTTGGTATCCCAGTTTTGTATATACATATTACATCTTTTGAAAATTTCCCACAAGTCTTGTGGTTGTTCTGTTTTTATGCATTCTGTTCTTCCTCATTGCATTTCAGTTCAGAAAGTTTTTGTTGGCTTATGTCAAGCTCTCTGATAGTCTACTCGATTTTGTCCAGTCTACAAATGAATACATCAAAGGCATTCTTTATTTCTGTAACATTTAATTTTTTTTCCTGGTTTTATTGACATATAATTGACATCCATTACTGTGTAGGGAGTAAAGCATAATGATTTGACTTAAATATATTATGGAAATATTAACACATTAAGTTTACTAAGCATTCATCATCTTATTTAGACACAATATAAAAAAAAGAAAAATATTTCCTTGTGATGAGAACTTGGGATTTTCTCTCTTAACTTTTATATCCTACAGTGGTGTTAAGTACAGTCATCTGTTGTGTATTACATCCTTAGTGCTTACTTATCTCAAAACTAGAAGTGTGTACCTTTCACCATCTTTCTCTAGTTCTCCTTTCTCCATCCCCAACTTTGATAAACACAATCTGATCTACTTCTATGAGTTTGTTTTTTTTTTTTTTCTTCTTTTTTTTTAAGATTTCACCCATAAGAATGATCCTACAGTAACTATCTTTCTCTGTCTGACTTACTTCACTTAGCATAGTACCTTTAATTTCTGTCCATGTTTTCACAAATAGGGTTTTCTCATTTTTTTGTGGATGAATAAGATTTCATTGGGTGTGTGCATATATTTATGTGTGTACATATATACATGTATCTACACACACACACACACACACACACACCACAGCTTTATTATCCATTAATTCATTGAGGGACATGGGTTGACACAGGTTATTTTTGTGTCTTGGCTACTGTAAATAGTGCTGCTAAGAACATGGAGGTGAGGACAGCTATTAGAGTTGGTGTTTTCATTTCATTTGGATATACTCCCAGAAGTGTAATTGCTGGATCATATGGTAGTTTTACTTTTAAACTTTTCAGGGTCCTCCATATTGTTTTCCATAGTGACTACATTAATTTACAAACCCATGAATAATACACAAATGTTTCCTTTCTTCCGCATCTTTGCCAGCAAGGTTATCTCTTTTGTTTTTCTGATGGCCATTCTAACAGATGTGAGGTTATATCTCATTGTGTTTTGATTTGCATTTCACTAATGATTTAGTAATCTCAGGTGTCTTTGCATGTACCTATTGGTTTTTGATCTATCTTTTGGCAAAATGCCTATTCAGATCTTTTGTTCATTTTTTTTTTAATTTGGGATTTTTTTTTCCTATTGAGGTGTATGTGTTCTTCATATATTTTGGATATTAACTCTTTATCAGATCTATGATTTGGGAAATATTATTTTTTCTCATTCCATGGGTGGTGTTCTTTTAATTTTGCTGATTATTTATTTTGCTGTGCTGAAACTTTTTAATTTGATATAGTCCCACTTGTTCTGTTTTTTATTTTGTTGCTTGTGCTTTGGGAATCATACTCACAAAGTCATTGCCAAGACCCATGTCAAGGAATTTTTTGTTTTCTTCTACAATATCATGGTTTCGGGTCTTACATTTAAGCTTTTAACCCATTTGAGTTTTTATGAGTGGTATAAGATGCCATTTACTGTATAAGATACAGGTCTACTTTCATTCTTTTACGTGTAAATATTTAATCTTCCTGGCACCATTAATTGAAGAGAGTCTCTTCTCCATTTGTATTCTTGGCTTCATTGTCAAATATTAGTTTACTATATAAGCTTGGGATTAGATCAGGTTCTTGATTCTGTTTTTTTTTATTATTATTATTATATTTTTTCAGTGTTCCAAGATTCATTATTCATGCACCACACCCAGTGCTCCATGCAATATGTGCCCTCCTCAATACCCACCACCAGGCTCACCCACACCCTCACCCCCCTCCCCTCCAAAACCCTGTTTGTTTTATTCATCCATTTTTCAGAGAGTTTCGATGACTTTAGTTTTATAGCATAGTTTGAAATCAAAGTGTGATGCCTCCCACTTTGTTCTTTCTCAGAATTTCTTTCGCTATTCCAGGCCTTTTGTATTTCCAATAAATTCTGGGCGTATTTTTTTTTTGTCTCCTTCTGGAAAAAAAAATAGAATATTGAGAGGGATTGGACTGAATTCATAGAGGGCTTTTGGTAGTATGGATATTTTAATGACAAAAAATTTTCCAATTCATGAACACAGAATATATTTCCATTTTTTTCTGTCTTCAAATTCTTTTATTAATGTCTTCCAGTTTTCAAATTAGAGAACTTTCACCTCCTTGTTTAATTTAATCTTAAAGTATTTTATTGTTTTCCATACTGTTGTAAATGGAATAGTTTTATTTTTTCAGATAATTTGTTGTTAAGTTATAGAAACACTACCAATATTCGTATGTTAATTTTATATCCTGCCCCTTTACTGAATTTACTAATTAGACACAAGAAATTTTTGGTGGAGTCTTTAGGGTTTTTAATGTATAAAAACATTTCATAAATAAAGCAAATAGAGAAATTATTTTCTCCTTTCCAATTGTAATGCCTCTTATTTTTCGCCTGCTTGCTACAGTAAGGATATCTGTTACTATTTGAATAAGAGTGGTGAGAATGGACATCCTTGTATTGTTCCTGATGTTAGAAAACAAAACTTCTACCTTAGATTATAATATTACCTGTGGGCTTATTACACATAAACTTTATTATATTGAGGTTTTTCTATACATAATTTGTTAAGTGTTTTTATCATGAACAGATGTTCAGTTTTATCAAATTTGTGTGTGTGTGTGTCTATTGTTATGGTCCTAGGATTTTTTTTTTTAATTAGTATAATGTATCACATTGATTTGTGTATGTCAAACCATCCTTCTATTCTAGAAATAAATCCAACTTGATTTTTGGTTTTTGATTTTTTTTCTCAATGTGCTGCTGAATTTGGTTTGCTTGTATTTCATTCAGAATGTTTACATCTATATTCATCAGAGATAATGGTTTTCTTTCCTGGTAGTGACATTTTCTAGCTTTGGTAGTAGGGTGATGTTGACCTTCTAAAATGACTTTGGGAATGTTCCTCCTTTTCAATGTTTGGAAGAGTTTAAGAAGGATTGACATTAATTCTTCTTTAAATGTTTGGTAAAATTGACCACGAAGCCACTGATGGTCCTGGGTTTCTCTTCATTGGGAGATTTTTGATTAGTTATTCCATTTCCTTATAGTAATTGGTGTATGGAGAGTTTGTATTTCTTTCTGATGTAGTCTTTGTAGTTTGTGTATTTCTAAAAATGTTACAATTTTGTTTAGCTTGTCCACTTTGTTGGCATTTTGTTGTTTACAGTACCTCTTATGATCCTTTATGTTTCTGTGCTATCAGTTGTAAGGTCTCCTTTTTCACTTATAATTTTGTTGATCTGGGTTATCTTTGTTTTCTCTTGGTTAGTCTAGGTGAAGTTGTGTCAATTTTATCTTTTCAAAGATCCAACTTTTAATTTGATTCATCCTTTCTGGGTTTTTTTCCTGCTCTCTATTTCATTTATTTGTACTCTAAACCTCACTATTTTCTACATTTTGCTAACCTTGGGCTCCATTTATTCTTCTCAGTCCTTAAGGTATACAGTTAGGTTATTTATTTGGCATCTTCTTAATATAGATGTTTATTGCTAAGAAATTCTCTCTTAGAATTGCTTTTGCTGGATCCCATGTTTTGGTATTTTTATTTTATTTTATTTTGTATTATTATTTTGGTATTTTATTTGGTATTTTTATTTTATTTGGTATTTTTATATTGGTATATAAAATTTTAATTTTATTTTATTATTTGGTATATTTTTTTGGTATTTTGGTTTCCACTTTTATTTGTCTAAAGATACTTTTTATTTCCCCTTTAATTTATTCTTTGATCCAACCATTGTTCCGGACAGCTTTTTAATTTCCATGTATTCATGAATTTTCTGGTTTCCTCTTGTTTTTGATTATTAGTTTCATACCATTGTTGTCAGAGAAGATACTTAGTACGATTTCAATTTTATTGAATTGGCTAAGACTGTTTTGTGGCCTAATATACAGTCTGTTACAGAAAATGTTCCATGTACACTTAAAAAGAATGTGAGTTCTGTTGTTAGATAGAATATTCTACATATGTTTATTGGATCATTTGGGCTATAATGTTCAAATCCAGTTTCCCTATTGATTTTCTGTCTGGATAACTTCCATTGTTTAGAGTGGGGCATTAAAGTTCCCAACTATTATTATATTGATGTTTATTTCTCTTTTTAACTCTGTTAGTTTTGCTTTATATATTTAGAACATTTGATATTGGGTGCATGTATACTTACAATTGTTATATATCTTTATGTATTGACCCCTTTATCATTATATAAATGATATTGTCTCTTTTTGTCATTTTTAGCTTAAAGTCTGATATTTGTCTGATATCAGTATAATTACCTTTGTTGATTTCTTTTTGTTTTTTGTTCCCATTGGCTTGAAATCTTTTCCCATCCCTTCACTCTCAGTATATGTGTCTTTAAGGCTAAAGCGTTTCTTCGAGGCAGTATATCTTTGGATTTTTTTCTTTTAAATCCATTCAGCCATTGTCTGTCCTTGATTAGAGAAATTAATCTATTTTTAAAGTAATTTTTGATAATAAGGATTTACTATTATCATTTGGTTTTCTGGTTGTTTTGTAGTTTTACTGTTCCTAGATACTTATCCTGTGATCTTTTTTTGTGTATGTGATAGTGTTTGCTGGTATCAGTATGCTTTGTTCTTTTGTGTAATTACTACAAGTGTTTCCCTTGTGGTTATCGTATGTATTACATAAAATATCTTAAAGCTTTAACATCCTATTTTTAAACTCATAACAATTTACATTTAATATAATTCCTAAGCCTTACAGTTTAACTTCTCCACCTCATATTTGGGTTATTGATATTACAATTTAAATATTTTTAATTGCATAATAAATAATGGACTATGATTATAGTTATGATTATTTTACTGCATTTGTTTTTTAACTTTCAAACTAGAGATGAGCATGAATTATGCATCAGCATTATCCTATTACAGAATTCAATTTTGACAATATATTCACCATTACAAGTGAGCTTTAAACTGCCTTACATTTTTATGATTTTATTAGTGTCCTTTTATATTTATTCAAAAAACTTCCCTTAGCATTTTTGGTAAGGCAGGTTTACTGGTAATGAGTTCCCTCAGCTTTTGTTTGTTCAGGAAAATCTTTATTCCATCTTAATTTCTGAAGGATATTTTCATTAAGTATAGTATTCTTGGTTGACAGTCTCCCCTCCATCTCAATATTTTGAATATGTCATCCTATTCTCTTCTGGCCTAAGAAGTTTCTGTTGAGAAATCCCCAATGGCCTTATGCAGGTTCCTTTATATATAACTTCTCGATATTCTTTTGCTGTGCTTAAAATTCTTTCTCTTTGACATTTGGCAATTTAATTTTAATATGTCTTGATGTAGCCCTATTTGGGTTCAACTATTTGAAGTCTTTTTGACCTTTTGGATCTGGATGTATACTTCTCTCCCCAGGTTTGGGAAGTCTTCAACCATTATGGGTTTAAATATACTTTCTGTCCCTTTCTATTCTCCTTCTGAAAATTCTCATACTGTGAATGTTGTTTCTTTTAATGTCCAGTATTTCCATAGGCCTTCTTCACTCTTTCTTTTACTCATCTTTCTTTTTATTTCCATGACTGGATAATTTCAATTATCTTGTCTTCTGGGTCTCTGAGTCTTCTGTATGATCAAGTCTGCTTTTGGAACTCTATTGAATTTTTCAGTACAGTTAATATATTTTTCACTTCTAAGATTTCTTTTTTTAATGTTTCTGTTTGTCTATTTTCTCATTTTTGCATACATTTTTCCCCAATTTCATTTAATTGTTTGTGTTTGTTCTTCGAATTCACTGAATTTTTAAAAGAAGATTATTCTGAATTCATTTAAAAAAATCTTTTTTATTGGGGTATCTGCCTGCCTGGGTCAAGAAAGCGTGTGACTCTTGATCTCAGAATCGCACGTACAAGCCCCACATTGGGTGTAGAAATAAAAATAAAACAAAAATAATATTTTTTATTGAATAAATTTGACAAGTAACATTATGTAGTTTAAGATGTATGGAATGTTATTTTGATACATTTATTTATAGTAGCATCATTGCTCATGTGATATTTATATTTTATGATTATAGTAATTCTATTGTTTGTATTCATTACACTGTGGATTAGATCTCTGTGGTTTAATGCTTGCTACAAGTTTGTACCTTTAAATACCATCAATCTTACCCTCTTCATCCACTCATAACAACATTTTACTCTGTTTTTAAAGGCTTGACATTTTTAGATTCCACATATAAATGTTACCATACAGTACTTGTCTTTTTCTTTCTGGCTTAGCATAATATGCTCAAGGTCCATTGATGTTGTCACAAATAGCATATCTTCCTTTCTCGTGGCTGAATAATATTTCCTTGTGTATATGTACCACTTTTTTTTTTTTTTAGGATTTTATTTGATAGAGAAAGATCACAAGTAGGCAGAGAGGCTGGCAGAGAGAGAGGGGGAAGCAGGCTCCCTGCTGAGCAGAGAGCCCAATGTGAGGTTCGATCCAAGGACCCTGAGATCATGACCTGAGCCGAAGGCAGAGGCTTTACCCACTGAGATACCCAGGCACCCCTATACGTACCACTTCTTTATCCATTCATCCACTGATTGACATCTGGGTTGTTTCCATATCTTGGCTATTGTGAATAATGTTGTGATAAACGTGGGAGTGCATAAATCTTATCCAAATCCTGATTTTTTTTTTCTTTTGGGTATATACCCATAAGTGGAATTCCTGTGTCGTATGAGATCTACTTTTAATTTTTTGAGGGAACTCCATATTGTTTTCCATATGGTTGGCTAATTCACATTCCTGCCAATACTGTATAAAATTTCCCCTTTTGCCACATACTTGCCAGCACCTGTTGTTTCTTGATGATAGTTATGATGTTAAGCATTTTTTTCATGTGCTCATTAGCCATTTTGATTTTTGTCTTTGGAAAAATTTCTATTTAGTTCTTATGCCCATTTTTCAATCAGATTCTTGATTTTTGTTAAGTTGTATGAGTTCTTTATTTTGAATATTAATTCCTTATCTGACATATGATTTGCAAAAACTTCCCCCCATGCTATAGTTTGTCTTTTGATTTTTTTTTCTTGTTTTATTTTGCTTTGCTTTTTAAAGATTTTATTTATTTGACAGAAAGAGACACAGCAAGAGAAGGAACACAAGCGGGGGGTGTGGGAGAGGGAGAAGCAGGCTTCCTGCCAAGCAGGGAGCCCAATGCAGGGCTAGAACCCAGGACTCTGGGATCATGACCTGAGCCAAAGGGAGATGCTTAATGACTGAGCCACCTAGGAGCCTCTGACTTTTGATTTTGTTCATTGTTTCTTTTTTTGCAGAAGCTTTGTTTTTATGTAGTCCCATTTGGTGACATTTGCTTTTGTTGTTGTGCCTGAAAAATTATTGCCAAGATCCATATCAATGAGCAAATTGCAACATTTACTTTTTCCTTATGATCTGGACACTTTTCTTTCTTTAGCTTGCCCTAATTGTTCTGGCCAGGACTTCCAGTGCTATAATAGGGGCAGTAAGGGTGGACATCCTTGCCTTGTTCCTGATCTTAGAACAAACACTTTCAATTTCCTTCTATGGAATATAATGTTAGCTATTGGTTTGTCATATATGGCTTCTGTTATGTTAAGGTATGTTTCTTCTATACACCAACTATTAAGAGTTTTTATCATGAAAGGATGCTATATTTTGTCATATGCTTTTTCTATGTCTCTTTTTTTTCATATTCCTTTGATTCTTTTTTT
>CM053604.1:62509485-62565722 GCA_028646535.1 Procyon lotor | reverse complement strand
ATTTTGTGCTCCGCGGCTCTGTGGCTGCTGGGAGCCGGCCCCTCCCCCCGGGGTCTCTCTTCCCGTCGCTTTAAATTCACCTTTTCCAGACGTTTTTTCTATGTCTCTTGATACATGATTTATATTTTTAATTTTATTGATCTGTATTTTATTTATTGAGTGAGTGTGTTGACCATTCTTGCATCTCAGAGACAAATCCCATTTGGTTTTGGTATATAATCCTTTTAATGTGTTCTTGAATTCAGTTTGCTAATATTGAATTTCTTTCATCTATATTTATCAATGATATTTGTCTATAGTTTTATTTCTTGTGATGTCATTATTTGGTTGATATCAAGGTAATACTGAGTTTGTAGAAGGAGTTTGGAAGTATTACTTGCTTCTTTGTATTCTGGAGGAGTTTTAGAAAGATTGGTGTTAATTTTTTAAGTGTTTGGTAGAATTGTTCAGTGAAGCAGTCTAGTCCTGGAGTTCCCAGTGTTGGGATTTTAAATTTTTGATTAGTGATTCAATTTCTTGTTGTTGGTCTGTTGAGATTTTCTATTTCTCCTTTATTCAGTTTTGGTAGGTTGTTTATTTCTAGAAATATATCTATTTCTGCAAGGTTATATAATTTTTGGCATGTAATCATTCATAGTAGTCTCATGATTCTATTCTTTAGTATCATTTGTAATGTCTCCACTTTCATTTCTAATTGTATTTGAGTCTCCTCCCTTTTTTGCTTAGTCTAGGTACAGGTTTCCCATTTTTTTTTATCTTTTCCAAAAACCAACTCTTAGTTTTATTGATTCTTTTTATTATTTTTTTCTGGTCTTTATTTCATTTATTTTTACTCTGAATTTTGTCATTTTCCTACTTTTATGAACTTGGGACTTAATTTCTTCTCCTCCTTCCTCTTCTTCTTTCTTTTTTTCTTTCTTCTTCTTCTTCTTGTTTCTTGAGATGTACTTAGGTTGTTTGAGATCTTCTAATTTCTTATTATAAGCATTTACTGTTACAAAATTTCCCCTTGAAACTGCTGTTTCTGTATCCCATAGTGTTTGATATGTTGTATTTTCATTTTCATTTGTTTCAAGATAATTTTTTATTTTTTCTTCAACCTATTGGTTATTTAGAAGTGTTCATGATTAGTTTAAACGTATCTGTAATTCTCACTTTCCTCTTGTGGTTTTCATGTGGTTTCAAACCATTGTGGTCAGAAAAGATGGTATGATTTCAGTCTTCTTAAGTTTGCTAAAATTTCTTTGTGTCCTATGATCTATCCCTAAGAATGTTCTATGTTTACTTGAGAAGAATATGTACTCTGTTGCTGTTGTTTGGAATGTTCTGGATATGTTTATTAAGTGCATTTATTCTAAAGTATGGTTCAACTCCAATATCGTCATATTAACTTTCTGTCTGTATAATCTATCCATTGCTGATTGTAGGGTATTGAAGTCAACAAATATTATTGTTGTATATTTCTTCTTTAAGATCTGCTTTAAAAAAAAAATCTGTGCTACTACTTAATATATTTTAGTTCTTATATATTGAGAGAATATATATTTATGATTATTACATCTTCTTGATGTATTGGCCACTTTATCAGTATATAATGACCTTTGTTCCCTGTTATACTTTTTGGCTTGAAGTGTATTTTGTCTGATAAGTATGGTTATACCTGCCATCATTTGGTTCCCATTTACTTGAAATATTGTCTTCCATTCTCTCATGTTGAGCCTATGTATGTCTTTAGAGCTAACATGAGTCTGCTGTAGGCAGCATATAGTTGGCTGTTGCTTTTTAACCCATCTAGCCACTCTGTGTCTTTTGATTAGTGAGTTTAGTTCATTTATATTTTGGGGTGACTATTGATAGGAAGAATTTGCTCTTGCCATTTTATCGCTTGATTTCTGGCTATTTTGTCTTTATACTGTTTTTCCTCCTACTTCTATCTTTGTAAGCTGATGGTTTTCATGGTGATTTTCTCAGTCTCCTTTTTTATGTTTTCTGTCTCTGTTCTAAGTATTTGCTTTGTGATTATTATGAGGTATAAATAAAACACCTCCTAGATTAAATAGGACTTAAAAATATAAAAAGTATCTTTTCTGCTGATAGCAATTTACCTTTATTTGTCTATAAAGGATTTTTTTAACTCCTTTTATATTTTTGATGTCACTAATTACCTTTTTATGCTTTCGTTTTGTTACTAAGTTGTAATAGCTATAGTTATGCCTAATGTTTTTTTTCCTTTAATTTATATAATTGTTAAGAGTTTAATATATTGTTCTGAAAAGAGTTATGGCACCCTAATTGACTATCAACTTAATCAGAGTTTTGTGTGCTTTTGTCTTTTTGTTTTAGCTTGAAGAGCTTCTTTCAACATTTCTGGTAAGGCAGGTCAAGTGGTGATGAACTCCCTTAGCTTTTGTGTGTTTGGGAGAGCATTTATTTCTCCACCAAATCTGAAGGATAACTGCAGGATAAAGTATTTTTTGCTGGTAATTTTTAATCTTTCAACATGTGGAATATGTAATTCCACTGTTTCCTGGCCTGTAGTTTCTGCTAGAAATCTGCCAGTGGTCTAACGAGGGTTGTTTTGTAGGCTACTGTCTTTCTCCCTTCTTGCTGTCTTTAAAATTCTTTCTGTATTGTTGACTTTTGATAGTTTTAATATGAACTCCTGTTAACACAGGAGGTCTTTTTGGTAGTGAGATAATAAGATATTCTATTAATTTCATGGACCTCTGTATTCAGTTCTTCCCCAGCTATTATTCCTTTAAATAAGGAAATAATTATTGATTATATAATTATATAACATATAATTATATAAGGTTATATAATTATATAAGAAGGGAGCTCTCTACTCCCTTCTCCCTCTATTTTCCTACTTTTATACCTGTGGTTCTTGAATTGGATGTTCTAATGGAGTCAGATAGTTATCATAGAGTTTCTTTGCTTTTAAAAAAGTCTTAGTTTTCTCTCCCCTTCCTCCTGAAACATTTCTGTACTGAAGTCCTCAAGCTTATTTATTCTCTCTTCCATCTAATCTGCTCTATTTCCAGTGCTTTCTGATGCATTCCCCATCTTATTTATTGAGTTCTCCAACTCTAGAATTTCAGTTTGATTCTCTTTTAGAATTTCAATCTCTTTGCTGAAGTACTCCTTCTCTTTGTTAATTTTATTCCTGAGACCATTGTATCGCTTTTCTGAGTTTGCTTATTTAATTTCTTTGTAACAGCTATTTTGAATTCTTTATTAATTAGATTTTAATATTTTGTATCTTTGAATTTAGTTGCTAGAAAATTGTCATTTTCTTCTTGTGATACCATAACATCATGACTTTTCATGGTGTTTGATTAAAAGTGCCTCTGCTGATGTATTTGAAATAGTGACCATCTTTCTTATTTTAGGTAAGGCTTTGTTTACTTTAATTCTAACAGTTCTGCATGTTGGTAATTAAGAGCCTTCCTTTTGTTTTCCATAAGATGGTGTTAAGTTTTTGGTTTCTCTTACAAGAACTGGCTAGCCACCAAGATTGAGTATTGCTTAAAAAGCTGGTGGAGGAAAAAAAACAAAAACAAAAAGCTGGTGGAGAGAAAAGGGTGGTGACAGAATGGGGGGAGGTATGTGCTTAGCATTTGGGGCTTGGGATATATCCGCAGCTACGTAGGGGGATATTCAAGTCAGTGGTCTCAGATGTCCATGGGTGGTCCTCTTGCCAGAATCCTGGGTCAGACAGCAGGAAACCTATTATTTCAATTCTCTTTGTCTTCTTCCATTTTGTTTTCTTTTCTTCCCCCCAGTCAGTGCAGTCTCTCCTCAGAGCAATAGGTCCTTCCTGCTGCAGCACATACAACTGAGTAAAGTCCTACTCACCACCTTCTTCCTCTCCCTCCTGTGCCAGAAAGGCTTTGCTGGCCCATTGCTGCCTCTGCCACACCACCTCTACCATCACCACCTCCTTTCTCCTACTGCCTTCTCTAAAGTCCAGTCTACCCACTTTCATGTGCACAAATGGATGGCTTTCTCAGGTATCCTGCTGTGCAGATGTTCTGTTGTTCAGCTACGGATGTTTGATTCATTGTATACAAAGGAGTAAAGAATAAAGGAATGACACATGCAAACAAGATGCTGATGTCTGTCTATCTGAATTTTTTTTTTATCTGACATGTCTTCCATTTCATTAGGATCAGTTATTAGAACTTTATTAGTTTCCCCTGCTGATGTCATATTTACCAGATTTTATAATCCTTGATTCATTACATTGGAATCTGGGCATTTGAGTAATGTCCTCTTTCAGAGGTTGCAGGTTCACTTTGGCAGAAACAGTTCTTCACCAGTCAGCTCAGTTTGGCTTTCTGGATGTATCCGTTGGTAATTAATGTCCTTAGGAAGGTAGGTCCTGCTCTAGAGTCTATTTTTGGGTGAGGCAAGTGTTCAGCCTCTGAAGTCAGAACTGAGTAGTATGCCTGCCACTGGCTGAGAATAGTTTGATAGGATTGCTGGTTTGGGGGAACCTGGATGGCTCAATCAGTTACGTGTCTGCTTTCAGCCCTGGGACTGAGCCACATGTTAGGCTCCCTGCGCGGCAGTGAGTCTGTTTCTTCCTCTCCTTCTGCCCTTCTGCCTGTTTGTGCTCTCTCTCTCTCTCTCTCTCAAATAAATAAATAAAATCTTAAAAAAATTGCTTGTTTGGTTCCCTGCCCAAGTGAAACTGTAGGATAGGATTCATAGTTGCCTGGATTTTTCTAGTTAGGCTTACCAGACAGTCTGGACTAATACTATATTCAGCAATTGGTGGAGGTATGAATTAGCTTCTCTGCTCCAGCAGGGATGCAGGACCGAACCCTAGGTTTGCATGACTCACTGGGGTTTTAAATCAGGCCAGGGTGCACACTGAATATCCTGGTTATGTGAATCTACCAATTTTGTTCTGTTGACAGGGAAAGTCATAGTCTGGGCTCTCATTCAAATGCTACTGTTAACAGGGTTATTGAATAGGCTATGCAGCTTCACATGCTCTGGTTCCTTAGCTGGAGAGGCTAAAGGCTATATTCAGCAGTATGAATTAGTTTCCCTGCCTAGGTGTAATGGGAGAAGTAGCCCCATGGCCACTAATACTCTTTGTGCTTTTGAGTCAAGCTGACCTGTACCCCAAGTTCCCTGGCCAAAAAGGGCCACTGGTTTTGTTTTGCCAGGTAGTTAGCTCTGCCCACTATCTTCTACACTCAGGAGTTGCTGGGTTATATAATTTCTCGATGTTCTTACCAACACTTACTGTTAGATGGGATTTGGAACCAGGCACTGCAGTGGTGGGGAAGTAGTGTGACGAAGACTATGACAGGCTTCTACCTAAGTGGGAGTGGAAGGGCCCATTTCAGGCAACTCCCCAATTTTTCCAATTAGGCTTTATGGTGGACAGGAGCCAGCTGAGAGTCACACTATGCAGTTGGTGGGGCTGTGACTTAGCTTTTCTGCCCAGGTGTTGGCAAATCAGCCTCCAAAGTCAGAGAACTTTTCTTTTGGAGACCTAAGTTAGGCAGACCTGAAACCTACTGAATTCACAGATCATACTGTAGCAATTTCCTGACTTGCAGATGAGCAGAACCACTACTTGGGCTCTGCAAGTAGGAACTCTCAGTTAAGACCCATGTATTGGTTTTTTGAAGTCATTCCCTCTTCTCAGTTTTAATCAGATTCCAGTAGCTGAGCATATAGATTTCCTGCCATCCTGGAAGAAATGAAAACAGAGTAGGGGCTCCCACAAAGTGATTCATAACATTGAGGAGGGTGTTGGATGTCACCCATACACTCTTCCCATTAGAGGAACAATGGGTTCAGGGGAGACTTTTTTGCAAGACTCTGTGCTAGCCTGGGCAGGATCCGGGGCAATGCTATCAGTGTGTAGCCACTCCTTTCACTCTTCTAATGCAATTTGTCTTGGTCTCTGTGATGCTGGGAGGAGTCTCAGTCTCACTCTCAATCTTTTGTATTCTCTCAGTGATGTTCTATCCAAGAATAGTTGTTAGTTTTTCTTGTGATGAAGAGCAAAGTTAGGAATAACGTATGTTGCCATTGTGGTGACATCACTCCATTACTTTTAGTATTGTCCTTTGAATCTTTTGGAGTTTCTATATCTCTGATTATTTCCTCTGTTCTTGAAGGTTGTCTACTTTTCCTGTAGATTATCCTGAGTCCTCAAGATATTAATCACAGTTAGTTTAAATTGACCGATAATTCCAAAATCTGTGTTATAACTTAGTCTCTTCTGCATTTTTTGTTTCTTCAAACTGTTTTTCTTGCTTTTTACCATGACTTGTAATTTTTGGTTGAAAGCTAAATTTATGCACTGAATGTTTGTGCCCCTCCCCATTCATATGATAAAATCCCAACTCCCCGTGTGATGGTATTAGGAAGGGCATGTAATCTGTGGGAGGGGAGTAAGTCATGAGAGTAGAACCCTCATAAATGGAATCAGTGCCTTTATAAAACAGACCCTAAAGGGGTCTCTTGCTCTTTGCACCATGTGAGAATAAAAGAGAAGTCAGCCATCTGCAAACAGGAAGAGGGGTCTCAACATAAACCAATCATGTTGGTACCATGAACTCAGACTTCCAGAATCCAATGAGAAATAAGTTTCTGCTTTTAATTAAACAAGTTATATTGTAGAGTTTTGTTTTAGTGGCTCAAACTGACTAAACCTTAAACATGATGTTAATCTGTCAAAGATTGTCCTGTATTTATGTTTTCTGTGACTACAAGTGCTAGAGTCTTCAAATTCCTCTAGCGTCCTTGTTTTTGTCTCATTTGTTGACTTTGACTTCTGTAACTACTTCTCTTCAGAGAGTCTACATCTTGCAGCAATTTTAGCTATAATGAATTGTTAATATTGGAACCTACTGGTATAGTGGTAATTGCAGGAGAGGAGAAATCTTCTAAAATCTTATGATGCTATCTCAGTCCTTCGTCACTGGGGCTGTGATCTTTACACAAATTTCTTAGCTTTTTTCCACCCCTTAAGTAAGACAGAAAATCTAGAGGGGATTGAAGTGGGAGAAATGTCCTTCCCACAGATGGTATAAATTTTCAGTAAAATCTTTTCCATGGAGAGTGGGCTTTTAAGGAGAATGCTTTGCATATATTTCCCAAGGATTCTTCTTTTCCCCAGATAGGACTCAAAGATCACTCTTGGATCTTCACCATTAGAACTTGGTAGATTTCCTGTAGGTAATATCCATGAAAGTGTGAGGTCTACCCAAGGCTATGATCTTAGTAGTTTCTTACGTGATGCTAGTCTATACTCAAATGCCAGCAATTTATAGAAATTACTACTTAAGTGCTCTGTAACTATCCCTTAGAACAATGTACTGCTTAAAATATAATATATGAGAAATTATAGTAGTTACCAAGCATGCTTAGATATAGCCTTAAGAAAAGCATGTACTGGCAACAAGCCTCTGGGGGAGAGCACGATATACGTCCTTGAAGCCGAGCAGGTGGGGATGCCTGGCTCTCTCAGGGCAGAACGCCACCTGCTTCATTTTTCCGTTATCTCCCCTTCCCCAGAGAACATCAGCAGTTAGTCGGACAACCCTCTTGTTTGGTCTTGCTCACTATACATCATGTACTACATAATCAGACATATCTTGTCTTTCTTCTTACGTATTTACAAGACTCATGATCAATGTGTAACCTACTCCAGCTTCTTTGTTGATTGTTATCCACATTCTAATAAATATGAGACTGAGGAGTTGTTCAGGGTGACAGTTTTTTCTACTGTCGTCACCTGCTCCCTTCCTCTTGCAGCTGACTTGTTTGTGCCTCATTCTTCTCCTGTGCACCATCAGGAGGCGGCAGTGTTCCTATCAGTTTATCTCTTCAGTAGTGTCTGCTCTGGATAAACTGACTTTGACTATGACTCTAGATTTACTATTTATATATTTCAGGATTGCTTTTTGCCTTGCAACCTTGTTTTTTTGCCCTGGGTCTATAAAAACCACTGATTATCAGTTTGCTTAGCTTTCCTTGTGGTAAAGATTGAAATGGTAATTTCCAAGATCTTTAAAAGTTAGAGTTGAAATAGATAACCTGCCAATTCTAAGAAGTCTTCTTTAATTTTTACCTATTTTTTAAATAAAAAATATGAGTTAATCATTACCAAGGGCTTTTTATCATTTGAAATGATTATGTAATATTTTCTTGTAATGCTTCTTATGAATTAAACTGATTTTTCTGAATTTAAAAATGCATCTTTGCATTTTTTATGAACCCTACAAAATTATGATACATTTTGTTTAATAATTGTTCAATTGCCTAATATTTGGAATTATTTATTCTATGCTCTTTAGTAAATGGGTCTATGATTTTCTTATTTTTCTATCTCAAACCTTTGTTTCAAAGAGTCTTTAAAAGAAGACTACTTGGATTATTTATAAACACTTAATAACTCTGGAAGAAAACATTTTCCTCTTTGCTCTATGTGTATAGGATAGCACTGTCAGAGCAGCTGTCTGAGCCTCTAAGTGTTCATGTGACTTGGGACAAATTCTTAGTGCTTAGTGTTCTCAAAGGTAAAAGAGGAAGAATGATATAAATGTCTACCAATAGGTTTATTGTGAGGATTAAATAAAAATATCCCTGTAAGTACTTAGTATAGGGCTTGCTATGTAGAACATAACACTGTAATTGTTAGGCATTACCAAAATTAATAATAATCTATTTCAGGCCACTAACCAGGGCTCCTAACCCTGTTATATCACTACTGGGACTCTTTTACGTGACTAAATGAAACATATATCTAAATACCTTGCATACAGGAAAATGATCATTTTGTTTTTACATCTTAACTGTGGAACACACAATTTGGCAGATGGTAAGGAACCAACATATAGGTGGGTTGTATATGCATGAACAATGCTGCTTAAGCATGTAATGTAATAATGTTAATAGAATGGTTTTATTCAGGAATACCAAAGTTGTCCTTAATAAAAGATGTTTAAGTGTAAATAATTCTTCTGAATGGATACAACCTTATTAATTTTAAATCTTATATATCTTATATTGAGTTGTTTTTTAACCTGCTACAAAGCATGGAGGAAGGTATTTCAACATCAGAAATTTCAGTGGAAAATTAAGAATCTATTATTACTAATATAAGCTTTAAGGCTTTCTTGCATACATTGAGAAAAAGCTTAATAGGAGGTAATTTATAAGACTTCTGTATCATTAAGGAATTATTGGAGAGAAATAATTGGAACATCTTGACTCTTTATGTTACAGTTATGATAAAAAAAAATAGCAGAGACTTCAGCCATTAGTGTTTACTTCTGTTTTCTATATGACATACTTCTCAAATGTTAAGCATGTGATATTTTTCTGCCACCTCTATTGCCAAATCTGGTCAGAGGCAGTGGTTTCTGTTCACCATATTAGTATTAAAAGTCAATAAGTTTTTGACATTTTAGCAAGCATTCCAATGAATTTTGTTTTTAACAGATAATGAAGTAGCACAGCTCAGGAAGCCTGTGTGTGTGTGTGTGTGTGTGTGTGTGTGTGTGTGTGTGTGTGTTAAATATGCTAAAAAAATTAAATTCTATGAAAGCTTGAAACCTTTTTTAAACATGTAGCTAACTCACCATGATAGGACACAATCTTATCTTCAGCAAGATAAACATTGAGTAAAACTTGATATAGTAGCCAAAGAACCTGATATTAAAGATAAAATTTCCTGTGTTTAAAAATATTTTTAAGAATCCAGGAATTTCAAAGTCTTTGTATAAATTCATCCATTATCACAATGGTTGGAACATGGGATCATAAAAAAAATCAATGAAGAGTCTGAAAATTCCAGAGATTTTAGTAGAATTTCTAATGATAATTTGCAAGAGATTTCTCTCAAAGAAGGGTTTTGTTGTTGGTGGTGGTGGTGGTTGTTGTTTAAATCAACCTCACCACTACCACCACCACCACCACCATCATCATCATCATCATCAGTGCTCTTGGGCTGATAGGCTTTGACAGAGGCAAGCACTATAAGGAATTCTCACCTAGTAAGAAGTAATCCTTTAATATATTGTTTATACTTAAATTTGTAGTTCTTAGCAACATGGAAAAATATTCTAATATAGGAACCTTAAAAACACTGATAATGGCTAGTAAAAAGGTGCTATAATTTTGTCACATTTACTTATGTTAAATGTTACTTGGATTTAAAATCTGTTAGGATACACTTTTGAGTCATCTGTGTGTGGATAAACCTCTTTCTTAGCCTTTGACCTAATGTATCCATTCTAGACTCTTTAAAATCAGCCATTTAGTTGAAACATGGCACCATTTTAAATTTCCAGGATATGGTTACTTTAACTGTTTACTAGAATTTGAGAGACTGGATTTGTGTGTGTGTGTGTGTGTGTGTGTGTGTGTGTGTGTGTATTTCTATCCAGCACTTCTTTGATAGAAACAATAAATTGTGGAGGGCAAACTGTGGTATAAGAGGTAATTTAAATATGGTTTCTATTTAAAAGTTAAACTTAATTTAAATATTTCCTTTTTGTGTATAAGAACCCATGTAGAAAAAACAAAATTACCTCAAACCCTAGCACTGAATCACAGCATATAAAAACATCTACTAATATCATTTTACTTGTTTTTGGTTTTGTTTTGGTCATATGATTACCAGAGTATTATAAGTGATGCCTTAAATAAACCAGTACTCTCCTATTGTGAAATTCTGGGTGGATATCTATAACTAAAGCACCACCCTTCCCTTGGCTAACTTATTATCTGAAGCTAACTTTCTATATAAAGGCTGGTGCTAATTTTCCTAGTCATATTCTAAAATGTGATCAAATTTTAAACATTACTTCAGCCATAATACTCACTTGTGTCACTTCCATACATTTTTTTTTTAAAGATTTTGTTTATTTATTTGACAGAGAGGAGAGAGATCACAAGTAGGCAGAGAGGAAAGCAGAGAGAGAGGGGGAAGCAGGCTCCCTACCAAGCAGAGAGCCCGATGCGGGGCTCAATCCCAGGACTCTGAGATCATGACCTGAGCTGAAGGCAGAGGCTTTAACCCACTGAGCCACCCAGGTGCCCCCCATACATTTTATGCTGTGATGCCTGTTCTGATATCTATCCAAAAATGACAAAGCATTAGTTATATTAGAGAAATAATAATATGAAATGGAATGAGATATATAAGAGCCATTTAAAATAAGATTAAAAATGAGAATGTTTGAATGTATAAGCCCTATATACATAATATTCCACTTTAAACATTTAAAAATTACTTTCTATTGAAATTTTAAGAGAAATAGCTGTATAATTCATCCACAAGTATGTGCTGATTGATTATAATCATAACAAAAAGGGTTTGTAAATGATTACCAACAGAATATAGAAGTAGAGTTTATGCGGTCTCATAAAGTCTTCAAAATAACCCCTAAAATTTAAAACCTTCATTAATTTAATAAAAAAATAATCAATACAGTGTTTCTTGACATTTTATATAGAAAATACAGTGCAGAATCAGAAAAACTCTTCCTGTGGTTAGGAAAATGGATTGAGTCTTAAACCATAAGGTCATATTACACATAAATTATAAAATATATCATGTTTCATTTAAGCTTTTTGAAATCACATTACATAAAAGCAGACAACAGAGGAGTACCATTTATTCTGAAGTTGTGAGGCTGTAGAGAATATCTGATAAGTTTAAACATAGAATGTTAAGGTATGCTTTCAAGGCATTGCAACAGAATTTTTAATTTGTGTTCTTCTCTATTGGCTGGTATGGATGCCAAATGGATACATATTCATTCACTGTGCCAAATGTTCTGAATCATCCATCTTCCAGCCATTTTAGAAAACTGTGTGTGTGTGTGTGTGTGTGTGTGTGTGTGTGTGAGGGAGAGAAACAGAAAGAGACAGAACTGAGAAGATTTTGTATTTTTTGTGTTACTACAAAACACATAGAATTGATAAAACAAGGTTTTGTAAATTATAAAGTCAAAACATTGTATATTTTTTATTGTGACTAGTTGTAAAAATGGAGATAAAGAGTATAAACTGAATGAAAACATTCCACACATAAGTTGAAATGAAATGATAGTATCATAATCTCCCAATGGTTCCTGGGATAGTGCACTTTATTACTGGATATCAAGAACTAAAAAAAGCCCAGTGGCATAGGAAGTGGAAATAGAAATCAGGTCAACTTGACTGATTTGCCTCTTGCCGAACATTAAGATTGGCAAAAATCTTCAATTCTCGAAGATTCAAGAATCTTCATTCAAGAAAGATTCAACTTTCAAGAATCTAGAAATCACATTGCTTTATGCATAGTGTGAATACATGTGTAAATCAATCTATCATTAAGATAAATTAATATAATGGAAATAGGTACCACACAACATAATTGTTGTTTTAAATTTTATTTTGCACAGGAATTATGCATATTTTTTAATCATCATGCTTAAGTGTATCAGTTTTTTCTCAGAATAGTAGTCAAATGGTGAAACTTCCATTAAATAAAATCACTGCCCTTATTTAGGAAATCAAGAGCCGCAAAAGAAATTATACTATGGCATTCAATATTACTAAAAATTGTAATTTCTTAGAGTGATTGGCTATTATCTTTTTCATTAAATTTTTAGTTTTAGAGAATAGAAAACATTTTATGCTGTTAATCTCAGACCCATGTATATTAGAATACATCAAATAGTTTCTTTTCCCTCTAAAAATAGGGTTTAGCTAATATTCAAATTATTTTGCATTCCTGAAAATAAGATTTTGGAAGAGATGACTAACATTAGGATTATCTTTTATTCAGATCATTATTTAGGTATATGATTAACTATAGAGTGTATATTATTTAAAATTTAGGAAGAATAAATTTACATTTCCCATTTTATTTTAATTCCTTCCAAATATTTAAGAAACTTTAAACCAGCTGTAATTTTTGTCTCTACATAGAAATATCCAAACTAATTTTGTAAATATCTTGTTTTTTAGATGTATATAAGGCAACACAAAAGTATCAAATTCAATGATACCTATATCAATAGCCTCAGAAAATGAAGGAAAGAAATAAGATAATCTGTTAAGTACATTATTTTTCATCTACTGTATGTTTTCCTTATATTAGACATTTTATTGGCCCTCTCCTTTAAAAAAACATATAACACAAAATTACATTAGTGTTTTTTCCAATTGCCTTCAAAAAGAGAAATTTAGGATTTCAGATTTTCTAGGAGACAAACTTGAAATACAATAAGTTCTTTCCTCTCAGGATTTTTTATTTATTGATCTAAACATCAATACTTTTTTCAAAATGCTTTTGAATAAGTAGCTTTTTTTGCTAAAATAGATCCTTGCTCGTAAGATGTTCCTTAGCCATATTAATGGAATTTTAAGAGTAAAGAAGAATGAGGGAGCACATATTTGCTTGAGTCACTCTGCTGCCTTGGGAGCACTGGCCACTCAGGGAGCCTCCTCTGGAGCCTTGCTTGGGAGGGAGCCTACTCTGGAGCATAGTGTAAAAGAAAAGATAAGGATTATGGAATCCAGGTCAGCATACATATTGTGTGTCCTTGGGAAATTACCTGCTTTTCTGATCTCATTTATGAAATAAGTAAAGAAGTAGTGAACTTATTAGGTAGTTGTATGATGAAAATTAATGCTATGGAATGGATCTTTATGTTCCCCCTAAAGTCATAGTTTGAAGCCTTAACCCTGATGTGATGGTATTGGGAGCTGGGGCCTTTGGAAAATAATTAGGTTTAGATGAAGTCATGATATTGGGGCCATGGGATGGGATTAGTGATTTTATGAGAGGAAGGCATAGTGAAAAAGACACAGCTATCTGCAAGCCAGGAACTGAAACTGCTGGCACTTGGATATTAGATGTTCCATCTTCCAGAACTATGGGAAATAAATGTCTATTGATTAAGCCACCCAGTCTATCGTATTTTGTTATGTAACCTGAGCTTACTAAAGTAACAAGGTAATGTTTGGAAAGGGTGATAAGATATAGAACCTCCTTTTCTTGAATTTTATGTTGAGGAAGAAAAAGTAAGTTCTTTAGATTAAATCAGTAAAGTTAAAGAAACTTCACTGAAACTTCTCTAGAAAGAATCATGCTATTCCCACATTCTAGATCACTTATTGAAGTGGAAGAAATCCACTCTGTATTATTAGGAATTTTTTATTGTGTCAAGATGTTTGTGGAAAACTCTCTGGGTCTAAAATAGGGTATACTACCTTCATTCTTTTCCATGTGTAACACTAACTGGAAGGTTTATCTTTGACTTTTGTATTTGGCCTATGCTACTTAGAACTGTGGCTGGGTTCTGAGCAAGACCAAATTCTTTGTAAATAGTTTATAGATATGTTTGTAGTTCTGACTATTGGTGAAAGAACATGGCACAGATTAAGATTTGAAAAATAAAAATTTGGGGATAATGTGTATTACAGGAGTAGGCTTCTTTGGTTGATAGTTGGCTGTTTTCTTTTCTACACAGTGTAATTCAGCTTTTTATAAGAGCCCAAACAGTTTATATTGTTTATCATCCCTGCCATGTGTTTTAGATATAGCCTAGAGTTGGTGTGAAAAAGTTAGCTCATGGAAAATGAACAAGAAAAAAAAAAAGTTAAATTCCAGGAGGTGTAAATTCCCAAAGAATACACAATGTATAATTGACCTGTTTCTTGTACAAAAAAAAAAAGAAAGAAAATACATAATAGGCGTGATAATAATGCCTAGAGTCAAGTCCCAGAATGCAATTAAAATCCTAGTATAAATTAATCAGTGCTGCCTTTAAACCCATCTATCTCCCAGGGAAAAGCCTCAGCCATGGGGAATGTGATTCAGTCACATGGGAGGCAATTGCAGACAGCACCTTTAGATATTCCCTTTTCTTATTCCACTTTGAACCACATAGAATTCAAGGGCTGCTTTGAAGCATTTCATAGTTCTACAGATATTAAGAATGTATAATTCTGAAGGTGGAAATGTGGGACAAAAATTGAGATTATAGGATTATAATTAAAAGATTATACTCTGTATTCCAAGTTACTCTATTGAATTACCACTTTTCAGTTATGAGAAAGGTGATAATGAATGTGGAATAACACTACCTGCCAATCAGTAAACTGCTCTTACTGTTCCATCAACAATTAAGTTACTAAGAAATTTCTCAGGAGGACAAGTGGAATGTGGTCACTTATCCTGGAGATGTAGTCTGTAAATATATGATAATTAAAAAATACCAACTTTTCAGGGGAGGTATCATCTCAAACACACACAAGGCAAAATAAATAAATAAATAAATAAAGTGACATTTCCTCTCAATTCAATAACACTCAGGAAATAATGACCCCGGGTTGGATTAAACCTTGGAAAACACAAATTATAAACCTAGGTTAATCATGACCATGTGTGAACATTTTAAGCTCGGGAAGTACGGACATGTCTACAAATATTTAATGGTGACTAGAGGCTTGCTATTTATTTATATCTCAATCCGTAAATGGTAAAAACAAGCTGAATAATGGGTGGCTCTAGGTTCTTACCCTGAGCATATTGATACTAGTTTATTCATACCTTGAGCATTTTTGCAGCTATGGTTTCTGGGTGCCATTTGCACAAAGACGGTGGTGCTCCAAAGAAGCAAAAATAGTTGGAGAGTTACTTTATAATTTTGCTGTGACTCTCTTAGCATATAAAATTACTAAAAAAAAAAAAAAAAATCATTGAGTTCATAGAAAGAGTTGCATGTTCCAATAATTACAAAAACAGGAACAGTTTATTTCAGGTGGAAACAGCTTTTCCTTGAGGAATATCTCTTCTTAAGTGTCCTTTAAACACATTTGAAATTCAGAAGAGACCATTTGCAGCAGACATTTTACAGGGTTGCTTCGGCTTAGCTACACACACACATGCACAGAAGAAAGAGGAAGGGAAAGAAAAGACAACTGTTTCCCTCAGAAAAACAAGCACTTTTTCCCCCTGATGTCGTGTCTTTGGATATGTACCGCCTTGGAGAAATGTATAAATTATTTTTATACATGGAACTGCCTTAGAAAACTAGAGATTTTCATACAAAGAAATCAGTTTGCTGAAAGAATACCCACATGCCATTGTTCTGAGTTACTATATATACACAAGAGGAACTTAAAAAGGACCCCTGTTTTACAGTTACTGATGTACACTAGCATAGTGGGCTTACAACTTCTCCAGGCCTGAGTTACACTTAGTATTACAAATAATATTATAACAATGCTGAAAATACTGATACAAAACAGCTTTAAGGTGATATTTCCAAAAAATACCCCTCCTTTTAAAATTGAACTGTTGAATCCAGGTTATCTTTTTGAATGTTTCAGCTTTAAAAAAGATTTTTCAAGAAAATACTAGTGTTTAAAACATCTCTTAAAATGTCTATTAAATGACAGATTTTCTTAAATAGACTATATTTTTACAAAGCATAATTCAAAAGTCTATCTTTCAGGAAAACAAAACTATAAACTCCAAAAGTCCAAATCAAAAACATTATTTGTGATACATAGTTCTTCCATATCCTGGGAAAAAATCCTTGATTATTTGATCGAGCTAATTTATTTACAGACTTCAAATACTCTAGCAACACACACCAACATTTGGGACAAATGAAGCTGAATTCCATGATTAATGATCATAGTTTCTCTATCATTTCTTAAATATTGCCCAGCCCAAAGTGTATATCTGCATGAATATTATAGCATCTAAAGTAGAGTGGGAATTTTAGATAGCAGTCTCTTTAAGCCAAGCAAATTTCTGTGTGTATTGTCCTCTTTTGGCAGAATTATAAACACACAAAGAAAACATTTGACAAATAATTGTCTTGATGCACATGAGTCTTCCTTCGGAAAACCAAAATTAAAAGTAAAGCATTTCCACTAGGCTCTTGACTCTTACCAATTCTAATCCGAGTGTAAAAATGGAGCAAAGTTTAATAGTTAAAGCTGGGGGAAATTTAATGGCTTTTCCCCAAAGGATAGAGCTTAAATCCATTTTCATATTAAGAGATGCATTTCATACACAGCTTTAATTTAAGCAGATTAGTCAGATGCCATGCTAAAACTGCTATCTCAATTTCCCTTTATTCGTTTCATTTGTACATGCTGATGGATTCTGTCTGTTAGAGAATGCAAGGGAAACATATCATGCAGTAGGTATGACAATTTCAATTTTCAGGGACTATGCCTAATGTGGATAAAGTCACTAGCTTTTATCTTTGTATAGAAAATTGCAGCCCCGATTCTTACTATTTTAAAACTAGTTACTTCTACAGCTGCATTCAGCTCTGTTATTAATTAAACATAGAGGAATCATTTCGATTTATTGATCTCATGTGTACTTACGTATAGAACATATTAGGCCTTGTTTGTTAAAGAGAAATATTTCCTGTGAAATGAGTCATAAGCATTTCTGTGAGAGATTCATTTCTGAGATCAAACTGCCAAAGTTCACATATATTTACTTTTTCTTCTAAATCTGGATGACTGAGTTGTCAGAATCATGTATACTGGGCTACCAAGAAACCGACTTTCCGTTCCTCAGTTCCTCAGGTAGAACAATTGATAGGTAGTAAGCAAAATTGGACACACGTAAAAATAAGTAAAAATGCTAAAAATACAAGGAACGTGAAATAAAATAGTTTTCTTAGAATGACCCATCCTTCAGACTTTAAAAAAAAAATATGCTGATATTGCCATGACAGTTACTCAGAATATAACACGTCATGCTTGATGCATCATTTGACAAAATTCACCCAACTTTACCACCTCACCGTGTTATGTCCTACTACTTCAATATCCATAGCAAAACGGAAAGCAAAATTTTTCAAAGATCAGAGCTGTCATTCTCTATTTGGATAGCAATTACTCAGTCTGAAATCCTTTGTGAGCCAGTGTGATCTAAACATTTAGAGGATAAAAGAAATAGCCGTTTCCCCCTTAATAGTTGGCAAGATAAGCTTGAATGTATGTAATAGAGAGACAGACACATCTCTAGGTTACATGCAAGCAAGCTTCATTCTTCAAATAAATACACATCAAATATAAGACTTTCAAATCCTTCTTTTCTTCTTCTATTAACTATGTAATTTAAAATTCTTTACAGTTCCTTTATCTATTTATTCCTCACGTCTATTTTCACAGCAACACCATTAAGTAAACAGAGTGCTATTTGATATTACCTTCTGAAACTTCAATGCATATCAGTGACTGATAAAGATAAATAAACTAGGGACTATATAAACCAACGAGATGGTCCCATTTATTGTACATATATATAATAAAGTCTTCAAGGCTATCCAACCTAATTCAGTTAACATGCCTGAACCCTCATTCTAAAAAAAAAAAAAGTGCACAATTCTTTGTTTATAACTAAAACTAAAAAGTAGTAAGGATATGACAATTTAAACATGAGCTATGCACGAGAAACACTAACCATCCTTATCCAATCGAGAGACAGGAATAGGGTGATCTAATTATCCATCCTGCTGGCCTAGAGTTTGCAGCTCAGTGGTGTGTAAATTGTGGTGGAGAAAAACATTCTTTCTGCTGTACATGTGTAAAGAGATTGGCCCTCTCGGTGGCTGTCCAAACCTTCCTGTAAAGGTTGAATGCTGTCGGGTCACAGCAGCTTGGTCCTTTGGTTTCTCTGAATATGTGGAGGGCCCTTCGGTCTTAGCTGTTGGCCTCAGAGAGTTCTGCCCTACAGTGGCCCGTAAATTCTGGGTGACCTCTGATGTGAGGGTTTCATAAGTTCCTCTGGAGTGTTTGATAACTTCCACTAGTTCCTTGTCCTTCAGGAAATTACTTAAACATAGACTTGATAGCTGACAGGTCTTACTTTTGTAGGGGCTTGTCTGATCAGCTGCTGAATACCTAAAACGGTCCTCGGTGGGAGTATGCATTGCTTTTCTGTCCCTTGTGCTGAGACTTTGGCTCACAATTCGATTTCGATATGTAGCCTATAGTAAAGAAACAGAAAGGAAAACATGTCAAAAAAAAAATCCATTCATAGCATATACACAGAATACAGACTGGTATTTTCACACTCATGTGCAAAACTCTGAATTTTCAACAAGGCTTAAAAAAATTCATAAGATTAAATTTCTCAGGGCAATACTATTACAAATAGTGGTTAAGTGGATAATTTACTATAAAAGACATTTTTTAAGTAGTTTTTTTTCAGAGCAGTTTTAGTTTTACAGCAAAACTGAGAGGAAAGTACAGAGATTTTTCTTGCACCATCTGCCCCACACATTCATAACCTCCCACCATTATCACATCATTCACCAGAATGGTCCTTTTTTTTTAAACCAGTGATGAACCTACACTGACATAATTAAAGTCCATAGTTTACCTTAGGGTTCACTCTCCGAGCTGTACCTTCATTGAGTTTGAACAAATTCATGTGACACTTCTCTATTATTATAATGTCATACAGAATATTTTCACTGCCCTAAAAATCCAATGTGCTATACATAATAACCTCTGCCCTTCTCCTCTAATCCTTAGCAACCACTGATATTTTTATTGTCTCCACAGTTTTGCCTTTTTCATAATGTTGTATAGTTAGAATAATACAGTATTTATGTAGTCTTTTCCTATTTCCTTAGTTGACCGAGTAATACACATCTAAGATTTCTTCATGTCTTTCCATAGCTTAATAGTGTATTTCTTTAGTGTAGAACTAAAAGGCATTTTGAAATTTGTTTATCTAATTTCCTAAATTTGAATTCTGTGGTTTTATCTGAGAGTACAGATTATTTAGCTAAGTAATACACATCCATATATGATGCCATTAAATTTTTGTTGAACTTAAAATACTATATTTAAACATATGCTAAGAGAGTTGTAGAGTTACCAATATCATGATTTGTGTCAGCAAAATGGTCACCAAGAAATTTAAGTAACTAAAGACAAAGTCACTACAATGACCTAAAGAGAACCATAGAGCACTTAGAAAAAATTCAGCAAGTTTAACTTAGACTATTGGTTATATATTATACTTTGTTAATCAGAAAAAAAAAGGTCCAAGAGTATACACTATCTTCTTTCTCACAAGAAGTTTATACTCTAATGAGAGAAACAACACATAGCTCATTGAAACATGCTACAAAGAAAGCAAAGAATCACTGACCTCTACCTCTCAAACTAATAGTAAAGAGGGAAAAATAAAATATTTTCCAAAATTAAAACAAAAGAAAGAATGAGAAAGAAAGAAAGGAAAAGAAAGAAAGAAAGAAAGAAAAAGAAAGAAAGAAAGAAAGCGAGTGAGCGAAAAAGAAAGGGAGAGAGAAAAAAGATTACATGCTGGCACCAGAACTCCTCTTGAAGACAACCCTGTCTTGGTTTCAAAAAATACAGAGATAGAAACTGACAAGTGGGCTTATGCCTCTAGAAGCAAAAAGTGAAAGATTTATTGTTGCTGCAAAGGAGGAGGAAAGAGAAGAATATAGAGTACATGGCAGTCAACTGATACAAAATGTGCTGAAGGAGCCAATAAAAACTTCTGCATACTTGACATCTAGATAGTGTCGTTTTGCATATCTATCATTTCATTATTCCCCAGAAGAACATTTCTCCAAAAATGATCTCTATTTTGAGCCCCAATTTACTTATCTAGTCATCATCACTTTGATTAATATATTCGACATAGAACCAAACAAGCTTGATTTGACTCTGAAACCTATTCCCCAAATATCCTTTTTCTCAATAAATGGCAGCAGTATTAAGCCAACAACTGGAGATTATCTTTGCTTTTTCTCTTTTCCTTATGTCCCTTTAAAGCAAGTTCTTACTGATGTACTGCAAAAATGCAGCCTCTAGTCATTCACTTTTCTTATGTACACTCTATCTAGAGTGTATATAAGACTCTGACCCAGTTTGCCGACACATATTAGGCATTTAAAAACCACTGAACAGGTTTATCTGCTTGAAATAATAATACATGATATTTATTCAATGTATATTATGTGACAAGCATTATTCTAATATTCTAGAGGTAGAAGTCTTTTAAGGTAATTTCTATTATTCCTATTACAGGCATACCTTGGAGATATTTCAGGTTCAATTCCAAACCACTGCAATAAAGCTAATATCACAATAAAGCAAGTCAAATGAATTTTTTTGGTTTCCCAGTACATACAAAAGATATATGACACTATACTGTAGTTAAATGTGCAATAGTGTTATGCCTAAAAAAATGTACATGTCTTCATTAAAAATATTTTATTGCTAAAAAATGCTAGCCATTATCTGAGCTTTCCAGAGTTGTAATTTCTTCCCCCCCCACCCCGGGGGAAGTTCTTCTGATGTTGCTGGCTGCTGACTTGTGAGCATGGTGCTTGTTGAAAGTTGGGGTTTCTGTGGCAATTTCTTAAAATAAGACAAAGAATTTTGTTGCCTTGATAGACTCTTCCTCTCCCAAATGACTTCTCTGTAGCATGTAATGTTATTTGATAGCATTTTACCCACAGTCAAACTTGTTTCAAAATTGAAGCCAACCCTCTAAATTCATGCGGTTGCTTTGCCAACTAAGTTTATGTAATATTCGAAATCCAAGGCTGTCATTGTAATAATTTCACAGCATCTTCACCAGAAGTAGGTTCCATCTCAAGAAAGTTTTTTTGCTCATCCGTAAGAAGCAACTCCTTATACATTATAGTTTTATCATAAGATTTCAGCAATTCAGTCACATTCCAGTCTCCAGTTCTGATTTTAGCTCTCTTACTATTTCTATCACATCTGCGTTTACTTTCTCCACTGAAGTCTTGAAGCCCTTAATCATCCTTGAGGGTTAGAGTCAACTTCTTCCAAATTCATTAATGTTGTTGTTGTTGTTGTTGTTGTTGTTTTTACCTCTTTGCGTGAATCATGAATATCCTTAATGACATTTGGAACGGTGAATCCTTTCCAGAAGGTTTCCAATTAAATTTGCTCAGATCTATGAGAGGCATCACTCTGAATAGCAGCAGCTATAGATTTACAAGATGTATTCCTTAAATAATAAAACTTGAAAGTAGAAATGACTTCTTGATCCATGGATGTTGTGTTGGCATGCGTTAAAGTATCAATCCCGCTGTATATTTCAACAAAGCTCTTGAATTATTGGTTGTATTGTCAATGAGGAGTAATATTTCAATATTCAATATTCAAATATTTCAATATTTCAATAATTCAACGAAATATTCAATGAATATTTCATTCAAATATTTCAATATTTCAATTTTCAATATTTCAGAAAATATTTTTTCTGACAGTAGGTCTCAACAGTAGGCTTAAAATATTCACTAAGCCATGTTGTAAACAGATGTACTGTCATCCAGGCTTTGTTCCATTTTTAGAGCGCAGGCAAAGTAGGCTTTGTATGTTTAAGGATTTTTAGATTGGCTTCAATTTAAAGTGACCAGCTGCATTAGCCTCTAACAAGAGAGTCAGTCTGTCCTTTGAAGCCACGCACTGACTTCTCCTCTCTAGCTATGAATGTCCTAGATGGCATCTTCTTTCAATAGAAGAACTATTTTCACTACACTGAAAATCTGTTTGGTATAGCTACCTTCATTAATTAACTCAGCTAGAACTTCTGGATCACTTGCTGGAGCTTCTAAGTCAGCACTTGTTGTTTCATCTTGTCCTTTGATGTTATAGAGGTGGCTTCTTTCCTTAAACCTCATGAACCAGTCTCTGATAATATAATATTTTTCTTCAGTTTCCTCGCCTCTCACCCTTCATAGAATTAAGCAAATTTGGGGCCTTTCTGGGGATTAGGCTTTGGCTTAACGGAATGCTGTAGCTGGTTTGATCTTCTATCCAGACCACTAAAACTTTCTCCATCTAAGCAATAAGTATATTTCACTTTGTTATCATGCATGTGTTCCCTGGGTTAGCACTTTTAATTTCCTTCAATTACTTTTCCTTTACATTCGTAGTTCGGCTGTTTGGCACAAGAGACCAAGCTGTCAGCCTACCTTGGCTTTCAACATGTCTTCCTCACTAAGCTTAGTCATTTCTAGCTTTTGGTTTCAAGGTGAGAGATGTGCAACTCTTTCTTTACCTTGACTACTTAGAGGTCATTGTAATGCTATTGTCATAATTTCAATATTCTTGTGCCAACGAATAGGGAGGCTCAAGGAGAGGGAGAGAGTTGGAGGAGAGTGGCTCGTTGGTGGAACAGTCAGAACACACACCACATTTATAAATTGTTTGCCATCTTATATAATTTTAGTTTGTGGAAACATAAATAATTACAATACTTATCAGAGAGCACCATGACAAATATAAAAACAATGACTATTTTGAAATATTGCAAGAATTACAAAAATGTGACACAGAGATACAGAATGAGCAGACGCTGTTAGAAAAATTATGCCTATCGACTTGCTTGATGCAGGATCGCCACAAACCTTCAATTTATTAAAAAAAAAATTGAAGTGTAATAAAACAAGGTATGGCTGTATATTAACAGGAAGATGGAAGCACAATGAATTTGTATCCTACAGATAGTGTGGGATAGACAGTTCACTTGATTTAATACCGGTTAGTGGCCTCCCAGTATTCCTATGGGAATATTTCCAAAATGTACCACATTTTCATAAAATACATACAGAACCACACTATAAATTCATGCTTGAAAATTAACATTATGAAGATGAACCTTCCCAATTTTCTGTAAAATTAAGGCATATTAGAGGATATCTTCAGAGTGTTCTATTCCTCAGTGATTTCAAGTTGAGATATTTTGCTAAACATGTCTTTTTTCTTTCAATATTGTCTTTATGTCTGTAGTAAACTGTTATTTTTTTTACCTTTAATTTTTTTTCTTTCATTTTGATTCTGGTGTAGTTAATATATAGAGTTATATTAGTTGCAGGCATGCAACATAGTGACTCGAAAATTCCATGTTATGCAGTGTTATCCAGGTATGTATGTTAATCCACTTTACCTACTTCACCCATCCCCCTATCTCCCCTTAGCTAACCATTTGTTAATATCTTATAGTTGAAAGTTTGGGCTTTTTTTGGCTTGTGTGTCTTTTTCCTTTGTTTGTTTCTTAAATTCCACACATGAGTGAGATCATATGGTTTTTGTCTTTCTCTGACTGGCTTATTGCGCTTAGCGTCAACTCTCTAAATCCATTCATGTGGTTGCAAAATGGCAGGATTTCTTTCTTTCTCTTTCTTTCTTTCTTTTTCTTTCTTTCTTTCGTTCTTCTTTCTTTCTTTTCTCTCTCTCTCTCTCTTTCTTTTTTAAAGATTTTTATTTATTTATTTGACAGACAGAGAGCTATCACCAGTAGGCAAAGAGGCAGGCAGAGAGGGGGTGGGGGTGAAGCAGGCTCCCTGCTGGACAGAGAGCCTGATGTGGGGTTCCATCCCAGGACCCTGAGATCATGACCTGAGCCAAAGGCAGAGACTTTAACCCACTGAGCCACCCAGGCACTCCGCAAATTGCAGGATTCCATTCCTTCTTATGGCTAAATGATATTTCATTGTGTGTGTATTTTATATATATTTATATATATATGTTATATATTCTATAGATATATGTATAGATAGGTGTATGTATATATATGCACGTGTGTGTGTGTGTGTGTGTGTGTGTGTGTGTGTGTGTGTGTATACTATATCTTCTCTATCCATTTATCTGTGAATTCACACTTGGGTTGCTTCTATAATTTGGCTATTGTAAACAATGCTGCAATAAACATAGGGGTGTGTATATCACTTCAAATTAGCATTTTTATATTTTTTTGGCAAATAGTAGTCCACTTACTGGATCGCAGGGCAATTCTATTTTTAAATTTTTAAGGAACCTCCATACTATCTTCCACAGTGGCTGCACCAGTTTTCATTCCCACCAACAATATAAGGTGGTTCCTTTTTCTCCACATTCTCACCAACACTTGACATTTCTTCCGTTTTTTATTTTAGGTATTCTGATAGGTGTAAGGTAATACCTCATTGTAGATTTGATTTGCATTTCCTCAGTGTTGAACATCTTTTTCATATGTTGGCCATTTGTATGTCTTATTTAGAGAAATCTCTGTCATGTCTTCTACCCATTTTTTATTTGGATTGTCTTTTGGATGTTGAGTTGTAGAAAATGTTTACATATTTTGGATAATAATCCTTTACTGGATATGTCATTTGTAAACATCTTCTTTCATTCAGTAGGTTGTCTTTTAGTTTTGTTGGTTGTTTCCTTCCATTGTACAGAAGCTTTTTTAAGTTTTATGTAGCCCCAACAGTTTATTTTTGCTTTTGTTTCTCTTGCTTAAGGAGCCATATCTAGAAAGATGCCATTACAGCAAATATGCAGTGAAATTGCTGCCTCTCCTCCCCTTCAGGATTTTTATGGTTTTAGGTGCCACATCTAGGTCTTCAATCCACTTTGAGTTTATTTTTGTACATGGCATTAGTGGTCCAGTTTCATTCTTTTACATATAGCTCTCCACCATTTGTTGAAGACTGTCTTTTTCACATTGCACATGCTTACTTCCTGTGTCAGATTAATTGACCATATAATCATGGGTTTATTTCAGCATTATCTATTCTGTTCTGTTGATCTATGTGCCCGTTTTTGTGCCAGTACTATATTGTCTTCCATACTACAGCTTGTAGTATATCTTGTTGTGATACCTCTAACTTTTTTTTTTTTTTCTCAAGGTTGCTTTCGGTATTTGGAGTCTTTTGCAGTTCCATACAAATTTTAGGATGGTTTTTTCTACTTCTGTGAAAAATACTGTTGGTATTTTCATAGGGATAACATTAAATCTGTAGATTGTGTTGGGTAGATTTATTCTTCCAATCCATGGGCACAGATTGTCTTTCCATTTGTTTGTGTCATCTTCAATTTCTTTCATCAGTGTTTTATATTTTTCAGAGTACAGGTATTTCACCTCCTTGGTTAAATTTATTCCTAGGTTTTATTTTTGGTGCAATTGTAAATGGGATTGTTTTCTGAATTTCTGTTTTTGCTCCTTCATTATTAGTGTATAGAAATAGATTTCTGTACAGTGATTTTGTACCCTGCAAACTAAATGAACTCATTTATCTGTTCTAATAGTTTTTGGTGTAGTCTTCAGGGTTTTTAATATAGAGTATCACGTCATCTGCAAATAGTGAAATTTTACTTCTTCCTTATTGATTTGGATCTCTTTTATTTCTTTTTGATGTCTGATTGCCACAGCCAGGACTCCCAATACTATGTTGCATAACTATAGTGAGAATGAACATTCTTGCCTTTTTCCTGATCTTAGAGGAAAAGCTCTCAGTTTTGTTTTTGTTTTTTTCCCATTGAGTATAATGTTAGCTCTTGGTTTTTCATATAAGGCCTTTATTATGTTGAGATGTGTTCCTGTAAACCTACTTTGGTGAGAGTTTTTTTTATCATGAATGTATATTTTACTTTGTCAAATGTTTTTCTGCATCTATTGAAATGATCAAATGATAATGTGGTTTTTCTCCTTTCTAATTAATGTGATGTATCACATTGATTGATTTGCAAATGTTTAACCACACTTGCAAC
The DNA here is from genome assembly GCA_028646535.1 of Procyon lotor. Classification (NCBI taxonomy): domain Eukaryota; kingdom Metazoa; phylum Chordata; class Mammalia; order Carnivora; family Procyonidae; genus Procyon; species Procyon lotor. The sequence continues at coordinate 62,539,157 of CM053604.1, read as the reverse complement.
CCAGGAATAAATCCCACTAGATTATGGTGAAGGATTTTTTTTAATATTGTTGTATTTGGTTTGAAAATATTTTGTTGAGGAATTTTTGCATGTGTGCTCATGAGAGATAATGGCCTATAGTTCTCTTCTTTCAGGTGTCTTTATCTGATTTTGGTATCAATGTAATGCCAGCCTCATAGAATGAATTTAGACAATTTTCTTCCTCTTCTATTTGTTTGGAAAAATTTAAGCAGAACAGGTATTATCTCTTCTTTTTAATATTTGGTAGAGTTTGCCTGTGAAGCTCTCTTCTCCTGGACTTTTGTTTGTTGAGATTTTTTTTGATTACTGATTCAATTTCATTGCTGGTAATTAGTCTGTTCAAATTTTTTATTTCTATTTCTTCTTGCTTCAGTTTTGGTAGGTTATATGTTTCTAGGAATTTATCCATATCTTCTAGTTTGTTCAATTTGTTGGCATATAATTTTTCATAATATTCTCTTACAATCCTTTGTATTTCTGTGGTATTGATTATTTCTCCTCCATTTCCAATTTTGTTTGAATTTTCTCCCTCTCTCTCTCTCTCCATCCCTGTCCTCTCTCTCTCTCTCTCTCTCTGAGTCTGGCTAGGGGTTTATCAATTTTGTAGATTTCTTCAAAGAAACAGCTCCTGGTTTCATCAATCTGTTGTTTTTATTGTTTACATTTTGTTTTTAGTCTCCATGTCATTTATTTCTGTTCTAATTTTTATTATTTCCTTCTTCAGGTTTAGAGTTTCTTTGTTCTTATTTTTCTAGCTTCTTTGCATGTACGTTTAGATTGTTTACTTGAGATATTTCATGCTTCTTGAAGTAGGTCTGTATTGCTATAAACTTTCCTCTTAGAACTCTTACGCTGCATCCCAAAGATTTTGAACTAGTGTATTTTCATTTTCATTTGTCTCTATGTATTTTCTGTTAACTTCCTCTTTGATTTCTTAGTTGAAGAACTCATTGTTTAGTACCATGTTATTTAACCTCCATGTTTTTCTGCTCTTTCCAGATTTTTTCTTGTGGTCGATTTCTAGTTTCTTAGCCTTGTGGTCAGAAAAGATGCACGGTGCGACTTTGAATTTCTTGAATTTGCTGAGACTTGTTTTGTGGCCAAATATATGATATCTTCTGGAGAATATTTCATGTGCACTGGAAAAGTATGTTTATTCTGCTGTTTTAGTATGGAATATTCTGGATATATCTGTTAATCCATATATATTCAAAATAATTATTGATAAGTATGTTTTTATTGCTATTTTGCTACTTGTTTTGTGGTTGTTTTTATGGTTTTTCTCTGTTCTGTTTCTTTGCTCTCTTCCTTCACCATGAGTTGGCCTTCTTGAGTGATATACCAGATTCCTTTCTTTTTGCTTTTTGAATATCTATTAGTAGCTTTTGATTTGTGGTTACCATTAGATTTGTATATAACATCTGTATATAACTTCATTAAGTAAATGATCATTTAAATTTGAGCCCATTATTTACCCCTCTCCCCACCACGTTTTAAGTATTTATTATTATACTTTACATCCTTTAATTTTGTGAGTCCCTTACATGGTTTTTCTGGATATAATTATTTTTACTGCTTTTATGCTTCCTGCTTTTCTTACTCTTATGTAAGGTCTTTCCTTTCAATTCAACACATCCCCTTTAACATTTCTTGTAGGGCCGGTTTAGTGGGCATGAATTCCTTTAACTTTTGGTTTTCTGGAAAACTCTTTATCTCACATTCTATTCTGAATGACAGTCTTGTGGATAAAGTATTCTTGGCTGCAGATTTTTTTTTTCCTTTCAGCAATTCCTATATATCATGCAAAGTTTCATCTGAGATATCAGCTGGTATCCATATGAGATTTCCCTTGTATATTACTATCTTCTTTCTTCTTGCTGCTTTAAAATTTTTTCTCTTAATCACCACTTTTTGCCATTTTAATTACTATGTGTCTTGGTGTGGCCCTCCTTGGGGGGTTTGGTGGGGGCTCTCTGTGCATCCTGGATCTGGAGATCTGTTTCTTTCCCCAGGTTACGGCAGTTTTCTGCTATCATTTCCTCAAATAAATTTTCTGCCTTCTCTTCTTTCTTTTATTCTGAGGTCCCTGTAATGCAAATGTTATTACATTTGATGGAGTCACTGACTTCTCTATTTTCATTGTCCATAATTTTTTTTTTAATCTAACCTGCTCAGCCTGAATACTTTCCATTACTCTGGCCTCCAGGTTACTGATTCATTCTTCCACTTCCTCTTGTCTGCAATTTATTTCACCTAGTGTATTCTTAATTTCATTATTTTGTTCTTCATCTCTGATTGGTTCTTTTTTACCATTGTTAAGAGTTTCACTGATGTCCTCCACTCTTTTCTCAAATTCAGTGAGTATGTTTATGATCATTCCTTTAAATTCTTTATCAGACATTTTACCTATTTCTGTTTTGCTTAGATCTCTTGTTGTGATTTTGTCCTATTTGATTTGGGACATATTTCTCTCTCTCCTTATTATATCTAACTAAGTCTGTGTATCTCTTTGTGTGTATTAGGAAAGTCAGCTATAGCTCCTATTCTTGAAAGTAATCTCCTTATGAAGAAGAAGTACTATAGTGCCCTGCAGTGCGGTGTCCCATTTACCTGAACTTGGCATTTCAGGGGTGACTCTTATATGTAATGCATGTGCCCTGCTATTGTGGCTAAGCCACATTTTCCTTCAGTCCAGTTGTATACGATGGCTCATTCCTCGTGTGGGTAGTGTTTGATCCATGTGTTAATGGACCCAGGTAAGCCTTGGGCTTGAGTTGAGTCAGACTAGATGTTTGCCAGAGGTGAAATAGCATTAAACTGCAGGGTATTTTCCCTATATTATCCACAAGAAGCTTTCATTCTTGAGCAGGGCTTGTAATCAAATCAGTTATCTGCCCATAGACCTCTGCAGGGGCCACCATCTGACTTGTGTATGTGATTCTTTTTCCTTTTCCCCATGGTAGGGGTCACTTTGGAGTGGTCCTGCCTCATATTGGGGCTGCTTGCACACAGCTAAGCTTCTGGCTCCCATATGAATGCACTCCTGCCAAGAGCTATTGTAGGGGTAGATCCTTAAAGTGCTTATAGGAGAGGTGCCCAGTGGGACTGAGCACTGGGCTAGCCTGGGTAGATCAGCAAAATGTGTGTGCACTGGGCTCACAATTTTTACAAGGTGAGCACTGATCTCCCTCAGATGGGACCTGCTGCTGCCACCACAACTGAGATCCACAAAGCATGTGGTCTCAGGACATGCAGTGGTGTTAAGTGCTGGTCTTCTGGGGGAACAGACCAGCAGTGCTGGGACTGAGGCAAGCCTGGATGGAGGTGGCAGATCCCCAAAAACTGGGGGCAGGGACACAGTGCAAGCAAGTTGAATGTGAGTGGTGTGCTGGTTCCCACAGGTGGCCTAACCTGGGGCACAGGGGAGGAGAATGGCACCTCTAACTCCTTTGTTCCTGGAGGAGTCTCCTGGTGATCTCTGTCCCTCTGGAGCATACTCTGATATTAGTAAATAGTTCTCCCTCCTTTTTCCTCCAGGTGTTTTTCCAGTGGCTGCTTCCATCTTGTATCTTTGAGGACTATTGGTTGTGGTATCTCTTCAAGGAGGGGGACTCAGTTTCCTATGGATCTCCAGATTCTTCCAGAACTGGGACTGATAATTTTGAAAATTCCAGACTTTAATTTCCACTGGTTGCCGGAACTTGGGAAATTTGGCCCCTCTGGCTTTCAAAACAAAATGTTATGGGAATTTATATTCCCTGTGCAGTCTCCCTGGTGTGATTGTTTGTTTGTCTTCTTTCTCCATGCTGCAGGTCCCTCCCTCCAGTAGACAGTCCTTTAGTTCTTTTAGCTCCACACTGCATCTCTACACTTCCTACCCTCTTCTTTACATTTAGTTGAAGACTTTGTTCTGCCAATCTTCAGGTCATTTTCTGGGTCATTTACACTTATGTGTGTATTATCTAGTTGTATCCATGGGATGGAGTGACCTTAGGACTCTCCTACTGGGCCATCTTCTCCAGGATCCCTTCTGCCATTCTAATTTTTATTATGTGCTTACTTATAATAGAATCACTCTATGATTTCTATTTCTCCATTTTAACTCTTCTGTAGATTTGAAGTAGAGATAGGCTGGTTATCTTGTATAAAAGGAAGCATTGTATGACTTACAGATGTTTCAGGGAATTTCTTGGGACTAAAAGGAATAAATTATTTTGATCTGGTTTTCATTGTTAAGGAAATTTTTGGCTTCTTGTTGGCTCTTTTCCAATATTCTAGCTACTTAAGTATGCTTAGAAACATGAGCTTTCATTTTCTCTTTTTCTTTATGACTTCGGTAAGATGCTCACTTAACTGTTGAACAAGTTACCAACAAATCCACAAATTGTGCTTAATATCTGCAATCCAAACTTTAGATATATTATGAGTGCTATTTGGGAAATATTCTGAGAAAAAAATCATTTGGGACAGAAAAGAAATATAAATTAATCATGATAATCAACAGTGGTAATGTTTCTTTTTCATTTCTATTTCTACACATGCTGCCTATGAAAGTAGGGAGGTGGGTGGAAAATTCATTTCCATTACTTTAACAATACATTTGTGGAAATATTCATTATTTTCTTTATGTGATCTCTTTTTAACTCTCTTGACATAAATAAATATATGGTTTTAATAAAGACACATGGTAAGGGATCAAATAACTCAATCCTAAAGGCAGCTTCTGTGTTCCTTCTCTGGTCTAATCTCTGACAGCTATAAGGTACATGTGGATCTACAGTAAAAATAAACAAAAGGAAGACTTTCACTCTTAATTTTTAAAGAAAAGTGCACATTTTAAATCACCTGTTTTTGTTTGTTCAGCATAATTTGCTTTTGATGTCTTAGACTTTCTTTTTTCTTTTTTTATTTTTTTATGATGTTCACCATTAAGTCCAGGGCTCCTAGCATACCAAGGAGATTGCACTGCACAGGGGCTAATGGCATGATTTTGGGTCAGATGTATGTGGGTTCATTTAATCACTTGATAAATATACTAACTACTACTGAGGGCAAGATGTTGCATTATATGTTGGGAAACAGTGCTATGTATAAAAGAACTGGCGACTGACTTTAAGCAGTTTAAAGTTTAATGGGAAAGTCAATCAGAATCAGAAATTTTTGTAGCTAAGTGACTACGGCAGGTCCCTTACCTTTATAAGTCTCCAATCTCCTCATCTATGAAGGGAAAATTTATATTCATACCTGTACCTACATGAAGGATTGTTAAGATTCAATAAACTACTGTGTACAAAATACCTAATATTATACCTGGAATGTAATTAACTTGATGATAGCAACCCTTGAAACAATTACAATATCAAAATAAAGTGACCAACAGACCTAGAAATTACTTTGATAGACGCTCATTTCATCCTTGAGAAAACAAACCTTTGAACACCTCTTAACTTCTAATTTATAAAGGGAATAAATTTTAGTGCCTTAGTAGTAATAGCAACATATTAAATTATAGACTCAAAAATGACTGTGACCCATTTGACATTGGCCTAGTAACCTGAAGATTGGGTCATTTCAGTAGTGCAGAAAATAAGTGATAAAGGCATGAGCTGAGTCAATATAATAAATATATATGAAAAAACTAATAAATATAATGAATGAATGACAACAAACTTTAATATATTTAATTGCAAATATATCAATATATAGATCTAAAGGCAAAAAATAGAAACTTTAAAAACTGTTGTCAAGAGACCAACTCTATGTACTGTTAAATATGATTACATATATGGAAAGTGTTTTGAAAGAAAATGTTACTCATGAGTAAAATATTAAAATTATAAAATTTTAAGTGTCTTAAATGTATTTCCATTTTCTTTACATTTAATTAATTGCCTTGTTTATCATTTAATCCCAATAAAATCTAGATTGCATCTATTTTATTTATTTTTTAAAGATTTTATTTATTTATTTGACAGAGAGAGATCACAAGTAGGCAGAGAGGCAGGCAGAGAGAGAGGGGAAAGCAGGCTCCCTGCTGAACAGAGAGCTCAATGTGGGGCTTGATCCCAGGACCCTGAGATCATGACCTGAGGCGAAGGCAGAGGCTTTAACCCACTGAGCCACCCAGGCACCCCGCAGCTGTTTTTTTTTTTTTTTTTTAATGTTGCTTATAAATCATTTTTTTTATCCCATGAGCAAAACTCCCTTCTAAAATACAAACCAAAATACTTTTCAACTCATTTAAAGAATGGTGTATACTCAGATTCCCTGTTGTATATTCAACCTAATCTTGATCTTTACTTTTATTTTCTTTCTATCTAGTTAGCCCTGGAGGCTATCATAAGGGTCTTTTTCATACATTTTCTGTAATGATCTTTTTAAACTCTCTTAAAAGTTAAATTAGCATTGTGACACATTTTAGAGAAGAATTAGATGAAAATGTTCTGTACATAGTTCTCTCTCCATTGAAACGTATACCTTGAGGGAAACTTTCTTGCCTAACTTTTAAAGGATGGGTTCTATAGTATTTCAAACAAATTCTGTACTATCTCTAGAATCTACTATTGAAAGAGATATAAAGATTTTTTCTTATTAAACTCCACCAAACTATTTTTTAATTTAGTTTTAATGAAGCCTATAGTTGCCTTAACTACGAACCTATTAGACAAGTTAAAAGTTGTATAAAATCATTAAAAATTATACCAAGGAAGAGACAATACTAGTATTTATATTATTGAAAAAGCTTTCTTTGACTTTATAAAATTGCAGGCAAACCTTGAATCTTGAACAAAACAAAATTAATGTACAGCAAAATTTAAAATGCAATAAGGTAGTGATGAGTGTTTTCAAGACTTACATGTGGGTCTATTTGTAATGCCTGATATCTAATGGTGAAGAGATCTAGGGTTGGAAGAGATTTGTACATATACTAAACTCAAGAGAACATGCGTTCTATAAATTTTAAAAACTTACAAAAATGACTAGAAGGCAGAAAAATCTCAGATTTTATTACAGTAGTCCCCCTTATCTGCAGGGGATATATTCCAAAAGTTCCAGTGAATGCCTAAAATCATAGATAGTACTAAACCCTACATATATTGTTTTTCCTATATCTACAGACCTATGATAATGCTTCATTAGGCATAGTAAAAGTTTAGTAAATAAAAAAAAAAAGTTTAGTAAATAATAATAAAATAAAATAAAAAATAGAACTATGATATACTATAATATATATTATGTTATTGTGGTCTCAAAGTGTCTTACTGTATTCTGTCCTTGTGAGATGATAAAATGCCTATGTGATGAAATGAAGTGAACTGAATGACATAGGCTTGTGATACACAGGCTACTACTGACTTTTTGATGATATGTCAGGAGGATCTTCTGCTTCCAGTTTAGTTTACCAGTTTAGTTTACCACAGGTAACTAAAACCAGGTTAAGACAAACTGGATAAGGGGGGACTACAGTATCTTTAATCATGGTTAGAAGATTTTATTATACCCCTTTTAACGATGAAGAAATGGAAGCCCTTATACTTAAGTACTTAGGTGGATTCCAGGGTTGGTGGGTAGCAGAATGCGAATTAAAGCTCAAACACTGGGATTTCAGAATACAAGCTCTCAGCCCGGTTTTTCTCTACCTCAGCACTTTTATATTTGGGATTATATAATTTTGTATTGTATGGTACTGCCTTGTACATCAGAGACTGCTTAGCCACATCACTGGCCTCAACCAACTGATGCCAATCACACCTGTATTCAGTTATAACAACCAAAAATGTTTTCAGTGATTTCCAAATGTCCCCTGGAGAGCAAAGTTACCCCCACTTAAGCATCACTGGCCTAAGCTATACTGTTTGCCTAAATCAGATAGATAAAAGTTATCGACGCAGTACCTCTCAAAAAAGAAAAGCCATATGTTTAAACAACTATCCTTAGGGCAAAATTAAGCTTTCATAATTGTTACTATATTTTAAAAACACATATAATATATAGTATATGCCAGATACTCTTCCGGGTCCTTATAATTACTAGTTTAAAAAAATATTAGGTCATTTACTAAACCAATGTACTAATAAATATCAGAAGCATTTATAAACATAGATCCTGCTCAACAATAGTAACAGAAACAATACACAAAATGGTGCAAAAAAATCTAAAGTTTTCTTCCTTCTGGCTAGCCACGGAAGCATTAGAGTTCTAATACGTCTAATTAGGAAGCACTTCACTCAGTGAGCCAACAAATGTTTTAAAAAAAATAACTTTTCCACCACATATAGGGACAAAAGCATGTTAAGAAGTGTCATGAACTCCTTAAAAAGCAAATTCCCCTTTAGATTTTTCACCACATAATTCATTGGTGTAGAGTAAATCAGTAGACCTAAACTGTGACTCTTTATCAGTGATAACCACTGAAGTGTCAGTATAAGCCCAAACCATATTTATTACAAACAGTCCTTTCCTGTCATCACTGAGGAACAGAATTTCTGAAGCATTTATAAATACCAGGACATTCTCTGCAGAAGGTTTTGGCACATTGCTGAATCAGTTTGTATCCTTAGATGTGGAATCTGTTTTCAGTGAAAAAGAAGAGTTTCCTTAAAGGTTTCAGAAATCTTCTACCACAGAGAGATTGTATACACAAGTAGTTACTGCTTTGCAAGCAGGAAGCCTTGTAATGAGTTTTAGTAATAACCAAAAAGAAACATTCAAAGGTTCTGGCAGACAAGTCCTATATTTTGAGATTGCACAAATTATCAAGAGGAAATTGCCTAGAGTTAAATTACCTTTCCTGGCTCAATCTCACTCCGAAATTCTTAAGGGGATAGTAAATCCTCCTGGTGGGCATTTAGGATTCAACCAGGGTTAGAGGACAGGAGCAAGATAAGTAAGGTGAATGTTAATAAGGTCAGCTAAAGGCTGGAGTTCTCAAGGGAGAAAAGCCACAGCATCTCCTCCTCCTCACAAGAGAAGTGAAACAATGAAACAGTTTTCCCAAAGCCAGTGGGTGGTATGCTTGGCTCTTCTGTTTATAGCTAGGGTAAATGAACTCTAAACAAAATTAAATTCTGAGAAACAATAATGAGTTGTCTTCAAAACTAATGCATGTGTGTGCACACCCGCATGCCTGCTCTAACCCACTCAGTGTAAGCAAGTCTTCTTAGTTAAAAGGTGATTTAAATGAGAATTTGAGACAATTACTGCTTATAATAGCAATAATATACAGGATTAGTAACTCAATTCAGAAGAAATCTAAAAAAGTAGAATTCAGTACAACTCATATTCCAGGAAGTTTTCTAAATGAAATTTCTAAATGAAAAAGATGTGAGGGTTTAAGCTAAAATTATATGCCTAAGAAAATTAATAGAAAATAATTTTTCTGCGTTTATGTAAGGAAACACAATAATAGACAATTGTTGGGTTTATTACAGCAGCAACATGAAGAATGAATCTCTTGTCTACATACCCAGATCTAGACGCCGAATATCTAGCCTATCTTAGATGGTACAATGTTCCTTGAATACAAGTATGCAAAAAATAATAAAATTATTTGTGTGAAAAATTGAAAGGCTTTGTAATCCTTCTCTGTGACTTTATAAGATAGAAAGTTTCTTCTATCCAATAAATAAATTTATATAATTGATTATATTTAAATATAATACCATTATATGTTATATATAATTAAGAATAGGACCTATAGTTTTTTCCTCTTGTTTCCTAGTATTTATTAACATGATTAAATAATGTGAACCCTAAATTTCTTGCTTAAATGATTCTATCTTATGAGTAACTTTACCATATAAGCTCTGCTAGGAGACGTCTTAAAGTATGATATTGTTTGTCTAAACTATAGTAATAACATAGAAAGTAAGTAAAATTTAAAAAATAGCAATCTTACACTGCTCATTTATTTTATATCAGTATAATGTAAAGCAAGTCACTTTTAGAAGTAAGTTTGACTGAATAAAGACAATACATAATTATATGATATAATTTGGGGAGATACTACAAATAACAAATATAATTATAGCATCTAATCTGTTGTATACTTAAAATGTTATAAATTGTTTTCACATAAACTGTCCTAATTTATTCCTATAATTGTGCATTAAAATTGATTTTCAAATGATTTCAATCTACAGATGGAAAACTGAAGCTCTAAATAATAATTGGCTTACTCAATATGACTCAGATAGTATATAAGATCTATGAATTCTAAGTCTTACATTCTATGCTGTCTCTTTATCAAAAAATTAAATATCCTTTCTCAGTAATTTTACTGGTATTATAAACTCCTCTTTGTGCCAGTTCCTTTAAGTTTATTAAATACCCCTGGTTCTGGATTTACTTTATTACAAAAAATATACCTAGACTCCATGCAGAAATCACTTTCAGATAACTTTAAATATAACATTATTTAAAAAAAAAAAACATTATAAATTGTTAGTCACTTGAAGTGTTCTAATGAATCAGGTTATCAGATTATTCCTGAAGAAGAGGGTTTGAAAAGAATCCTAGGAAGTGGAGATATTGGGAAGATATGGATAATATGTAAGAAGAGAAGAATAATGTTGAAGAAAAGGGTGGCAGGATGCAGGTAAATAAGAGACCTCCACTTCCTCCCCCACCTTCACAGAATAACTGTCAAATAGTTAATGTGAAAAAAACTATTGCCCTAGGGATACTAGATCACTGGTGTGTCTCCCAGGATTCACCAAGCCATTTTTCACTATTTGAACTTAAAATATAGTTCAGTTATATATAATATAACTTCAGTTATATAAGTTCAGTTATATATAACTGAAATATAGCTTCAGTTATATCCAGATTAAAAAAAAAGTTCAGGATGTACTTCAAAAGTGATTTTTAGGTTGTTATCCACTTTGTTTTAGCTGTGACTGTATTTTCCTTCAGTAACATCCACAATTTAAGGTAGATATTTAAGAAAAATATCATTGAAGAAGTGTCATTTGAGAAAATTCAGGGGACATATATGGGCAGTAATATGACAACAAAACTTTTATGCTTGACAGTTTGGTGACATAATACTATTTAAAAGTCCTTCAAAGAATTTACATCAAAGAATGTTACAAACATGTGTATGGAAATACAATGGATGCAGGATGGTTTGGGATTTGTGATGAAATATGATTCATTTTTATCTCCCATCTGATTTTCTGAGATGCTTTCATATAATGTAAATAAAGAATAAGACACAGCAGGGAAAGAATTCTAGTATGGAAAGTTATGGTCAGGATATCATTACCTACAAGTTAGAGCCAATTTTTAAAAGAAGCATGGAATTTCAAAAATACATTTTTTCATCGTGCAAAAACTTGAATCTTGGAGATGAGAGATTTATTTAATAATAGCAATTTTTCAAATAACTAACAATTTTTTCCTACTTAGAATGTTTATGGGTGTTAGAAACACTACAAAAAAAAAGGACCATTTCAGAGTGTAAAAAGAAATTCTAATGATATTTTTTCTTTTGAAAAGTTGTTTTATCAAAGCAAGTCATTTTATAAACTCAGACTAGCCTCAAAAAGTCTGCTAACAAAGATAAAACAGATGGACCACCAACTTTAAAGTTAGTCATCCCTGAAAAGATATAAAATTGACTTAAATAGAAAAAAATCAACAACACGCAAAAATGTAAGGAAGTGAAACATAAATTGCTGAGTTCTAAAAATACTGTCAGTTATTTTTATTTTCTTAATATTTTTGTTATTAATTTCAAATCTAACCTCTTGCCCATTGAAAATATGAATATTTTTATTTTTATTTGGTAATAAATAATTGAAGATAGAGTAGAGACTATAAAGTTTTTATAAGGAAACCATGGCTGGAGTTGATAAAGGACTTACTTGCCCAAGATTATAAAGATTATTCATATCAATCAAAAATCAATTCCAGATATTCCTGATTTCCCAGAGTTCATTATTTAATGTTTCCATGCAGAACCCTTCAACTTTCATTTTAATGCATAGATACAAGATATTCATTTGATGTAAGAAAAACAAGGTCAAAAGGATTTCTATTGGAATAATCATACATTCCAGCCATTATGCTATATTTCAGCAACACTCATGAACTGTGGATATAGAAATAGATTTGTATCTCTTAAGTTTGAGTGATAAAAAGGGTGGATAAATAGAAAAATCCTTAGAGTAGCACAAGGAAGGCATTTTGTTCTGAGAAAGGTCAAATGATAAGCATTAGTGATGGAGATTATTATATATGTATGCACTGGACTTTGCAAGCTGTGTTCTATAAAATAGGCTGTAGTGAAAAAGGATAGGTAACAGGAGGTAGGGAAGATCTAGCTGCATTCCATAGATGAAGTTGTCTAGAAATAGGAGGAATAATTCTTTACCAGCTATGGAGATGGTGTCTCACGAATCTCAATAGAGACTATATTGGAAGGTCCAGATGTTAGAATGTAGGGCTGAGGTGAGTCCTGGCCATATTGATGGTGGTTTTTACTCTAACATCAGGAGATTGGCAGATGCTAGTGTAGGTAGCAAATGAATTTCCAAGAAAACTATTCAAAACATTATATGTGCATTGTTCTGAATGTTCTGAACAATTCTTAGCAATCGCTATAGGGAAGCCTCAGAAATATTAAAATCTAAAAGTTGTCCTAAAAGACTAAACAAAACACAGTACATCTCCCATACTAACTTTGTTTCTATTTCTCATTCTCCATGATTCTTTCTGCCTTCACTATTTATTTTTTCACACACCCACTCATATGGAGATCCCAAATAATATAAATTCAGTGGAAAATACAAAGAAATCACATATAAAATCTTATCCTTAAGTACTTTCTTTTGCTTAAAAAACTAAACTACTAAATAAAATAAAATATAAGTAAAATATAAGTAAATCACTAAAACAAAATTTTAAAGTAGCTAAAGGCAAGAAAAATTTTAGGGAAAAAAGTTAAAACAATACAATTTCCTTTTTTTGTTGTTGTGATTTTCTTTTTTATTGAAGTATAGTTAATAACAATGTAATACTATCAGGAATGCAACATATTGATTCAACAGTTCTATATATTACTCAGTGTTCATGACCATAAGTGTAGTCACCATCTGTCTCTATACATTATTATAATATTAACCTTATTCCTTATGCTCTATTTTTCATCTTTGTGACTTATTTTGTAACTAAGTTTGTACCTCCTAATCCATTTTATTTGTTTTTTGTATTCGATATATGTGAAATCATATGGTATTTACTTTCTCTCGCTTATTTTACTTAGCATGATAGCCTCTAGGTCCATCCACATTGTCATAAATGGCAAGAAATCATTCTGTCTCCTTTTATGTATACACACACACCTGTAATTTCTTCTTTATCCATTCAACTATCAGTGAACACTCAGGTTGCTTTCATAGCTTGGCTATTGTAAATAATGCTGCAATAAACACAGAAGTATATTAATCTTTTCAAATTAGTTTATTTTCCTTGGGGAAATATTTAGTAAAGGGATTACTGGATTATATGGTATTTCTAACTTTGTGAGGAACTTCCATACCGTTTTCCACAATGTTTGAACCAATTTGCATTCCCAACAGTACATGAGAGTTCCATTTTATCAACATCCTCACTAACACTTGTCATTTCTTGTCTTTTTAATTCTAGACAGTTTTAATTCCAGACATTGAGGTTTTGATTCGAATCCCCAGATAGTTGATGATGTTGATCATATATTCATATCTGTTGGCCAGCTGTATGTCTTCTGTGGGTAAATGTTAATTTTAATCCTTTGATAATTTTTGAATTGGATCCCTTGTTTTTTGGTGTTGAGTTTATAAGTTCTTTATATAATTTGGATATTAAACCCTTTATCAGATATATGATTTGCAAGTATCTTTTTACCCTTAAGTAGGTTGCCTTTTCATTTTGTGGAGGGTTTCTTTTTCTGTGCAAATGCTTTTTTTTCCCCTTGCTTGAGGATACATATCCATAAATATGGTGCTAAAGTTGATGTCCAAGAGATTGCTGCCTATGTTTTTATTTAGGAGTTTTATGCTTTCAGGTCTCACATTTAGGTCTTTAATCTATTCTGATTTTATTATTGTGTATGGTATAAAGAAGTAGTTCAGTGTCATTATTTTACATGTCTAGTAGCTGTCTAGTTCCAGCATCGTTTATTGAAAAGACTCTCTTTCCTCCATTGTATATTCTTGTCATAGATTGACCATAAAGCTGTGATCTTATATCTGGGCTTTCTATTCTGTTTCACTGATCTATGTGCCTTTTATTGTACAAGTGCCATGCAGTTTTGATTACTGCCACCTTGAAGTATATCTTAAAATCTGGAATTATGATACCTCCAGTTTGTTCTTTCCCAAGATTGTTTTGATTATTCAAGGTCTTTGGAGGTTCTATACAAATTATTAAGATCATTTGTTCCAATTCTGTGAAAAATACTACTGATATTTTGATAGAGATTACACTGAATTTTTAGATTGCTTTGCTAGGATGGACATTTTAACAATATTAATTCTTCCAATCCATGGACATGGAATGTCTTTCCATTTCTTTGTATCATCTTCAATTTTTTTTCATAAGTGTTCTATAGTTTTCAGAATACACATCTTTTACCTCTTTGGTTAGGCTTGTTTCCAGATATCTTATTGGTTTTGGTGCAATTGTAAATAAGATCACTTTATTGATCACTTTTCTGCTTTATTATTGGTGTATAGAAATGCAACAGATTTCTGTACATTGATTTTGTATCCTACAATTTTACTATATTCATTCATCAGTTTTGTTTTTTTGGTCGAGTTTTTGGACTTTGTATGTACAGTATCATGTCAGGTGCAAATAGTGAAAGTTTTACTTCTTCCTTGATGACTTGGATACCTTTTATTTCTTTTTGTTGTCTGATTCCTGTGGCTAAGACTTCCAGTACTATGTTGAATAAAAGTGGTGAGAGTGAGCATCCCTGTCTAGTTTCTGACCATAGAAGAATAGCTCTCAGTTTTTCCACATTGAGGATGAAATTAGCTATAGGGTTTTCATAGATGGCCTTTATAATTTTGAGGTATGTTCCCTCTAGACCTACTTTGTTGAAGGTTTTATCATGGATGGATGTTGTACTTTGTCAAATGTTTTTTTCTGAATCTATTGAAATGATCATAGTTTTTATCCTTTTTCTTATTAATATGAAATATCATGTGTACTGTTTTGTGAGTGTTGAAAACAGCCTTCAACCCAGGAATAAATCCCCCTTGACTGAGATGAGTGCTTCTTTTAATGTATTGTTGGATTTTCTTTGCTAGTATTTTGTTGAGGATTTTTGCATTCATGTTCATCAGGGATTTAGGCTTGTAGTTCTCTCTTGTGTGCGTGCTCTCGCTCGCTCACTCTTTTTTGGTGGTATCTTTATCTGGTTTAGATGTCAGGGTAATGCTGGCTTCACATAATGAATTTAGAAGTTTACCTTCATTTTCTATTTTTTTTTCCTAACGGTTTGAGAATAGGTATTCCATAAATGTTTGGTAGAATTCACCTATCAAGCCATCTGGTCCTGGACTTTAGTTTGTTGGGAGTTTTTTGATTACTGATTCAATTTTTTTGCCGGTTATTAGTGTGTTGAAATTTTCTGTTTCTTCCTATTTCAGTTTTGATAGTTTATGTTTCTAGGAATTTATCCACTTATAGATTGCCTAATTTGTTAGCATATAGCTTTTCATAATATTGTCTTATAATTGTATTTCTGTGGTGTTCATTGTTATATCCCCCTCTCATTTCTGATTTTATTTATTTAGGTTATTTTTTTTTTCCTTTTTGATAAGTCTGGCTGGCAGTTTATCAATTTTATAATTTTTTTCAAATAACCAGCTCCTGGTTTCATTGATCTATTGCTTTTTTTTTTTTTAAGTTTCTATATCATTTATATCTGCTCTAATCTTTATAATTTACTTCCTTCTGCTGGATTTAGGTATTGTTTGTCGTTCTTTTTCTGGCTTCTTTAGTTGTAAGGTTAGGTTGTTTATTTGAGATTTTTCTTACTACTTGAGGTAGGCTGGTATTATTATAAACATTCCTCTTAGAATTGCTTTTGCTGCATCTCAAATATTTTGGACAGTTGTGTTTTTATTTTCACTTTTTTCTATGCACTTTTAAAAATTTCTTCTTTTATTTCCTGGTTGACCATTCATTGTTTAGTAGCATGTTAGTTAACCTCCATTTATTTGTAGTCTTTTCCCGTTTTCCAGTTTCTTTCTTGTGGTTGATTTCTGTTTCATAGCATTGTGATCAGAAGAGGTACATGACATGACAATTTAAAAAAAAAAAAAAAAGACAATTTTTTTTTTTTAATTTGTTGAGACTTGTTTGTTTTGTGACCTGATATGTGATTTATTCTGGAGACTGTCCACGTGCACTTGAATAGAATGTGTATTCTGAGGTTTTAGGATAGAATGTTCTGAATATATCTGTTAAGTCTGGTCTAGCATTCAAAGCCACTGTTTCCTTTTTGTTTTACTGTTTAGATGATCTGTTCATTTATGTAAGTGAGGTGTTCGAGTCCCCTACTATTATTGTAATATCATAATTAGGTTTTTTATATTTGTTATTAACTATTTTGCGTATTTGGGTGCTCTCAGGTGAGTACATAAATAGTTAAAATTGATTTATCTTCTTGTTGGATTGTTTCCTGATGATTATATAGTGTCCTTTGTTGCTTGTGACAATCTTTGTTTTAAAGTCAATTTTGTCTGATACAAGTATTGCTACATTGCTATCTTTTGATATCTACCCCCATCTTTCAATCTGCAGGTGTCTTTAGGTCTGAAATGTGTCTCTTGTAGGTAGCATACAGATGGGTCTTGTTTTTGTTTTGTTTTAATTCACTCTGTCATTCTGTCTTTTGATTGAAGCATTTGGTCTATTTGTATTCAAAGTAATTATTTTTTTTAAAGATTTTTAAAATTTATTTGACAGAGAACATAAGCACAGAGAGCTGCAGAAGGAGAGAGAGCAGCAGGCTCCCCACTGAGCAGGGAGCCCAACATGGGGCTCCATTCCAGGACCCTGGAATCATAACTTGAGCTGAAGGCAGATGCTTAAATGAGTGACCCAGATACCCCCAAAGTAATTTTGAAAGGCATGTATTTATTGCCATTTCGTTGTTTTGTGATCATTTTTGTAGTTTGATCCTTCTCTTGCTCTTTTTCATGATTTGCTGGCTTTCTTTAGTTATATACCTGGATTCCTTTATTCTTTGCATATCTATTACTGGTTTTGATTTGTGGTTACCATTCAGTTTGTATATAACATCTTCTATATATAGCTCTGTTAAGGTCATGGTCACTTAAGCTTGAACTCATTCTTTACTCCTCTTTTCCAACCCCCAAGTTTTTAGTATATGGTATCATATTTTATATCCTATTATTTTAGAAATTTCTTGACTGATTTTTACAGATATAATTATTTTTTCTGCTTCGGTGCTTCCTACTTTTCTTACTCTTATTTATGGTCTTTCCACTCAACAAGTCCCCTTTAATGTTTTTTATAGGGCTGGTTTAGGAGTCATGAATTCCTTTAACTTTTGTTTGTCTGGGAAACTCTCTATCTCACTCTCTATTCTGAATGATAGTCTTGCTGGATAGAGTATTCTTGGCTGTAGGTTTTCTCCTTTCAGCATTCTGAATATATCATACCATTTTCTTCTGGCCTACAAAGTTTCTGCTGAAGTATCAGCTGATATCCTTGAGAGATTGTGCTCATATATAACTGTCTTCTTTACTTTTGTTCCTTTAAATTTTTTTCTATCTCTACTTTTTGCCATTTTACTCTATGTCTTGGTATGTCCCTCCTTGGGTTGGTTTTGTTGGGGGCTCTTTATGCATTCCAGATCTGGAGATCTGTTTTCTTCCCCAAGTTAGGGAAGATTTCAGCTATTATTTCTTCAAATAAATTTTCTAACCCCCTTTCTCTGTTTTACTCTTGTGATATCTCTATGATGGGATTATTATGCTTGATGGAGTCACTGAGTTCTCTAAGTCTAATCTTATTATACGTGTGTGTGTGTGTGTGTGTGTGTGTGTATGTATATGAGAGGGAGAGAGAATCTAACCTGCTCAACCTGAGTACTTTCCATTATTGTGTCCTACAGGTCACTGATTCATTTTTCCACTTCCTCTACTCTGCTATTTATTCCACCTAGTATATTTTTTTAAATATTTTATTTATTTATTTGACAGAGAGAGAGATCACAAGTAGGCAGGCAGAGAGAGGGGGGAAGCAGGCTCCCCGCTGAACAGAGAGCCTGACATGGGGCTTGATCCCAGGACCCTGAAATCACGACCAGAGCCAAAGGCAGAGGCTCGACCCACAGAGTCACCCAGGTGCCCCTCCACCTAGTGTATTTTTAATTTCATTAATTTTGTTCTTCATCTTTGATTGGTTCTTTTTTTTTGGTTCTTTTTATCTTTGTTAAGAGTCTCACTGATGTCCTCCACTCTTTTCTCAATCCTGGTGAATATCTTTATGATCATTACTTTAAATTATTTATCAGTAATATTACCTATCTCTGTTTTGCTTAGGTCTCCTACTGTGATTTTGTCCTATTTTTTGATTTAGGACATACTCTTCTCATTTTTTCTATGTGTCTGTTTCTGCATGTCAGGAAAGTCAGCTATATCTCCTGCTCTTAAAAGTGAGTGCCCTGCCCACTACTTTCAATAAGGTGGCTAGTCCTCTTCCACATGAGAAACACAGCTGGTATAGAGGCTGGGGCCAGCTGGGGCCACCCCACAAACTGTGAGCAGGCATGGGCACAATGTGCTGGTAATTTTTCTAGCTAAATCCTTGAGTGCCCAAGGTCTGGTCCAGATTCATTTCACTCTCTATAAGAGATCCCATCCATTCCTTTGACTGTGCATATCATCTTTATGTCAACAATCCTTAGACATATATTTCAACCATGTTGTTTCTTGACCAAATTATCACAATTGAATCATTCTAGTTGTCAACTATATTTAACAATTTCAATAATATTTTTTGAACAAATCATTGAATAAAGACCATACAGAAAATTTGGAATTGTTCTTGATACTTTCTATTTTCCATTCCTTACCATTCAATCCATCACTATTTCATAATGATAGTACCATCATTCTCACTGCTTTCCAACTTCATCCCTCTAGTTCAAAGCACCATTACCTTCTGCCAAGATTATTGCTTCCATCTCCTGTAGCTTCACACACATGCCAGCAAAGAGCTATAGAAATCTTGTTTTAAAATGCCAGTCTAATCATGCCATTGACCTCCTTATTTTCCTTAAATATCTTCCTATTGAACTTCAACAAAGTATAAATTTGAAAGTGTACACAACCCTGAATTACCTATCCATACCTGCCTCTCTTACTTCTTCCTGGGACAAATTTTCCCAATTTTTGAGTTTCTGGCAACCCTGGTCACCTTTGAGTTTCTTAAACATGAAAAACTCTCTCCTTCATGTCATTACATCCATTATCTTTTCCCTTCTACTTGGAATGATCTTTCCTTCATCTGTCCCTGACAATTATAACTTAGTCTCTAAAACATTCTTAAGAACATTCATAAACCCCACATTTTAAGACAAATTATAATTCATCCAGCTAGTTTGGTCAGTAGAGCATGAGGCTTATAATATTTTCATGATCTTTAACAAAGACACACCCTATAATTAATTTTTCTTTATAGCAATTGTCATAATTGGCATATACACAAATATTTTGTGCATTTATTTAATGCCTGTCACTCATTTAGACTAAGTTCCATGGGAGCAAGAATTGGGTAATTGTTCATAGCAGTTTTCCCAGTACCTAGTCTTGTGTCTGATACAAAAGAAGTGTTTGATAGATATTTATTGAAGATAAATGGAAAAAGAAAGGATTCAGTGAAATTGGGAATAGAGATAAAGATCAAATAGGGAAATATGATCTCAATTAAATTCTCCAGAATGAATGATATTTGAATTATAGCAAATCAAGAAGGCATCTCTGGTATTAGGAATAAAGATCTATTTTGGGAAGTGTCAGTATTATGATTTCTTGCTAAGGGGGAACAGGATGTTTACAGAATGATGGAGGAACAGAATACTGCACATGTAAATTATCTATATTGTGTTGTTACCTGCTAACTTGAGGAGATAAGAATTGTAAACCAAATGGTCTATTGGAAGCTTATGAAGGGGTAAATGACACAACAATGTAGTTCTTAAGAAAGTTAAAAATTAATCAGTCCAAGGTTGTCTCAAATAAGGCAACCAAGAATACATATACTTATTAGGTATCAAATAAGGCAATGTGCCACAAATGTGGTTATATTTAAAGTTACTCATTATCAGAAATTCAAAGTTCTCCCATAATTGGCAAGAATAAAATTTTTTAGGTCTGAAAAACCTATCACAAGACTTATAGATAATTTGATTGGTATTTATACACAATGTTAAAGTACAGATGAGAAATATATGGACATTGGATAAATTTCAACTCTAATGGTAATAAGCAGTTAAACATGTTGAATTTATAACCTACATATGTCATGACCAAAGGTCATATTTTATTTGCAGAATTCATTTAAAAACCTAACCATTGCTGATTTTCTCCAGTAATATGAACAAATGGTGAACCATTTTGATCTTTTTTTTTAATTTTTAAATTTATTTTAGAGTATGCAGGTGGAGGGAGGGCAAAAGAAGAGAAACAGACTTCCTACTGAGTGGTGAGCCTGATGCAGGTCTTGATTCGAGGATCCTGAGATCATGACCTAGCTGAAATCAGGACTGGGTCGCTTAACCAACTGAACCACCTAGGCATCCCTGAAACTTTTTTTCTAAAGATTTTATTTATTTATTTGATAGAAAGAGAGTGCACAAGCAGGGGAAGTGGGGGAGGGAGAAGCAGGGAGCTCCATTCTGGGCTTGATCCCAGGACCCTGGGATCTCAACCAGAGCTGAAGGCAGATGCTTAACTGACTGAGCCACCCAGGCACACTGCCTCTGAAACATCTTAAACTAAATACTGTGTATACAATTTTCTATAGGATACTTTTATCTAGAAAAGTTTGTTGACAAAAAAGTAATGAACTGTAAAGCTTTCAGGTGTTTTTGACTGGGTTATGTTGTTCAGGACCTTGTCAGTATGAAATAAATTCCTTTAAAACATATTTATACTAACTTAGGGTGATTTTCCTATATCCATGTAAGTAAGTCTGAGATATCATATCTGGGATATAGAAATCAAAGAGCCTTACATTTCTTCTCTCGAAAATTCTTTTTTTCCCTTTGAAAACTGAGAATCAACTGAAAAGACATGAACATGAGTACATGAGTGGTAGAGAATTATGTCTTCATCCCCTCAACTGGAATTCTATAGATGAAAGGGAATTATGGAAGCTGTAGTTCTGGCATATGGCATTTATTTGTTGAGTTTGTATTTATTTGAATGGAGAGTAGATAAGGAGGTCATCAGATTCCCCAGTACCTACTGTTGTACAGTGATTTCATTTCACTACACATTATTTTAAAATAATGTGGCACCTAACAAAGCATGCTGTGAACATTTCATGAGTAAACCAAGTTCTACAGCATCCCAGTATCCAAAATGTTTCAAAACATCCTACTGTAGATTCTTTCTTTGTCCTCCTCTCTTCTGGCCTGGGTCATACCACTTTTAAGTTCATACCTAAGGGGGTGCCTGGGTGGCTCAGTGGGTTAAAGCCTCTGCCTTTGGCTCAGGTCATGATTTCAGGGTCCTGGGATCAAGCCCCACATCAGGCTCTTTGCTCAGTGGGGAGTCTGCTTCCCCTTATCTCTCCGCTTGCCTCTCTGCCTACTTGTGATAGCCCTCCTCTCTGTGAAATAAATAAATAATCTTTTAAAAAAAATTCCCACCTAAGAGCTGAAGCTCTGCATAAAGGTGCATTCTTTCTGCATCTCTATTTCACAGGAGATAACTGGTCGATCACAGTAACACATAATTCTTGTATAGAAATGCACATAATTTTTGTACTACTTACCCAGGTGTCAAGAAATTGTAAAGTACAAAGACCCCTATACTTAAATACTCCAAAAGGTATTTTAGAGCAAATAATTGGAATTATTTCAGGTAGTCAATGTTGGGTCTTGTCTTTTTGAAAGCCAAAGGATTTAATGCAAAAATCTCATTGTGTCTTCACATAAAGTAGACTGACAGATGTCCCAAATAACTGTAGCACAGAAAGAATACTACAGAACATACTAATAGCTGTGATGTGATTAAATAGTAAGTTCTGCTCATATTATCCAAAAATTTACTGCCAAGAAAAATATTCAAAGGTATTTTTCATGATATCCATATTTTAGCTCAAGAGTACACTCTATTTTAACTCCAATTACATCAGTGTGTTGAACTATCTCCCAAAAGTGGAAGGAAACACCTCTTTCATGGAGGCAGATATAATTCATGTAGAGCCACAGGGAAGTAAACACAGTTTATACAGCTGGACGAAAGGGGTTTGCATAATAGAAATAGTGCCATTCAAAGGGAATGAAACCATTTCTAGGGAATACATTGTTAGGATCAAACATTTTTTTTTACAGTGTTTTGAAGGAAACAAAGATTTCTTTTTGCATTAAGACTGATATAAAGTTATATAGAATAGGCACTTCAAATATATGATGAAAAAGTAGGATAAGATTAAAAGAAAGCAGTATATCATATCGGACATGGGATAAAGAGGATGGAACACATTAACAAAAAAGGTCAGCTAAATTAAAATAATGCAAAAAGAAATACTATTGTAAAAGCTTATTCTCTTAGCCATAATTGCCTCTAAATATTTACAAATTCCTCAAAAAATTAGAAATTTATTAGTGATTACAACCATATTTTAGTCATGGCTTCTTTATGTAGCTTATGCTTGGGTTAACTATATACTATGATATATGTATGGAATTAGTCATTCTCAAGTATTCATTTTTCTAAATTTATGGAGCCCAAAGTCCTTTGTTCTCAGATTTTTTTTGGTGCATAAAAATTATGTTATGACAAGTTAAAATATTTATGGGACACATGCACTATAAATGCAGTAGTTCTAAGGTTGGCTCAGAATTCTTGAATTATAAAATGTATTTGCATTTTATATGATTTTAAGACAAGTGATCTTTGTAGCATACTTTGAGTGAAAGGTTTCCCTACTAGATAATTCCATTAGGATGGAGATATATATATATATATATATATATATATATATATATATATATATATATATATATATATATATATGTGTATATATGTGGATGGAGATATATATATATATATGTGTGTGTATATGTGTGTGTGTGTGTATATATATATATATATATATATATATATATATAATAAGCCCTAGCTATTATAGTTAAATCTTATACTCCTAAATCAGAGAAGTAGTATTGTTAATGAAATGCTACCATAATGAAATTACATGCTACATGTCATAAATGAACACATATCCTTGAGTTTTATAGCATTAAAATTACTGCAGTGGTAAATTCCAAATTCAGGTCGCTAAAATGACAGATGTATAGCTGTAGGAGACGCTCCTTCAAGTATGATTTCATTCAGGAAAAAAAAAGTGGTTGTGTATAAATCCTGCAGTATAAAACTCTTCAGGAATTATTCATATAGAGGGTTAGACACAGAATTTCAACTAACAATTCAGTCAAGATTGGAATGCCCAGAATGGTATACCAGAGACATAGTAATCTTTTTCCTTTCCCATATAGAGAGTGGTTTCTGCAAAAATATCTTTTTGCCTATGTGTTATGACATTTCCTGAAAAAAAAAAAGACCATCCATTACTCCATGTGATACTAAAATGAAACTAACATACCTACTTAAAAAATAAGAAAGTAGAGAGGAATTCCATGTATTTTGAGACTTACTCCCAAAGTAGATGTCATTCATTGCAAAACTCACTTTACTCCGTTAGGTGCACACACATAAGAACTTTTACTTCTCTCTATATGAGGATCATACCAAGAAAGAAATAATGTATAAACATGTTGAGTCAGGTAAAACAAATTTTTGATTGATCAATCAATAATTCTCAACTGGGATTATTTTGCCTCTCAAGGGACATATTATATGTTTACAATATATGAGTGTTGGGGACATCTATTAGTATGTATAGACTACAGGCTAGTCCCTCAAAACAAAGAATTATCTAGTTCAAATTGTCAGTAGTGCCAAGGTTGAGAAAATTCTATAAATTAAAACTGTAATTCCCCCTAATGTTTTTTTTTTTTTAATTTACTCAAAAACTCAAGAAACATGTTCCTGACTCTATCAGTTTATGTAACTATAAATCTAATTTACAAATTCATATTAAATTATCTCTTTGGTATATTCCATTTGTAACAATGTCAATCACTTATCTCACAGCCCCTCAGTTTGGTACCTATCAGCCTCCAGCATAGACATAATCCAACAAAAAATGTTGTTTAGCTGTAGTAAGTAATTGCTCTTCATTTCACTGTGTTAAAAAGCACTCTTCCTTATTGATTTTGGGCTGCACCTGAAGCATCACTATAATTTTTTGCCAACAACCTGAATCTTCTATTGATCAACTAATGCCTTCTGGCAAAATTTTTGCTATGCCAAAGATACAAAACAAGGAATAGTGAATATAAAGTAAAACACTTTGCTACGCCAAAGATACAAAACAAGGAATAGTGCATATAAAGTAAAACACACTATAAAAATAGTGCATATAAAGTAAAAAAAATAGTGCATATAAAGTAAAACAAAAACTGGTGCTCATTTATCCAATACCACCAGAGATCAAACCAACTGAAAAGCAACAAATTAGAAAGACTTAACATTCCTTGTTTCCTTTTGTTCCTTACTTAACTGCAATATAATTGAATGCTAGGTGTGTTTAAGTAGCAACTCTATTCATTTTTAAATAGAATCATTTTAAATAGTTATCCAGGAGGTCTGTTGGTGAAGTCTTTACCTCTGGAAAGTATCTCCTTGTCTAACCAAAAATTTATGTGATAAAGCACACTAATTAAGAATCTGTGCTCTGACTTATATAATTCCTCAATTGTATCCTACCTTAGTCACTTAAAGGGTGTATGATACTGGTAATTTCTTTAACATCTTTGAACTTTGTTTTCTTTGTCTATAAAATGAGAATGCATGGTTGTCATAAAAGATGGTGTGATTGATGAAAGATGTGAACAAACTAAAATAAAGCATCTGTAATGACAAGGTTATGAAACTTAATTGTCAAAGAGACAATGTTCAAAGTGAGAAATGATAATATAGTCTACCAGAGGTACAGACTTCCCAGTGTCTGAGGCCTCAGATGAGGCACTAGATCTTGGCTTTGCCATTCTGACATCAATTTTCTTATATTTCCTTACTTCATTATTTTGAAGATTCAGGCTATGTGCCTGTCCACCAAATACAAATAACTGACACCAGACACTTGAGACCACTTCTGGAATTTTACAATAAGATGATCTAAATTACAGCTCAATCTTCTCAGCCATATCATCTCTTATCACATTCAGACAGTAGGCTTTCCATAGGCCCATCTCCTCAAACATAAAAGGGTAAAACAATATATCTTAGAGAAGATTAAAGAATCAAATGAGATATTCTATGTAATGTCCTTAGCACAATGCTTAGCACAAAGTAAATATTAGGATGATGGTTATTATATGTATCAGCAGAGTAAGCCTGATATCTACAATAAAAATAAGGATACCTAATATTTCATCACAATACAGTTTTCATAGATATGTGTTAAATCCCATGACTAATAAAGTACTACTATGTCAAAAATATAAATGATTCAATATGTACCATTATAAAGGAAATCATTGAATTTTTTTTCACCTTACTCTGCAAGAACTTGCAGTAAATCACTACTGTCCTAAGGCTGTTAACTGTCTTCCTGTAAGAAGCTTTTTCTATTATTCCCAATGTGCAAATATATCCAAAGTTATTACTTCTATCCCTCATTACTGTGTCAATGTAAAGCTTGGAACTCATTACACTACTCTAAAGCTAAGGCACTATCATTTCTCTATTAAAATGAAAAAATTTAAGTACTTTTATTTTTTCTTCCCCTTTACATGGGTTAAGATTTAAGTTATATCTTGTTGTAATTTATAATGGAAAAGTAAAAACAGCTTTTTAAATTTAGCTTTGCATGACCATGATAGTCACTTGTCATAGTTAGGCCTCTTAGTGGTACATTTCTTCATCTGTTGCACTTGTGCAATTAGTGATTGGAGATTTTGGTTGCTCTATCATTTAGCAAGACTATTTAGAATTTGGGAAAATGGAAATCATTTCACTTTTATTAATAGATTTATTAGCCTTATTGTCCAGCATGGTTTACTGATCCCTTCTTTTCAGAAACCACTCTGGTCTACTCTAACAGATTGAAAAATGCTTTTCCATGCAATTATGCCATATTTTTCTGGTTAACATTTATTCATAATGTTGCAGTTGAATTTTGCCTGCTGCTTATGTTTTCATCCTATAGTTAACATTTTATATCAGGAGCTATCTAAAGGACAGATCATACATTCTTTTAAATATATGTATGCTAAACCACTCACAGAGATATACATTCTCTATGTACTGAGAAGAAAAGATCACAAAAGAACAATGTATTGAAGAAAGTATGTATTAAGATGGGTAACCAGGATCCAGGAAACATTTCTAGACATATCTTTATAACTTAGCTTTTAATCGGTAAGCACTTAATGATTTGTCTAATGTATATTACTCAAATCGGATGGATAGATAAATATACCTACATACATACTGTCACCACCAGTGGTTATATTTCTATAAATAAGCCATTAGCATATCATAGAAAAAAATAGACATACATATCTTCATGTTTCAATGAATCTACATAATTACTGCCAATACAGAATTATCAATTTTGTTAACACGATGGGGGGTAGGGTGGGGGTAGGAAACATGTTCCACAGAGAATATGAAGAAATAAGAAATACACCCCAAATTGTGGAAACTGAGATTCCAGAATAAATTAACTACATTTTAACTATCAGGATGCAGCATTTCTCATAAAACTAAAGCTATAATATGATGAAAAAATTTAGTTTATGTGACAACGTAAGAAGCAGTCTAGCCATCTATTTCCTGGTATCAGTGGTTTTCAGCCTTCTGTGGGGTCTAAAAATCACCTAGGATACTAGTTAAAATGAAATACTTTCACCTCCTGAAAATCTGAATCATTAAGTTTGCTGTCTTGGGACCTAGATTCTGCATTTTTGACAGTTTCCAGAAATCTAACATAGAATTTCACCTTAAACAAATGAATGCACATAATAAGAGATAAAATGCTAATTATTGCTTAATTCATTTAAAATTTTATTTTTAAGGTGACTGAGAGAAGTATATTCTTAAGTAAAATGTAGTAGAATTTCCTGGCCCAAATTGTTTGGGGATTCTTTCAGTATTTTGAATGGAATGCATCATTCAAATATTCTTAAGTATCACTTAAAGGAGTGTTAAAATACATTCAAGATGCATTTTGTAGGACTCTTAGAAGATTTTTAAACATGGTTAGATATGGTATCTTTTTTTTGGTGTTTAATTCAATTTTATAATCTCATCGATCTTATTATTCATTAGAATTAATTTTATTCCTCCTGATGATAAAATATAATATGCTAGAATGAATTGTGACTTCTGAAGCATTTTTTTCTTTGCCTAGTTGAAAAAGTTATTGAACCCACAAGAAGATATCTTGAAAAGTAATTTTAGTGTGATTTAGATTTCTTGGCAGGTTTTCTAGTATCTCTGAAAAACAATGATCCTTTCTCTCCTCCTTTTTCTGGGTATTTTCAAATGCCAGATATATATATAATATATATAATATATATATATATAAAATATAATCCTCTGTGCCCCCTCCCAAAGTTCTACTTTTAGTTAAGCAGAAACACACCAACTAGAGCCTTGCCAGTGACCTAACCATAAGCTGACTAAACCTAGAGCTAACTCATACACCTAAATATGCAAGTGGCTAGTCTTGGTAGATAATCATATATTTTAAAAGATATGAAGGTCTGGGGTTAATATTAGATTTCTATAGATAATATAAATCTCTGGAAGTGTGTTAAAGAAGTTCTCCAGTAAAGTTAGCTGGAAGATTCCAGTCCAAGTAGCAAAACTGACTTTTCTTATCAGATCTATTTATGTTGAGATTGACATGAACTTGGGCAATTTAGCAAACTTATTTTTGAAACCCTACTTCTGTTCTACAATTTGTTCTATTCCCAAACTTCTTTATGTAGAGTGTATTATAACCATTTTGAGAACCTTATTTCATTTCCTGAAAATTCATTGAAACATTTTTTTGAAATATCCAAATAAAAACTACTACAATGCTATTTCTAATGACAAGTATTTGCCATTTCAAAGTCATTTTATTATTATCTACCACTGTAAGCACAATCTATCTTAAAAAAAAATTCTCTGCTTGGAACAACCTACCATGAAAATGGCTTCAGTAAATAATGCATACTCTTACTCAATTTCTTTGTGACTATCAGCATACAGGGTCTACACTAGTCTAGAATTCAAGGCTCTGGAATAGGCGTACTTAGCTATAATTCACTTAATAGCAAAAGTCACTACTCTACTCCTGCATTTCTGGCTTTATCACCTAGATGGCAACATTGTCTTCCCGGTTGCAAAAGTCACTCTACTAAGAGTTATTAATTACCTTCTCATTCCTTATCCAAGACATTTATTCAATTATATAATCATTCTAACACTTTCAATATCCTTATAATTACTGAAAATTAAAAATGGAGACTAGCTGTAGTTTCTGGTTCATGCTTACCAACTTTCTCCCACTCCCTTGGTCCTCTCCATTATCCACAATGCAGCTTAAGTGATTTTTAGAAAACAATTTTAATTATGTCATTCCCTTGGATGCTCCAATGTTTCCCATTGATCTCAAATTAAACTTCTTAAATGGTTTTAATTCCCTTTGACGTCTTTCTGACTCCTTTGCAATTTATCTTTTATTACCAAGGCCACATCATATTCTATTATCTCTGTTTCCTCTGGTAGAGACTTTCAGTTCATCCTCACTTGGTTTCCTTCTACTTACCTTTCAAGTTACAGCATAAACATCAGTTCTCCCAAGACTTTCCTAACTCCACAAATACTGGTTATGTGCTCCACCTAAGTGCTTTCATGGCAGTCCATAAATAAACGTAATAGTCATCTCACTATGTTATAGTTTTCTGCCTACTCTTTATATTCCAGATCACAGAAACCACTAGAAGAGCAACTGTGCTTATCCTAGGCAGTTATATTCTTACTGCCTAACTCATGTCTCATATAGAATAGACACTCTATCAACATTTAATGAATTGAATGTTAGTGTAAATGTCAGGAATATTATGGTAAAGGTATAGATATAAAAATTATGTAATTGAGGAAATTTATTTGTCCCTAGGCATTTTGATAATGAAGTTATCCTTAAAATTTGAATATGAAAAGAGTGATCATAATACAAGGTAACTCTTTTTAGCCACTAAACTTGGTAAAATACATCAAGAACAAGGTCAATGGTGCAGGGCTTTATATATACCACTCCACTGGTAGGTGTTC
>CM053604.1:62455665-62508985 GCA_028646535.1 Procyon lotor | reverse complement strand
TGATGTGGATGGAATTAGAGGGTATTATGCTAAGCAAAATAAGTCAGTCAAAGAAAGACAATTATCACATGATCTCTCTGATATGAAGAATTTGAGAGGCAAGGCGAGGGTTTGTAGGGGGGTGGGGGAGAGAAATGAAACAGGAAGGGATGGGGAGGGAGACAAACCACAAGAGACTCCTAGACTCATGAAACGAACTAAGGGTGGCTGGGAGGCAGGGGAGTAGGGATAGGGTGGCTGGGTTGTGGACATTGGGGAGGGTATATGCTATGGTAAGTGCTGTGAAATGTGTAAGCCTGACGATTCACAAACATGTACCCTGGGGCAAATAATACAGTATATGTTAATTAAAAAAAATAAAGTGAATTTTGCAAGGTTCAAAAAAATAAATAAAAATAAAAAGTAGTGTTTTACTTGCTTTATGTTAGAATTATTTAGAATGACAAAGGCAATCTAATGCCATATTTTTTAGAAAAAATATTTAAAATGTAAATTAAGTAATTTTGGTAAGTTACAATATTCTACAACATTCTGAGGAATGAAAGAATACAAAAATAATGACAGCAAATCCCTGCATTCAAACAGCCTACAGTTTAGAAGTGAGGCAAGTAATTATGTGTAAAAATAAAGAGAATTAACAATAACTATAATCATAAAAGTTGTCATGAAGACATAAGGGTGGGCAATAATGCTTTCAACAGGTTCAAGAAGTGAGATCTTAAAAATGTCACAGATGTATTACATGAGAACTTGGTGGTGGCTAAAAATGGGATGACTCGGGAATGGAATGAGTATTCCCATGGAGGCAGGAGCATTATTAGCAAAGACTTGAAACAAAACAAGAGAGGACGAGGCCTATTTGGGGAATATAAAGTATCCACGCATGCAGTTTTTACTGAATTGGAAAGACAGGGGTATGACAAAGGCAGGCTGTTGGTAAGATTGGAAAGGAAGACATGAATGCTATATTCATAAGGACTTTGGTCAGTAGATAATAAGGATCCAATTAAGGTTTTTTTAACCAGCATTGCCATTCTTTAGGAATGAACAGAAGACAGGATAAACTGTCTAGTTTGACTCTATCTTGACATTTTCATTAAGCTCTATGAGTTTGGTAGAAAGTGTCAATCCCATAAAATTTGATGCTACCCTTCCTGAAATAAAGAGGGAAATTAAAGTGATTTGAATAGTACAATGAAAATATGCCACTATTGAAATGCTAATGTAGATGCAGTTCTTGCTGAAGGGAATCTTTGATTGTGGGATATGTAGATTTCAAGAACAAGAGATTTCACTTAGTTGAGAAATACATTCAAGAGCATAACTGTTATATCTTTAATGAGTCATTTCTGTTGTTTATTTTTCCCATTCTCCTTACACCATCTTCCCATAGAAAAATCAGCAATTGTTCTTTAACTATACATACAAAATGAGAAGAAAATATCTGTAATTCTTCAATGCTTTCATTTTTTGATGACTAATCAGTTCATGATCTCCATGAAACTATGTAAAATAACTTTGTCATGCTAAGAGCATCCTTGGAATCTGAGTAAGCTTATGGCAAAATAATATTCAATCCATTTTCTTAGATCGGGTAGTTTCCACTTTTCTACTTCTGCAAAGCAGCTGAAGAGAAAATAAAGGACATAAAGGACACAGCATAAAACTGATTACACTGCAAAGTATAATTGAAAACATGTGCACTGAAATGTTTGAGTAAATGACAGGCATATAATTGTCAGTTCTTCCTTCTTGAAAGTAGGCATATGGATAACAGGAAGTAAGTTTGAAATAATCTTTATGTCGAAGCAAAATTACTTCCTTTTTGGTATACAGTTCTTAGCAGAATATTTAACATGTTCTGTATTTGAATATAAGGAATATTTTAGAAGTACAGTAATTTGTGGGTTGTATTAAATTCAACATATTTACAATCCTTGAACTATACATATTGTACAATAAAATGTATTATTTAATTGAAAATACGCTCTAGCTCAGCACTTTTATTTCCTAATAACATAGCATCACTTTCAAGTCTATAAATTAGATTTTAAATGGCTTGTGCACACAGTATAGCTAGCCACTAAATGTCACAGACATCATGAAGTGCTCTCCTATTGTTATTTCATAAATCATAGTGCTTTTCTGAAAATATTATATAGAATTTCAATTATATTTTACTTTAGTGGTCGGAAGCTACACTTTTCTTCCAAAACATTCTTGGGGGGGTTAAAAATTCTTATATATTGCACATCCGATTATATATATACACTTTAATTTGTGATTGATAATGTGTTTTCAAATATATAAATCACATGAGTAATTAATCAGGGGCATGTTAAAAAACTATTAAATATAACTCTTCATTACTTTATATCAGATCTTTTGGTTTATTGAAATCTGTCATTCCAAGAAATATTGATGGATTTTGGGACTCCTATTAGGGGATAAGAAACTATGTAACTTATGTATACTTCCTCAAGTCAAATGTGTTATTTACTGAGAGACAATTTAGCTTGGCAGAAACAGCATACACTTGGCATTAGGCAGTCTTGGATTAATATTGACTGTAGATCATTTTCTACTATTTGACTTTGGACAAGTTGAAGTGCTCAAGATTCTATTTTCCCACCAATCAGAGCTAATCTTTATTTCTTGAAGTGTTATAGAGCTTAAATAACCCATATGAGGGGCATAGAGCAGTGTGTATCATCAGGATGTTTACTACTAGGATTAGTTTTATACACAGATGAAACTATGACCTAATTTCTATTATCAAGAAATCTATACACTGCTCAGGTGTTTGAAATGTAGTTGAATAATAGAAAAGAGAGTCTCACAAATGAAAAAGAAATACCTGCTTGCATCAGTGCTGAGCAAACCCTTATAATTGCAGGGAACGATATATTTTTTTGTGTATGTTCTGCCCCATACTAATATGTCAGGATAGCACTGAACCCTGGTCTCCTGAGATCTCTAACTCAAACCTTTCCACATGACTCTATCTATATGAAAGGCAGTGCAATTAACTGAGAGTTCCAGTTACTATATTTGTGCTTCTGGGCAAATAGTTAATATCCTATCCAAGTAGGATAAATGTGATGCAAGATTCATGCACCCTTAACATTAAGTAGGTCTTTTCTAGCCTAGTTTAGGCAAAAAATTCTAGAAATCAGGGCCTTCAGTAGGGCCTGTCCTGCCTCCAGGTGCTTAGAATTTAAATTTGGCACTTTTTTACAGGCCAACAGCTGCTCTCTTTGCAAGAGGTGGAGCATGGAAAGAAGATAAACATTTATGCTATATAGGGCACAAAGAACAGCTTGAAGTAGAATACTCTGAAAAAATGATAATTGATACAGACTACAGGAGAAAATGTTATATAAGTTATACTGTAAGAATTTTTAAGGGCAGCATTATAATAATCCAATTTTAAAGACGGAATAGAATTCCAAATTGTGAAAAACACTAGACGTCAGAGAAAATGTCTCAAGAAAATAGTATCTTAACTTTTCAGTATCTTAAAAACTTCTACAAGCAGGAGTTGAACCCACGATTTTGCATTTAAGTGGCAAAGAGAAGAAAACAACTATTAACTTTATTTCCTAGATATTTTCAAACATCATCAATGCAGCACAATGCTCACTAAAATTACCAGTTCCCTTATATACCTGAGATCTGGTTTATCAAATCAACAAACAGTAAAACTGCACTATATAATTAGACATAAATATGGGCCTAAAGCAATTTTACTAAATATTGTTGAATTATACCCATGATATACCCCATGGAAGAAAACTCTGTAAGGATTGTATGTTCATCAGAATGCTCTTTTTGAGAACTTTAGAAGATATGTAGAGATATAACAAATTGCAAAAAAAAATCTAAACAGAAATAATACCTTTTATCCTGTGGCCAGAATTTATTTTTTTCAAATATTTATTTATTTGTCAGAGAGAGTGAGCACAAGCAGGGGGAGCATCAGGCAGAGGGAGAAGCAGGCTCCCCCACTGAGCAAGAAGCCCTATGCAGAACTCAATCCCAGGACTGAACCAAAGGCAGACACTCAACTGACTGAGCCACCCAGGCATCCCATCTGGAGAGAATTTTAAACCCATTATTTATTTATTTATTAATTTTTTTTTAAATATTGAGCTCCTACTAAATTTTAGACACCCTTCTAACCTTGGTGATGCACTTATGATCAAAACCAAATTTTGCCCCTCATGAAGTTTACATACTGTGCAGAGGAGACAGAATAATTTATCAATAAATAATGTCTGTATTGCCAAAAACAATGAAGAAAATGAATAAGCTGGAGAATGAGGAAATGAGGGGATAAAAACTAATCTAATTGAATAATCAGAGAGATCCTCTTGAAGGAAGAAAATTTTGACTTGAAATCTAAATTATGTGTAGATGCAGCCATATGAAGCTCTAAGGAGAGAGAACCCCAGAAAAAAGTAAGTAGTACTATAAAAGATCTCTGAGGCAAACATCAATACCAGTGTTTCTACAGAGAAGGGAGTGAGGAAATATTATAGAGAACAAGGTCAGAAAAGCAGTCAGACTCCTTTAGTCTCATGACAAGGATTGTTCTCCATTTGATTACGTTAAAGTACAAGGTAATTTTAAGCAGGAGTGTCCTACCATGAGACTGAACACTTTGAAAAATGTTTTTAGCTCCTGCATAAAGTGTGGATCTCTACTAGGTCAGAGTGAGAAGAAAGAATTAGTAAGTTATTACTGTAGGTCAAAAGACAGAGGTCCTGGAATTCTGGAGATACTAAAATTATTTAAGTGTAAATATATATATACATAAATTTTCATGTTCTGAATAAGTAGCTTTCTGATATTAACAATTTATATAAGCCTTTGAAAGTTTGTAAGTATGAGCACTATGCCTATAATGCCGCATAGTTAGAATAGCCTAGATGTTATTTTTTTTAGTTCTAAAGATCAGTATGTTCCTGCCTCTCTAAGTTGCCATGTGAAGTAATCTGAGCATAATAAAATAATAAAAGAACTTGAGTAACATGGAAAAGTGGTCTAGATGTAACTGAATAATTTGCTTCATTTATTTTGTGAGCCTAAGCATTTGTTCATTCAGTAAATATGCACCAATAGCCAGTCACTGACAGGCACTGTGTTGGGCATTAAACATATGGTAGGAAACATAAATGACTTTGACTTTTTGAAGTCAAAGCTATTTGACTTTGTAAAGTCTTTGATCTAGCCAGCCAGATATAATGAACAAATGATCCTTCTGCTGGGAGTAGTTTTGTGTTTCTTGTTTTTTGTTTTGTTTTCAGTAGTGAAAATACTAGTGGTATTAAAATATGTTCCTATATCAGTGGAATAATCTATTTATTCAATATTATTAATCACCTGAGATGCTTCAAACCCAATATCAATGCTAGATAAGCTTCAAAAGGACAAGTTATTTGGTGATATTGCTCAAAATATTTCTGTTAATTGCCTCCAACAATAGTATACAAAAAGGTAATTAATGTATTTCTGTCAGGTAAACTGAGGAAGAACTGGAAATTATGTGATATCAGTATCAACCCAACACCTATACTACATAACTGATTTGCATTGGTACCAGTAACTCCTCATTTCCTCTTCCCCTCAGCTCCTGACAGCCACCATTCCACTCTGGTTTTTTTCGTTTTTTGTTTTGTTTTGTTTTTACTATTTTAGATGCCTTCTGTAAGTAGAATCATGCAATACTTGTCTTTCCAAAACTGGCTTGTTTCACTTAGCATAATGTCCTCAGGGTTCATTCATGTTGTCACATATGGCATGATTTCCCTCTTTTTAAAGGATGAATAGTATTCCTTTGCATGTATATAACACATTTTCCTTTTTCACTTATCTACCAATGAACATTAGGTTGTTCTCACATCTTGATTACTGTGAATAGAACTCTCTCTTCAGGATCCTGATTTCAGTTCTTTTGGATAAATATTCAGTGGGATTGTTGGATTATACAGTAGTTCTAATTTTTTGAGGAACATTATACTATTTTCCATAGCAGCTGTATCATTTTACATTCCTAGCAACAGTATACAAGGATTAAAATTTTTCCATAGCATCATCAACACTTGTAATTTATTTGATAATAGCCATCCTAACAGGTGTGAGGTGATAACTCATTGTGGTTTCAATTTGCATTTCCCTGATGACTAGTGACATAGCATATTTTTATATGCCATTAGCTATTTGTAGGTCTTCTTTGGAGAAATGTCTATTTAAGTCCTTAGCCCATTTTGAAATTGGGCTTTTGGAATGTCTCTTTGTTTTTGCTGTTTAGCTGTAGAAATTCCTTATATATTTTAGAGATGAACTTCTTATCAAATACATGGTTTGCAAATATGTTCTCCAATCCCATAGGTTTTCTTTCAACTGCTGATTATACCCTTTGTGATACAGAAGCTTTTCAGTTTGATGTACTCCTATAGGTTTGTTTTTGTTTTGTGGCCTTTGGTGTAATATCCAAGATCATTAAAAATGAATGTGATGGAGCTCTTCCTCTGTGCTTTTTTTTTTTTTAAGGGTTTTAGAGTTTCAGGTCTTATGTTTAAGTCATTAATCTGTTCTAAAATGATTTTTATGTATTATGTAAGATAAGGGTACAAGTTATTTTTTGCAGGTGACTATCCAGTTCTGTCAGGACCCTTTATTGAAAAGACCATCCTTCCTAAAATATGCATTCTTACCCTGTTGAAATTATCACTTTGTTCATGTATTGGCCTCTTGGCTTTGATGAACATTTTTATGACAGTTGTCTTGAAATCTCTGTCAGATAAATAATTTAAGTCCATTTCAATAGGGTCAATTTCTAGAAATTTATTGTATTCTGTTGTTTAGAGCATTGTTATTTGATTATTTTCCTTAACTCTGTGTTGAATTCTCCACATTAGACAGGGCAGGCATTTCCCCCACTCTTCACAACTGACCATATTGGAGAACAGCCTCACCAATCAGCCTGGCCAGATATTTTGGAGGCTAGTTCTTTTGGCAGCCATAGAGAAGTAAGGTGCTGGATACCGGGATCCACTCTCCCTCTCCAGGGGGTAGTTGACAACTGGAATTTTTCATTTGTCTGTGCTGAGCTGGGGGAGGATCTATGGCATCAAACAACCCAAGCCACGATCTTTATTCTTCTTCTGGTGGCTAGACTGTGTGAGTCCCATTAGCATCTAAGACCAGCAGGTCAGAAGCAGGCTCCCTGCAGAGGATCCTTGTAAAAGCTTGGCTGCTGGACACCCAAACCATCTCCTTCCTCAACCTGGAAGAAGCTGGGGGCTAGGGAGTTTCTTCCTGACTATATGGCTCTGAGCCAAGGGTAGATATTCCGTTAAGAGGGTGTCATGAATCTTCCTACTGGTTTCGGTTAGTCTAGTTACATATTTGCCTGGGTGTAAGAGGCTTTCATTTAGAAGTTCCTAAATTTCTAGAACAGGAATTTATTTGTGAAATGTTGCTGAATTGGTGTGTTTGTGGGAGGAAGGAGGGTCCAGGAAATCTTGATATGACATTTTTGCTGATATCACTCCCTTCTTATTACTTTTTAAAATGACTGGGATAACTCCTAAAAAATAACATGAAAACTATCAGTACCCCCCATTTTTTTGGATCCATGTTGTTTTGGGAGATAATATATCCTTTGGATAAGACAACTTCTAAAACCAAGTACCAAACTTTTCAAAAATAAGATATTTGATATCTCTCACAGGAAAATGTTAATATACTACTGAGTAAAAAGTGTTTGTACCATCACACATTAAATAAAATTTTGAAATACTTTAAGTTCTAGGAAGAGATCCCATATGACAACTTAGAAGTACATTGAATATACCTTTGGCCATACCAAATCTATACTTACATATAGAGCAATTCCTCCTAAAGAAGAACTAAGATCTGACTGAATAGCTTCTGTACAACAAAGGCAGAGAATGGCTAAAAGGACAGAAACATCGTAATGAACCTTGACCTCCAGTCTACAAACTACAGGAAGGGATAGTACTAAAGGACCAGGAGCAGAGTCATCCACCTGAGGCCCAGGAAACAAGCCATCATTTAAAAGGGTAACTACAATTTAAAGGAAACAGCCTTTGAGTATCTGCCAAACTGCAGGGAACCTATGGAACACTCTCTGGGTTTTGAAGGGCTAGCGAGTGCCAAGTTTATACTCTCTCTTGATAGTGAATATGGCAGCAGAGTTGAGTGTCTCAGCCCCCCAACTGGCTTTGCAAGCCCTGGGCTTCTTGCCCAGAATAGATCCAGTCATACCTCCCAAGGGCAATCTCCCCCCTGCCTGAGCTCTAGACATCCCCCCTATGGAGTCTCCAGTATGCACAGGACACCCTTGAGCACTGCCAGTATGGTTCCAGCTGTCTGGTCAAGATAATAGTCATAAAGCACCCCATGACACACAAGGCCCACATCTGCTTCAGTTCCAGACAACTCTCTGGGACCCCCATGCATGCAGCATCCTGAACCCCTTCACCACTTACTATTTGGGGAAAAAAAATAGCTAAAT
Organism: Procyon lotor; assembly: GCA_028646535.1. Classification (NCBI taxonomy): domain Eukaryota; kingdom Metazoa; phylum Chordata; class Mammalia; order Carnivora; family Procyonidae; genus Procyon; species Procyon lotor. The sequence continues at coordinate 62,500,440 of CM053604.1, read as the reverse complement.
TTTGTGTAACTTGGAGAAGGAAACAGACATTGAGCTATAGGACAGAGAGCTCCAAACCAGATGACCCTAAGGAGGTCCATACCAAGAAACATAATTAAAAAGGCAAAGATTAAAAATAGAGAATCTTAAAAACAACAAGAGAAAAGCAACTAGTTACATATAAGTGGAAACCACCTAGGGCTATCAGCCGATTTTCAGCAGAAATTTTGCAGACCAGAAGAAAGTGTTATGATGTGTTCATGTACTAAAAAGAGAAACCCACAAATAAGAATATTCTACTTGAAAAAGTTACTCAGAATTGAAGGAGAGGGGTTCTGGGTGGCTCAGCTGAGCAGCTGACTCTTGATTTTAGCTTAGATCATGATCTTGGGGTTTTGAGATTGAGCCCCATGTTGAGCTCTCTGGGGAGTCTGTTTGAGATTCTCAAGCAGATTCTCTCTCCTCTCCTTTGTTCCTCCCCATGTGCTTTCTCTCACTCTAAAATAAAATCTTTAAAAAAAAAAATAAATAAAAAAATAAAAAAAAATAAAAATAAAAAAAATAAAATAAAATCTTTTAAAAAAGAATTGGAGAAATAGATTCTCTCTCTCTCTCTCTCTCTCTCTCTCTCTCTCACACACACACACACAGTCAAAAGAGCTTACCACTACTAACTCAGTCTTACAAGAAATGAAGGAACATCTTTAAGTGTTAATTTAAACTCCTAAAAAGTATAAAAGGAAAAGTTTTGTAAAAGCAACCATACTTACTCTCAATCACTTGAGAAACACACTTATTAAGGTAGTATGAAGGTTAAGAGACAAAAGTAGTAAATCAGTTATATCTCAATCGTTAGTTATGGGAATAAAAAAGATGTAAAATATGACATAAAAGTAAAGACTCCTGGAATGTGTTCAAAGTTAAATGACCATCAACTTAATAGACTGTTATAGACTTAGCATATCATATGTGAACCTTATGGTAACCACAAACCCAAAACCTATAAAAGATACACAAAAAATAAAGAGAAAGGAGTCCAAACATAACAATAAAGTCATTAATCACAAAGGAAGAGAACAAGATAGGAAATATAAAAACCAGAAAACAACAGATTAACAATAAGAACATACCTATCAGTAATTACTTCAAATGTAAATGATCTAATTTCTCCAATCAAAAGACAAAATGTGGCTGAAAGAATAATAATAAAAGCCATCCAAATGCTACCAACAAGAGACTCCATTCAGACCTAAAGACACAAACAAAGTAAAGGGATGGAAAAAAATATTCCATGCAAATAGAAGGAAAAAAAAAGTTTGGGTAACAATGCTTTTATTAATAGACACTTAAAAAAAAAAGACTATAACAGAAAAGAAGGACATTACTTAAAGAGATCAACCCAACAAAAGGTAATACCAATTGCAAGCATCGTTGCATCTAAAGTAGGAGCACCTAAATATGTGGGGGAAATAGATAGTAATATGATCATTGTAGAGGACTTAAGCACACCACCTACATCAATGGAAAGATTATCCAAGCAGAAAAGCAACAAAGAAATAATAATTTTGAACCACACATTACACCAGATGGACTTAATATCTATATACAGAATATACATTTTTTTCAAGTGCACATGGAATATCCTCCAGGATATATCACATATTTTGCCACAAAATAAGTCTCAATAAATTTAAAATGATTGAATTCATGTAAGCATGATTTTTAACCACAATGTTATGAAATTAAAAGAAAAAACTGAGGAAAAACTAACATGTGATGGCTAAACAACATGCAACTAAACAACAAATAACAAAGAAATCAAGGAGGAAATCATAACATACATGGAGACAAAAGAAAGAAAATGAAGAGGGGTGCCTGGGTGGCTCAGTGGGTTAAAGTCTGCCTTCGGCTCGGGTCATGACCTCAGGGTCCTCGGATGGAACCCTGCATTGAGCTCTCTGCTCTGCAGGGAGCTCTGCTTCCCCCTCTCTGCCTACTTGTGATCTCTCTTTCTCTGGGTAAAATAAATAAATAAAATCTTTAAAAAAAAAAAAATGAAGAAAACAATGGTCCAAAATCTTTGGGATGCAGAAATGCAGTTCTAATAGAGAAGTTTATAGTGTTACAGGTACTACCCCAAGAAATAAAAATCTCAAAGAATTTAACCTTACAGGTAAAGGAAATAGAAAAAAAGAAATCTCAAAGCTAGTAGAAGGAAGGAAATAATAAAGATCAGAGAAGAGGGGCACCTGGGTGGCTCTGTGGGTTAAGCCTCTGCCTTCAGCTCGGGTCATGATCTCAGGGTCCTGGGATTGAGCCCTGAATCGGGCTCTCTGCTCAGAAGGGAGCCTACTTCCCCCTCTATCTCTGCCTGCCTCTCTGCCTACTTGTGATCTCTCTTTCTCTGTGTAAAATAAATAAATAAAATCTTAAAAAAAAAAAAAAAAAAAGATCAGGGAAGCCTGGGTGGCTCAGTGGGTTAAAACCTCTGCCTTCGGCTCAAGTCATGATCTCAGGGTCCTAGGATCAGCCCTGCATCAGGCTCTCTGCTCAGCAGGGAGCCTGCTTCCCCCCTCTCTCTGCCTGCCTCTCTGCCTACTTGTGATCTCTCTCTCTCTCAAATAAATAAAATCTAAAAAAAAAAAAAAAGATCAGAGAAGAAATAAAGGAAATAGGGGTGCCTGGGTGGCTTAGTTAAGCATCTGCCTTTGGCTTAGGTCATGATCCCAGGGTCCTGGGATCCAGCCACTCATTATGCTCTGTGCTCAACAGGGAACCTGCTTCTCTCCACCCCCTGTTCTGGCTCTCTTTTGCTGTCTCTCTGAAATAAATAAATAACATTTTAAAAGAAAACAAAACTATATGCAAGATCAACATAGCCAAGAGCTAGTTTTCTGAAAGGGCAAATAAAACTTGTCAACCTTTAACCAGATTCATCAAGAAAAAAATAAAAAAGACAAGAACAAATCAGAAATAAAAGAGGAAGTAACAATGCACCACAGATACAAAGGATTTTAAGGATTTATATGCCAACAAACTGGACAACCTAGAAGAGATGGATAAATTTCTAGAGACCTACAATCTTCCAAAACTGAATCAGGAAGGAATATATAAGATATAAACAAATTAATTATTAGTAATGAAATTGAATCAGTAATCAAAAAGCTCTCAACAAAGTCTAGGACCAGATGGCATCTCAGGTTATTCTGTGAATGATTTCGAGGATGAGTATTCTTTAAAAACTATTTCAAAAAAAATATAGAAGATAGAAAAGCTTCCAAATTTATTCAAACAGGCCAGGATTACCTTGATGCCAAAACCAGACAAAGGCACTAAAAATAAATAAAATAAAACCACAGTCAATATGCCTAGTGAACATAAACTGAATTTAACGATATAGTTAAAAGATCATCACCACAATCAAGTAGGATTTTTTCCAGGGATGGAAGGATGTTTCAATATCTGTGAATCAATCATTACGACTAGCACATTAACAATATGAAGAATAAAAACCATATATCATCTCAAAAGATGTAGAAAAAGCATTTGAAAAAAATTCAACATCCATTTATGATAAAAACTCCACCAAGTAGGTTTAGAAGAAACATAACAAAGGCCATATATGACAATAGTGAAAAGCTGAAAGATTTTAAGATCAGGAACAAGATAAAGATGTCCAGTCTCATCACTTTTTACTCAATATAGTATTAGAATTCCTAGCTGTAGAAGTCAGACACAGAAAAGAAATAAAAGACATCTAAATTAGTAAGGAAAGTGTAAAACTGTCTATATTTGCAGAATATGTGATATATAGATTCTATATTTGGAAATGATGCTATATCAGAAAATTCTAAAAATACCACCAAAAATTTTTAAAATAAATGAATTCAGTAAATTTCTTTGATACAAAATATAAAAATCTGTTGCATTTCTATACACTAATAGCATAGTAATAGAAAAATAATTTAAGAAAACAATCTCGGGGCGCCTGAGTGACTTAGTGGGTTAAAGCCTCTGCCTTCGGCTCAGGTCATGATCTCAGGGTCCTGGGATCGAGCCCTGCATCAGGCTCTCTGCTCAGCCAGGAGCCTGCCTCACCCTCTCTCTGCCTGCCTCTCAGCCTACTTGTGATCTTTCTCCCTCTGTCAAATAAATAAATAAATAAAATCTTAAAAAATCTCATTTACATCAAAAATAAAATAACTAGGGGTAGATTTAACCAAGGAGGTGAAAGACCTGTACCCTGAAAAGTATAAGACATTGATGAAAGAAATTGAAGAAGACACAAATAAATTGAAAGATACTCCATGCTCATGAATTGAAAAACCAATATTGTTAAGTACTGATGTCACCCAAAGATATCTAAGATTCTGGTATTTATTTATTTATTTTTCCCCCAAAAAAATGTTTATTTTATTTTTTCAGTGTTACAAAAAAAAAAAAAAAAGAATAAAGATTCAATGCAATCCCTATCAAAATACAATAGTATTCAAGCACCTGGGTGACTCAATCAGTTAAGCGGCTGCCTTCGGCTCAGGTCATGATCCCTGGATCCTGGAATCGAGCCCCACTTCAGGCTCCCTGCTTGGTGAGGAGCCTGCTTCTCCCTCTCCCTTTGCCTGCTGCTTTCCGTGTCAAATAAACAAATAAAATCTTTTAAAAAATACAATAGTATTTTTCACATAACTAGGAAAAAATGCTCCTGAAATATGTATGGAACCATGAAAGACCCCGCAAAGCCAAAGCAATCTTGAGAAAAAAGAGCAAAGCTGGGAGTATCACAATCCCAGATTTCAAGATACTTTAAAAGTTTTAGTAATCAAAACAGTATGGTAATAGAACAAAAGTAGACACATAGATAAGTGGAATAGAATAGAGAGCCCAGAAATAAACACATGCTTATATGGTCAATTAAATAATGAGAAAGGAAGCAAGAATATACAGTGGAGAAAAGTCTTTTCAATAAATGGTGTTGAGAAAAATGGACAGCTGCATGTAAAAGAATGAAACTGAACCACTTTCTCAAATCATTCACAAAAACAAACTCAAAGTGGATTAAAAACCTATGAGACCTGGAACCATAAACCTCCCAAAATAAAGCAAGGAAGTAATCTCTTGGACATTGGTCTTAGCAGCATATTTAGGGGTATCTTTCCTTAGAAAAGGAAAACAAAAACAAAAACTATTGAGACTACACCAAAATAAAAAACTTTTGCACAGCAAAGCAAATCATTAACAAAATAAAAAGGCAGCCTATTGCATTAGAGAAGACATTTGCAAATGATCTATCTAATAAGAGGTTAATATGAAAACTAAAGAACTTATACAACTCTATCAAAAACAAAAACAACCCAACTAAAAAATGGCCAGAAGAACTGAATAGACATTTTTCTAAAGGTGAAATACAGATGTCTGGCAGAATTTCTGAGTGTAATTTCTTCTCCCTACATCATTCTAAAAATTGTAGGTAAAATGTAATGGGAAAATATTTATTTTCTTGCCATTTAATATAGGCAGTAGGAATAAAGCATACTGTTTATAAAAATGTTGAAACTATAAGATTCACATGTAAACTAATGACAGGATTTGGAAAGGGCCCTTTAATAAATGACTGATTTTGCTGTTTTGACATATTCATGAGAAAAGAACACTGTAATCACTTTATATAATTCTTACATCCAAAGAAACCATGAGTTTTCCTTAAAGTACCTTTTAATATAATGCACTTATATGAATTATCTAAAGTACTTATGCCTACTGTCCATGCATTTTTCTCTTTTAAAAATAAATGGAAGTTGGTGCAATATTTAGAAAGTATTCTCAAATTAAAAGTAAGAAAGCTGGAGCATCCCATAACTCCCCCAAGATCATGAAGTCAGAATTGCTTTTGACATAGCATATTTCATTAATTATTAATGCATAATCTTGGTAAGTGTTTTTAAACACCCACGTCTTTTACTTTTAGTAAAAAAGTGCTCTAGTATAATTCTAATTGCCTATGAATACGTGGACCAGAATTTTTACTGTGCTTTTATAAATTTACTGATAAAATACTTTCTTCTAAACAAAGGGTAGATCCATTCAATTTGAATAGTTCAGATGCTTTAGCAGGAAGTTTACAGAGAATTTGGATATTCAATTTTAAGTAGAATAACTAAATGTTTGCCTTTCAATGAGCTATCTCAAATTAGATCAAAATCTCAAATTACAGTCACTTATTTGCATTTCTCCTCAAAAGATTAGGTTAAAATAACTGTAAATACCATGTTTGCCTTGGTGAATGATATGTTTATGTGCAGAAGCACATTTAATTATTAAATTCACGTGCTCGCTTCGGCAGCACATATACTAATTATTAAATTCACTTACTTTTTTTTTACCAACATTGTTTTAGTTGTAGATATTTGAAATCCCCACACACACTCCCAAAATTATATTCACATTAGTTGAATCTCTATTTTGCACCTACAGTGGGTTAATTGGAATTTTGTTCATTTCATTGCAATGTCACAAGGTAAAATTGTTTATAAATCTCAGCTTTAAATTCTTTCACCTATATAATATACAGCCCTAGGGATGCTGTAAGGATTAATGAGTTTGAAAAGTACATTGACCTTTCTGATGAAACATGCTCTATGAGTACAAAATGCTATTATACTGTGCTCCAAATATGATGTATTGCAGAAAGTAAAAAATATATATATAAATATAAAAGTAGATCAGATTAAGGCAGATTGACAGCCCAGACATATTATATATAGAAAACCCTGTCTCCAGTAAGGTTTTGTCCTACCTTATGAAGTTTGTTCTTGTCCCAAATCTCTCTCCTTTGGTTGGCTTTGTTTCTGTGTCTAATGTAAGAATTTAGGTCATTTCTTTTAAAAATATATACCATTAATGTTAGTATTTTACAGCTGAATTACATATCCTCATTATATTCTTCCCAGCCAGTAAGTGAGACTTTAGTTAGTACAACTAAGCTGAGTTTCTTATTAATCAGGTATGTGCCAGGCATTGAGCTAAATAGTAGCCACAGATTATTTTATTCAGCTCACTCAGCTTATAATAAAAGACAAACTGTACAGTAAGCCGACCGTGGCTGGACAGTGATATTAACTTTTTGAACTCATGACCAGCCTAGGAAATGTGACATAGAGAAGCTGGAGTTGCCAGCATGAATCCAGCACATTTTTTTTTTAATGATGAATTTGAAACCAACCAGAGCATTTAAATGAATATTCACCTTCTCTGTTCAAATATCATTTCCTGTGAACAGATTTCTTTTTTTTTTTTTTTAATCTCCTAAGGATCCTCAATACATTAATCCTAAAAAAGAAGGTACAGTAAATAAAGGTATTAGCATTTTGGATATTGGCAAGAAATAGCCTTCTCTATAAATTAGTAAATCAGTTTTACTTATTAATTACAAATTCTATATATTATTCCACTGAATGATAAGTTAATGTGATACATGAGCTTGATCATTCTGGGTAAATTTTTGAAATCTACTTTTTGCAACTTCAAACTTATAGGTTGGAAATAGATCCTAAGTCTCTGTCTTTAGACATAAACATATTTTAATATTTGGGAAGCTTCAATAACATAAATTGCAAATTAAACGAACTGCTAAATGCAGTAGTTCTCAAACTCTAAATAAACTTACTGATAGAAAAGAGTGACACTTTCAGGGAGAGAGGCATGTGTAACAACCAGAAAACTGCCTATCACACGAAATTTCTTCGAAATCTGTTATTTTAGGAATCATAATTTGCATTCCATTTCATAATATATCATGCATAATTTATTATAAAGATGAATTTCCCTTAAATTTTGATTTAAAAATGTGATACTTCAGGACAACTCGCCACATATATTTTGTAATTTCAAAAGTGTCAGGAAAAGGGGCACCTGTCTGGCTCAGTCAGAAGAGCACATGATTCTTGATCTTGGGGTCATGAGTTTGACGCCAATGTTGGGTGAAGAGATTAAATAGATAAATTTTTAAAAAATCATAAAGAATACAGCTGATATCTCTGAAAAAAAAAAGTATTTCAGTTTGAGAGGCATACCTTTAGTGAAACAGATAATAGAAAAGCTAGCTATAAAATACATTTCAAATAGGGGCGCCTGGATGGCTCAGTGTGTTAAAGCCTCGGCCTTCGGCTCACCTCATGATCTCAGGGTCCTAGGATTGAACCCCATATCGGGCTCTCTGCTCAGCAGGGAGCCTGCTTCCCCCCCCTCTCTGCCTGCCTCTCTGCCTACTTGTGATGTCTGTCAAATAAATAAATAAAATCTTAAAAAAATTAAAATACATTTCAAATAAATGCCACTATACTGACTTCCATTAGCAAATCAATAAAAGAAAATTGAGAAAAATTTTCAAACTGGCTCCCATTTATAATAAAATTACAAAGAATTATCACACATATATCAAAAAAATCAATAAAAGTACTGAAATATTAAACCATTATCCCATATTAAATTCAATGTCACAAAATGAAGAAATTCAAATCAAATTAGAATTGTCCCTTAAAAACCATGGGGTTGGGGTATTAACTACTTACATAGTCAAGAATTCATGTGTAATTTTGACTTCCCCAAAACTTAACTACTAATAGCCTGCTGTTGACCAGAATTCTTACTGATAACATAAACAGTTGATTAAAATATAATTTGTAGGTAATATTATATACTATATTGTTAAAAAAGCTAAAGAAAATAAAATGTTATTAAAATCATCACAAAGAGAAAATACACAGGGCAATATACCATATTTATCAAGAAAAATTCATGTATATTTAGACTTGTGTAGATCAGTAACTACTGTGTAATATTAGAAACTGTGACAATGTGATCACTTGCCTTACTTTGATTTATGTATGTTATCAGATCGAAGGGACAACAGCTTTGAAGTTTAAAAAGGGGCTAAAAGCAAGATGTCTAGCACAAGAATTGTGTTTTTAGGGGCACCTGAGTGGCTCCCTGGGTTAAAGCCTCTGCCTTCAGCTCAGGTCATTATCTCAGGGTCCTGAGATAGAGCACCGCGTCGGGCTCTCTGCTCAGCAGGGAGCCTGCTTCCCCCTTTCTCTGCCTACTTGTGATCTCTCTCTCTCTGTCACATAAATAAATAAAAAAAATCTTAAAAAAAAAGAATTGTGTTTTTATTTTTTGTGATGTGGCCTTTGATCAGTTATTTTAATTTCATTAAGGCCGCATTTTTTTCTATCAGTAAAATGGACTTGATATGTAAGATAAACCATGGAAAATTCTGAGCATAGTACCTGATCTACAATGCAACATTAATGTTATCTTCTGATATTATGTTAATTATGTATAATTATGTATACTAACAAGAAATATGTAATTTTTAGAATCACATTCAAATTATTTTATATTTTATAGGTAACTTATTGTACTTATTTAAGGAATAATTACATGGTTTTTTCTCTAGGCTGTCTGAATATTTCAAGGCTACATGAGCACAAAGTTTTAGTACATATTTAACAATTTTTTCTTAAAACTTCTAGAAATGATGGAGCCTCATAGAAAACTGGAAATTCATGATCTGAAAAGTCAAAGCATCATAATTTCTGCAGTATACTCCACACACAGAACATTTTCTTTTCTTTTTTTTTCCTCTCTCTCTCTCTCTTTTATTCAATATGCCATGCTGATTCCATAGTAGGCCTCTTATTGTTTACAATATCTTAAACATTCCACTCACAGATCTTTCAATTTGAAAAACTGGTTCATTTTGTCATATAGGTAGCGGTATAAATTCACTCCCTACTAGAGACAGACTCTGAATAAATAAAAGGAAACAAACCAGCTACACTCTTTTTCTCTAATCTCTCCAAATTATCGCTCTTAATAATCTTGTTAATTGCTTAATTTATTATCTACTTTCACTCACAAGAATAAGCTCCTTCGATATAGGGACAGTGTATTTCTTGTTCTTTCATACATTTGAAAATATCTTTGGAATTAAATAATTCAACCTAGATGAAATGGACTAATTCCTTGAAAGATACAATCTGCCAAAACACACACACAAAGAAATAGACAATTTGAATAGGCCTACATATTACAGAAATTTAATCAATAATGAATAACATTCCAAAAGAAAGTATCAGACTCAGATAAATTCAGTGATGAATTCTACTAGACATTTAGAGAAGACATTATACCAGTTCTCTACCATATCTTTCAGGGCACAGAAACAGAAGTACTACTTCCTCATTCTATGAGATCAACATTACCCTAATCAAAATGAGACAGTGACATACAGGAAAATAAAAACCCTGTATATCAATATATCTCACAAACAAAGATGCAAAAATTTGCAATTAGTAACAAATCAAATCCAAAAATACATAAAAAGAAAAAACAATAATACACTATGACCAAATGGGATTATCCCAGGTATGGAAGGCTGGCTCAATATTAAGAAAGCCAATTAGTGTAATCCATAATATTAACAGACTAAAGAAGAAATATCTCATGAACATATCAATAGGTACAGAAAAACCATTTGATAAACTCCAAACCCATTTATGATAAAAACTCTCAGCATACTAGGAATAGAGGGGGTAACCTCAGTTTGACTTTTGAAATCTATACCAAAACAAAACAAAACAAAATTACAGGTAACATCATACTTATTAGTGAGAAACTTGGAGGTTTCCTACAAAATAAAGGTGTCTTCCCTCACCACTGCTTTTCAACAATGTCCTGGAAGTCCTAGCTAATCCAATAACACATGAAAAGGTAAAGTATACAAGTTGTGAGGAAATAGAACTTACTCATGTCATCTTGTTTACAGATGACATCATGTATATAGAAAATTTTTAAAAATCTACCTTCCTAGAATAAGCAATTATAGCAAGGTAGTAAGATATAAGATTAATGTATAAAATTCAATCAATTTCCTGTATACCAGCAATGGACATGTGGAATTTGAAATTAAAAATTCATTAGCATTTACATTAGCACCCCACAAAGTGAAATGCTTAGGTACAAATCTAACAAAATACATCCAGGACCTATAGAAGAAAATAAGGAAACTTTGATAAAGGATAACAAAGGAAATCTAAGCATATAGAGAGATATTCCATGTTCATTAATGGAAAGATTCGATATTGTCAAGATGTCAGTTCTTCCCAATTTGATCTATAGATTGAATGCATTCCCAGTCAAAACTCCAGGAGGTTATTTTATGAATATCAACAAACTGATAATAATGTTTATATAGAGAGGCAAAGACCCAGAATAGCTAACTCAATACTAAAGGTGAAAAACAAAGTTAGAGAACTAACACTACCCAAATTCAAAGCTTACCATAAAGCTACATTAATCAACAGAATATACAACTACATTTAATGGAATAGAATAGAGATCCCAGAAACAAACCTACATAAATATGGTCAACTGATTCTTGACAAAGGAGCAGAGGCAATACAATGGAGCAAAGATGGTCCTTTCAACAAATGGTGCCAGAAAAACTGGACATGCACATGCAATAAGATTTTTACCCTTCAAAAATTAACTCAAAATGGATTCTAGATATAAAATATAATAATATCAAAAAATACCCTTCAAAAATTAACTCAAAATGGATTCTAGATCAAAATTATTAAAAAATAAAGAGAATAACTAGCCGACCTTTGATATAGCAATGACTTTTAGAACTGACACCAATAGCACACCCCATGAAAGAATAAGCCAGCCTTCATTAAAATTAAAACCTTGTCTATGAAAGTCAATGCCAAGAGAATGAGAAGACAAGCCACCGACTGGGAATATATATTGTAAAAAATACATCTGACAAAGGGCTGTTGTCCAAAATATAAAAAAAAAAAAATAACTTAAAATTCCATCATAAGAAAACAACTGTATTATAAATTGGGACAAAGACCTTAATAGATATCTTACAAAAAAAGATAGACACATGGCAAGAGGCAAGTAAATTTATGAAAAGATGTTTGACATATCATTAGAGAATTACAGATTAAAACAATGAGATCCCAGAGTGCCTGGGTGGCTCAGTCAATTAAGTAATCAATTCTTGATTTTGACTCAGGTCATCATCTTAATGTCCTGGGATCAAGTCCCATGTTGGGCTCTATGCTTAGTGTGAAGTCTGCTTGAGATTCCCTCTCTCCCTCTGCTCCTCCCCCCCACTCACATACGAACTCTCTCTCCCTCTCTCTTTTTCTTCCTCTCTCTAAAAAAAAATACAATCCTTAAAAAAAAAAATGAGACACCAATGCACACCTACTAGAATGGCAAGAATCCAAAACACACACCAAAATTCTGGTAAGGATGTGGAGTAGCAGGAACTCTCATTCATTGCTGGAGGAAATGCAAAATTGCAAGGCCACTTTAGAAAATATTTTGGCAGTTTCTTGTAAAAGTATACCTATTCATACTGTATAATTTGGTAGCAGAAATAAACAGCTAAAGGATATAAGTATGATACTTAAAGAAAAAATAACATCTACGTGATGGAGAAAGGTCTAAATTAAAATAATTCAGAAAAACCCTGCTTGACAGCAAGCTAATCTGGGAACACAAACTATTACAGAACACAAGTTAAAAAAAATACATATATATATGGAAAAGCCTAAGTATCCAAATACAGAATTTTTGATGGCATGAAATAAATAAAAATATGAACAAGGTAAAGAGTTTCAACTAGAGGGGCACTTGGGTGGCTCAGTGGGTTAAAGCCTCTGCCTTCAGCTCAGGTCATGATCTCAAGGTCCTGGGATCGAGCCCCGCATCGGGCTCCCTGCTCAGCAGAGAGCCTGCTTCCCCCTCTCTCTCCACTTGCCTCTCTGCCTACTTGTGATCTCCCTCTCTCTCTGTTAAATAAATAAATAAAATCTTAAAACAAAAAAGAGTTTCAACTAGAGATAATATCATAGAAAAAATAAAAATTGGAAAAATTGGATTGTTCATACTAGAAAAGGTGGAAGTGAAAAAATTTAATTCTATACATATAAACTAAACTGATAGGACCTAAGGGTAAGCAGCCATCATTCAGTTATTCTGACAGAATAAGAGTAAATAAGCCTGAGCTACTCTATGAAGAGTTTGGAAATAAGACAAATTGTCATGATAGTAAAGATTTTTTAAGAGTTAGACTACACTAAAAAAAAAAAAAAAAGAGTCAGACTACACTAAGAATTGTGGCAAGTAAATTTATGAAAACATGTTCGACATATCACTAGAGAATTACAGATTAAAACAATGAGAGCAGTCTTGCTGTGTGCAGCAGGTGTACCCCTCCATGTCTGTGGTCCTGAACTTTTGATAGTTATCTATTGTTTTTCCTAACCCTGAAAGACGGTAAGGACCTTCTAACATCTCCCAGTGGTAATGGTCTTTACTACTGTTACTGCTGTTTATTTGTTTTTAATATATTTTTTAAAGATTTTATTTATTTATTTGACAGAGAGAGAGAGATCACAAGTTGTCAGAGAGAGGGGGGGAAGCAGGCTCCCTGCTAAGCAGAGAGCCCGATGTGGGGCTCAATCCCAGAACCCTGAGATCATGAGCTGAGCCGAAGGCAGAGGCTTAACCCACTGAGCCACCCAGGCGCCCCTGCTTTTAATATTTTTTCTTGGAGAAAGTATTTTACTTTTAATTGCTTAAGAACAAACTGTTCCATGATTAATGTTTAAAAATGTGAAAAGCTGATGATGCATGCAATTGAAGAAACATTTTTTTCCAATCATCTGAAAAGTTGAGAAGAACATGTACTTTCTCTCTTTTAATGATTTTAAGCCTAAAATTAAGCTTCAAGTTAATTTAGTTTGGACTATCTCTGAAGTTGAGCTGTGCTTCTTGCTCATTTCTCATACATGCAGATGTCATTTACAAAGGTAGATTTCCCTTATTAGCATAAACACCATGATTTAAACATTTGCTTTATATTATTATGCTTTCTACCTAATAGTGGCTGAACCAATTAATATGGCCAATGCAAATAATATCCAGCCTCTTTAAAGATAGCTAGTGTTAAACCTAATCAATGTTTATCTGAATGTAATCAATTTGGCTAAACATAATAGTATTGTAAATTAATCTTTATGCTCGAGCTTAAATTCAACAAGAACAACTAAAGGACAGAACCAGAGGACACCCTATTTTATTTCATTTCATTGGATGGGATAACACTAAACTATTCCCTATGAATCTCTTGATAGGTTAAGTACAACAACAACAAAAAAACCACTAGAGCTTTAAGCAGAAAAAAAATACTCTATTCCCATGAGTTTACTGCCTATTGCTATAAGATTTAAAGTTTTATGATTCATTTTTCCTTTAAGTGATTGTTTAGCAAAAATTAAAATTTACTTTCCACACTTTATATGATAGCAGATTATCACATAAAGGAAATTCTGTATAAAATTTTGGTGTTAGATAGTTTTGCTAAATATATACTACTGTAAAGGCTTCTAAAAATATAGTTAGAAGTTTTTTTTAAGCATCAGGCACAATCTTTAGGTTTTAAAAGTTTTATACCATTTATTATGTGTGTTGTATTATTATGTGACACACTGCCTGACATTTCTTTTAAAAATGTTACTTTTTAAAAACTTTGATAAAAATCAACTCACATGAAAATTTGGACATCTACAGCAGGCAACTACATTGTGCTAAATACTTTTTTTTTTTTAATTTTATCATCTACTGTTATACTGACCCAGTAAAGTACGTTAATACTACACAGTAACATATAGTGGTTAAAAGTGTGGAGTCATGCTGCTGTAGTTTAAATCTCAATTACTGTATCATTTACTAGCTGTGTGATCTTGGGAAAGTCACTCAACCTCTGCAAGTCTCACTTCCTTCATCTTTAAGGGGGAAAATAATAGTACCTACTCATTGGTCTGCTGTAAGTTAATATGCTCAAGCCTTTTAATGCAATGCCTGGCAGCTAATAAACAGTAACTATTCATCTTAGTGTTATACCTGTTAACGTATACAGTAATCAAATGGAAGATAAAGGCATTAAAAAATTGGAAACATCACCAAGTGTAAACATAATGGGGTTTTAAAAGTAAAATCCCACTAGCACCATGGATTCCAATGATCAAAAACTCTAGGGGTGCCTGGGTGGCTCAGTCGTTAAGTGTCTGCCTTCGGCCCAGGTCAGATCCCAGGGGCCTGGAATCGAGCCCCGCATCAGGCTCTCTGCTCTGCAGGAAGCCTGCTTCTCCGGCTACCATTCCCTCTGCTTGTGTTCCCTCTCTCGCTGTGTTTATCTCTGTCAAATAAATAAAATCTTTAAAAAAAAAAAAAAACTCTATTCATTGTACTTAAGATCAGAGGAGGAACACTCAAATTAGTATAATTTAAGAAAGATTGTCATAGGACTCTATGTGGGCAAACATGGAACTAAAAGGGAAAGTGAAGAACTCCAAGAACTCCAGCATTATTCACAATGGGGCCTCTTAAACATTCTTTGTGGAGAAGGGAGTGGGCAGTTACTGAAATCTGATAAAAAAAAAATGTATTTTGTTGATAGGGCTACATGACTAAGGAACTGAGACCTTTGGTCAAGGGAAATGGCCAGGTTGCTGAGTCTCTGCAGATTGGGCACCAGGGAAATAAATATTTCAAAATTGCTCTCCTTGCTCCCTCCAATCTCCTGCCCTTGTTTCTCTTAGAGAAAGTCAACTGGGAGCCAGAGGGTAAGAAAACCCAGTGATAAGTCAATACAGGTCCAAACCCTAGAGCAAAGGGTAGAGTGGACAAAAGTGGATATTAGATATAGAATTGCACCCAGATAAAATGCAACCTTCTGTCTGCCTGTCATCTAGCTATCTATTGGTCTATCAAATGTTGAATTTTGGATAGGTAAACACAACATACATACAAACTTAACTTCTAGAGATTATAAATGCACACACTGTTAATATAGTGTTAAAATATTTCTAGTCAAAAAATACTGCATGGATTCAAAAGTTGCCAGAACACTTGCTTAGTCAAATAGTATAGTTTGTTTCACACATAAATAGGCATAAATTTCCCATGGAATTGTTCTTACAATCATTGATTTTTTTTTTAATCTGAAATCTTCACTAACCCCTGCTATTGTGCCTTTAAATTCCCAAGCTTTTACATTAAAAAATATTACCATCTTGAAAACTCAAATTTTCCTGGAAAATATACTTAATGCTGGTATGAATTAGTAAGTCAGACTGTGATTAGAAAAGAAGAACAAGAGGGGCACCTGGGTGGCTCAGTTGTTGAGCGTCTGCCTTCGGCTCAGGTCATGATCCCAGGGTCCTGGGATGGAGCCTCGCATCAAGCCCCGCATCGGGCTCCCTGCATGGCGGGAAGCCTGCTTCTCCCGCTGTCATTGTGTTCCTCTGCTTGTGTTCCCTCTCTCACTATGTTTCTCTCTGCCAAATAAATAAAATGTTTAAAAAAAGAAAAAGTAAAAAGAACAAGAAAGTTGGTTTGTAAAGGGACAAGAAGAAAAGGGAAATGTCAAAGTTGTAGAGGTGCCAAAGGTGACTTAACTCATTTTAAACTTACTACAGTTGGGGCGCCTGGGTGGCTCAGTGGGTTAAAGCCTCTGCCTTTGGCTCAGGTCATGATCTCAGGCTCCTGGGATTGAGCCTCACATTGGGCTCTGCTCAGCAGGGAGCCTGCTTCCCTCTCTCTCTCTGCCTGCCTCTTTGCCTCTCTGTCAAATAAATAAATAATACCATAAACATAAACTTTGATTTTGCTTACATTATCAGCAGCTTACTGGGTTATAAGATTCGATATTTCATTTATACACAATCTTTTTTATGTGTGCATTATCAAGGTAACACATATTTAGAATCTAAAATTTAAACCCTATTACAAGGGTCAAGATGAGAGATGCTTGTTTCCGGACACAACTGCCCCATTGAACATTCCCTCGCCAGGGGCCAAGCACATCCTATCTTTCCACTATTTCTTCTTGTATTTATTCCCATACTTCTATATATTTTTAAATTTCTATTTCTCAATTTCAAAGCTGAGAAATGTATAGGAATGAACAGAAATTGCTTCATGAAGCAGAAGGCAATGCTTATAACCAGGTGTTCCTAAAAGATATCCAACTGTTAATAATACCATTAAGCAGAATGCAGATGCTGCCCAGTGGAACGAAGGCTGTTATTCTTGCTTTTGTATTAATTTTTCATTTTGCAAAATGTTATTCCATCCTCCTCACCTCCTCTTCCCTAGCCTCCACCACAACCCTAGTTCTTTTAGGACATCTGGCTCTTTGCCTAACTACCGGTAAAATAAACTGGGGGAAAAAAACCCTCAACATAATCCGGAAGGTTATTTTTTTGTTGTTAAATTAGTATAACTAGCCAAAATTTTGTCAATATCACAAGATGGTTAAAACAATATTTAAAGCTTGCATTATGAAAAAGGAATAAATAAAATTCCTACTCAACCCAAGTGTATAATACATTTTTCTTGTTCCAGATATAAATTGTTTTAGTCATGAGTTAACTTAAAATTTGTGAATTCTAAGGATTTTAGTATTATCCAGTAATGCTGTTAAAATCCTCTAGTTGAGATTTAAGAAATATTTATCCCTTACTTTATATATGCAGCATAAAGGAAAATCATCTGCAGCAATTTTGTTCCTAAGTAAACAAAATTGACAAAGTAAAATCATTATAAAAAACTACAGCTGAATAAAAAGTGATTTAAGAAAATAGGTTTAATCCATATGGAGAAATGGGAATGCAAGGATATTCACTAATTTCTTTGGCCTTTCATTCATAACTTTATTGATTAAGCAAATTTTTATTGATCTTCTACTATCAATGTGCAAAGCAATTTAGTATATCAACAAAGTATTTGATATATTCTATTTAGTCTTAAGGATGCTAAAATCTAACAGGAGAGAAATGCCATTCACTTATAAGAGATTAAATTATTACAGCTAAGAAATAATATAAGGCAATAGCATGTTGACAAATAACCTAATGATAGTAACATTTGTAATAACAGCAAAAGCAGCAACACTTGTACCATGTTTATATTTTCTATGTATTAATTAATTTAATCCTCACAGCAACCCTATGTAATATTACTGCTATTATTTCCAGTTTTGATCAGTAAATATAGAGCATAAAGATTTTCCATAAACTGCCCATGGACGTAAAACTAATAAATATCACAGTGGAGTTTCATATTCATATAAACTGACTATAAAGGACTATACAACAGAGACTGGAAGGAAGGCACTAGGAAAGTAAAATTTAGATGGATTTTTACAACTATTATAACTTAGAGAAGGAAGAGAACAAAAGGAATTTAACGAGAGGAATCAATGTAAGCAAAATAATAAAAATGCATGTAGCTAATTTAAGTGAGTACACTTATTTGGAAAAAGTATGAATTGGCAAACAGTAGTAGCTAATGAAAATATATTTCAAATTTAAATAGGCTTTGTAAAAGTGACTAGGGATAGACTGAGGTTGCTTTGAATGGAATACCAGCTCTCTAAATTCGGTTTAAATCCTGAAGATAACATACAATTTTTGGAGATATTTGAGGAAACCATATGTGGAACAATGTCTCCAGACCTAAATAATTCACATAGTATCTACTTGTAATTATTTCTTCAGCTTCGTTTAGATATAGAGAGCACATAGAGAAAGAAACTACATATCTTACTGAAAATCCTTCTAATATTCTAATGGTACAATAAAAACAAATCAAGTTATGATGGAAAACCATATGAATGAATAATTTTCACTAATTCATCTTATTTTAGTCACCTAAAGATTATTAATGGGGAATTGTAGGGATAATTGGCTTATGGAGAGGCTCGTGATGATTTCTTCATCCTTCTCTGATATACAAGCAGAATTCGACCTCATTAAATCAAACAAAAGGGCCTTTCAAATTCAAGTGCTCAGCAATTTATTCTAAAGTCACTGCAATTTTTATATTTGATTATTTGACTTATCTTAGCTTATACCAATAATCACAGCCAGGCTTCAGCAAAATTGAGAGAAAGAGCTGTTTGTCTTCTAAACCTATTCTCATTCACTTTCCTTGCCCTCTTTTCATCGATATTTCAACTACTTAAATCCACATCCCCACTCCATCCCCATCCCCATTCTCATCCTTATGAGAGAGGTTATAGAAGAAACTCCAACATACCTCACAAAATTAGATAAAATCCAAGTCCAAAGCTCTTTCCAGAGTATCTGAGATTTTATAATCATATGAAAAATTATGGCTTATTTTATACTGTAGAGATTGACACTCTAGTAAGTGTCAAATGTGAAGAAATTTGCTTGACTCAACCATATTATTCATATTTTAAACCTTCTGTCACTAAAATTAGGTGAAAAGCTAAAATAAATCTGTACTAAATGGTCTAAGTAATTACTATGAAAAAAAGAAGTGAGGTAGAATTAATTATTCAGCCCTCTGGTATATGTTAATTAATTTTGTAAATAATAACTTATTATCTCTACATTTACCTGAACACATTTAAATGCATTAGTCTTTCTGTTCCCAACACCTAACATATAGCATATAATAGGTAAATGATAATGATTCTTGAATAAGTGAATGATGAAAATCAATACTGCAAAGATTAGCTGGGAAAAAAAGGAATTAGGATAATGATCACATTAAATTTCAATGAGGTGGTTCAAAAAGTGAATTTTAGTGCCTATTTCCTTTTAACAGTCACCAAAGCTTTCATATTTATCAATGATATCTCTGTGAGATAGTTCAACAATGGAGATATAAATATAATTACTTTATTCCTCTTGAAAATAGTAACTTTTAATGGAAAATAGACTAACCATAAAATGTCCACTGATTATACAGATTTTTGTTTTGCAAATTACTTTGTCTTTTTTTAACTCTATTTTCTTATTCCTGATCTAGAAACTATCACAGTTAGCCTAAGTGTATGTCATAATTACCTAATCATAGTGCAGATGAGATAATAATCAAGGAGATTTGTTCTCTTATATAGTAACTACTCAGACTATATTTATAGCTAGATGAATACTTCCAAAGCATTAAAGAATCACAGTTATTCCTTTAAATGGGATTTTTCATCTCTTATCTTCTAGTTTGAAGTGTACCTAAAATCCTGTTAAAGACAGTCTGAAAACAAGAGTTGAAACCTTCATTTTATAATTTATTACTGCAGATAAAAATTCAAAATTCCTTTCCAGTATGAAGCTCACTGATATCCCCAGCTAATTACCTGAGTTATCAATTAAACTTTATAAATAACTGAAAATATAAGTTTCTTGACTTTTGTCTGAATTTCTCAAGTCTGTTTAAAAACAATAGTTATGTCATAGTGAGAAGTTCTGATTGGCTGTTACATGTTAATGATTTAGGAAAGTTTAGAAATACACAATTTCTTAAGTATTTACTATAGCACAATCTTTTACATAATGGGATCCAGGGTAGGGTGAGAGAGCTTAGGGAAACAGGAAAATAAGGAATTGGGGGAAATATGGTAATAAGTAATATTTAATGCCTTAAAGAGATTTTAAAACTAAATATATATGCTAGTAACTTTAAGTGGAAATGGGGGGAAAAACTGAAATATTGATTCCTCTGAAGATTTGATTAAACCATCACAGCCAAATCTTTTAACTCATGCCTTTTATGTGTGTCATTCATTTGCAATAAATTGTGTTCTGCTTTGTAACAACACCTTTCATGCTTTGGTACTGGTAATTTTAACTTATTTTCTCTACTATACGATAAACTCTATGAGAACACATGCTTATTAGATGATTTTGAGATAGAATAACCAATTGTTATCACACTTTTGACATCTCTTTTAAATGTTTTCTCCTTTTTATTGATTACTGACTTTCCAAAGCTTTAGTAAGTTTTGCTATAAAATTTTTGCATGTTCTTATACTTTACTATTTTACTTAATCCTTGAACACCAAAAACAAGTAAGATGAACTCACCACAATGGAAATTACAAGAGAGGCTACTTCCATATGGCTAATAAAATCTCCCACCACTATATTCATATAACAAGCTTGGGATATTTTAGGCACAGAAAAGGAACATATTTTATATTATACTTACTATCAGTCTGAAAAGAGAGAGTAATTTTCCAATTTTTAACCTTTAATATATACATTACTTATACATATAATTATATATAATGTATAATTATATAAATTTAAACTATATATATAATTAAACAGGTTCACATTTTTTTAATTCCAGCAGAATTTCTTTGTTTTTTTTATACCTCTTATTAGAATTAAATTTGTTAATGCCTTAGCCTAATTATTCTTTATACACATTAAGTTGGAACTTGTTTTAGTCATCTTTTTAACATTTGCATGGTCTCTTAAGGTACCTGGTACATCTTCAATAAATAGCTATCAAATTTTTATTGAATAAAGAATTTTGAGCAAAAATACAAGGTTCTTTATAGCAGACTGCATTTCTTTACCTTTTTTCTTTTTTTCCTTGCTAGGCACATAATTGTGGAAGACAATAACCTAGAAATTAGAAAAATAATTATAATGTCTCCACATTTAACAATTAGCATGTCTAGGAATTTAATAATGAAGTTTTACATGATCTTAATTTTTTTAGTAATTCCATTTTTTAATATGACAATTTATCTGATATGAAAAATACTAAAATCAAATCATATACAAGAGATAGGTAAAAGACACTGAATAACTCCATGCTAATTTGATGTTATCATTATTAAAGAATAAGACAGCATGGAAATAGCTATTTCTTTGAGTTACACATTACTTTGAATAAATTCATTAAAGTGATTTTTAAAGAACTATCTCTTGGTAAAATGGTAAATTTTCCTGTCAGTAGAAAACCGGAACTATAATTTCAAAGTGTAAATAAATGGACAATTTACATATTTGTTAAAATAAATCCCAATAAAATGTGATTTTAACAGACTGTGCAAAGTATAGAAGAGTTGAATATACATGACAAAAGCCAAGAAGACAGGTATCATCAGTGGAGCCCTTACAAGTTGGACAATTGGTTTCTTTAGTCATTGCTACTGTTTTGTTGCTTACAATAACATAACAAATTTGGAATAACTTTCTTTTTAAAGATTTATTTATTTTAGAATCCTGGCACCTCTGGATTGGGAATAACTTTTAATAATTATCTTTAAAATCTTAAATTAAGCCTAAATTATTAGGCTAAAACTAAAAGTTATCTCAATTTCAATAACTTTTATAAATTAATTAATCATAACATTCACACATTATTTAAATGTAAACTAAATATTTTAAGTTAAAAAATTAGGCTAACATATTTATTATTACTTGTATGTAATTTAATATATGCTTTTAATAAAAGAACATACCCTTTTTGTGAGACTCAAGTCATTTTTATTGATCATTTTCTTTTCTCATTACCATTGTGAGATAAAATGATTCAGTGATTCATTTGGATTAAGAATAATATTCAAGTGGGGCGCCTGGGTGGCTCAGTGGGTTAAAGCCTCTGCCTTTCGCTCAGGTCATGATTTCAGGGTCCTGGGATCGAGCCCCACATCGGGCTCTCTGCTCAGCGGGGAGCCTGCTTCCCCCTCTCTGTGCTTGCCTCTCTTCCTACTTGTGATCTCTCTCTCCCTGCCAAATAAATAAATAAATAAAATCTTTAAAAAAAAAAAAAGAATAATATTCAAGTATATCTATAGTTTTATAAAGGCATTTGATTCTTTAGATGCTCTTCATTTCTTGTTAATTTACAATATTAAGCAGATATGGAAATAATTCATAATAAGAAGAAACGTTCCTGTGATATGAAATTGCTTCAGAGAGGAAATTCAGATTCAGAAAGAAAATAAATTCCCTGGGTTGGACCTCTCATGTGAATTCTAGTAAATATCTACAACCTGTTCTGTCAATACTAATGATCAGAACATGTATCAAAGATGCAATAAAGGAGAAAACACATTCAGACAAAAATCTATTAAATTTCCTTAGTAGGTCAAAAGAAATCAAAGAGACTTTCTGACTAGGGGAAAAGAAAAGCTTAGATATCTTTGGCAACTACTCAATCTAATGGAACTACTTGGCAGCTTACCACAAAAGATAGTCTCATATCTTTTAATATATGCTACATATATTAAATATATTTAATATTTTATATACACACACACACACACACACATATATGGTGCCAGGGTGGCTTAAGCATCAGACTTTTGGTTTCAGCTCAGGTCATGATCTCATGGGTCATGAATACGAGCCCCACCTCCAGTTCTGCTCAGTGGAAATTCTGCTTGAAGATTCCTTCCCTCTGCCCCTCCCCAACATGTACACACAAGCATATCTACATATAAAACAAAAAACTGCTTATCTTTCTACATTAAGCATCAACAATGTTTTCTGTTGGCTTCTACATGATTCCTAAACTGTTACAACAAGTAAAGATAATATAAGAAAAAATGGATAGTAATAAAAATTATTTAAGCAGGTGAATGCAAGCCAATTTAAATATTTCTATGTAATTGAAACCATCAACATATGATTAACTGATTTTTTTAGAATCAACATTTAACTTGAAATTCCTTCTTGCCCTACATGGTTTTTGCTGAAACCAATATTACCAGTAAAGCTACAGAAAGTAGGTGAACACATCAAAATACTTTAAAAAAAAAAAGGACACACATCAATACATCAATAAATACTCTTTACAATTCTCTAGCTTAAAAAGTAGTCTATAGCAATTTTATTGCTACCTAAATGACCCATTCTAAATTTTCCTTCATAAAACTCATCCTTTCTTTATGAAACTAATTTAACAACTTACACATATACCAATATATTTAAATAGAACCCACTACCAAGAGAATGAGTCAAGAGAGTAATTTGATAAAAATCAGTTAATATTCGTGAAGCATTAAGAAACAAAATTGGTCAGATCAGAAGATGGCAGTGGAGGAGGAGGACCCAAGGCTCACCTCATCCCATGAATACAACTGGTAACTATCAAATCATACCCTAAATGACCTAAAGTCTGGCAGAACAAACACCATGACTAAAGGTAGAGAAGAGGCCACACCAAAGAAGGTAGGAAGTGTAGCAACACAGTTTGGGAGAGAAACAGATCTTGGATGCTGTCGTGGGGAGGGAGCAACAGTCATAAAGAAAGTCCACAAACAAGAAAGTCCACAACACAAAGGGGAGCACATGGGGAAATATCCAAAGCAACTGGCTTGGAAAGCTGTAGGGGTCAAATTTTGTGACTCCTGGCAACCAGCAGAGCTTAAAGCCTGGAGTTTAAAAGGTCAGCAAGCATAATACCCTCCAGTTCCATCAGGAAACAAACTAAGGGTGGCTGGGAGGCAGGGGGGTAGGGATAGGGTGGCGCGGTTATGGACATTGGGGAAGGTATGTGCTATGGTAAGTGCTGTGAAATGTGTAAGCCTGATGATTCACAGACATGTACCCTGGGGCAAATAATACATTATATGTTAAAAATAAAAAATAAAAAAGTCAGGTCAGCAAGCTTAGCTGGGATAGAGCCCAGAAGACACTGTGATGCTCTTGGAGAGAAGGCAGGCAAACAACCTTCAGACATACAACATGGAAGCATCCATCTGAAGATTACCTGGGGCACACAGTGGAGAGGTTAATTGCTTTAACCTATTGCATGCCAGAGAAGGAGCATTCAAAGAAGGACCTATCTAGGAACAAAGGAACTGGCAGACACCATTTCCATCCCCTGCCCCTCAGCATAAGAACAGGAACACCTGTCAGAACCACTGCAATGCCAATACTTCTAACTAATTGGCTTATACCAAGCCCTGCCCCCCAATATGCTCACGGAAAACACCTTTCCCAGTCTCACTAGCCTCAGTCCTGGCTGCAGGGCTTGCACCCCTAGAAGACCAGCCTGAAGTCCAGCTCACACCGTATCTCCCAATTCACAAGTTTTACAGAGCTTTGATTCTGGCAGGTAGTGACAGACCAGGGCACACCTAGTTAAAGCATGTCACATTCAGGCCAGAGGCCAAACACCGCTCACAACTGGCAAAGAGAGTCTTAGCAGATGACTGGCCTGAAGGTAAAGCAGCCAGGGAAGAGCAGCAGAGCACACAGAGCACACACTGGAGACATTCCCAGAAGCACCAGGCCCTGGGAAACAGGGGACACTACATGATAGGACACTACAGGACTTAGTCATTATAAAGTCATTACCCTGAAGAGCAGGAGATGTAGCTGACTTTCCTAACACAGAAACGGAGAGACATAGATGAAATGAGAAGAAAGAGAAATTTATCCCAAATGAAAGAATAGGACAAGGCCACAGCCAGGGATCTAAGCAAAACAGATAGAAGTAATATGCTTGATGGAGTATTTAAAGCCATGTTCATAAGGATGCTCCTCAGGTTTGAGGAAAGAGTGGAAGACATGAGTGAGACCCTTAATACAGAGATAAGGAATAAAAAGCAGAGAGGTAGGGCTCAATAAATAAGAAACATGCTCAATGGAATGAACGGCAGGCAAGAAGAAGAAGAAAAATGAATTAAGGAGCTAGAGACAGAGTAATGGAAGTAATCAAGCTGAACAAAAAGAGAGAAGAATTATACAAAACAAGAATTGACCTAGGGAACTCAGTGACTCCAACAAACATAAGAACACTTGTATTATAAATTTGAAGAAATAATAACTGAGAACTTCCCTGATATAGGAAAGGAAACCGGTATCCAGAAGTGGGAGGAAAGAGACCCTACAACAAAATCAACAAAAGCAGATATACACCAAGACATATTGTAATTAAACTTGCAAAATATAGTGATAAAGAAAAAAAATTTAAAGCAGCAATACAAAAGAAGACAATAATATATAACGCAAATTCCATAAGGCTAGCAAGGGATTTTTCAGCAGAAACTTTCCAATCCAGAAAGGAGTAGCATGATACATTTAAAGTGCTGAATGGGAAAAATCTGCAGCCAAGAATAATCTATCCACCCAGGCTATTGTTCAGAATAGAAGGAAAGATAAAGAGTTTCCCAAGCAAACAAAAACTAAAGGAGTTTATGACCACTAAACCAGCCCTGCAAGATATATTAAAGGGTACTCTGAATGGAAAGGAGAAAGCAAAAGTGACAATGTGAAGGTGGGAAACACAAAAGCAGTAAAAATGAATATCTCTGTAAAAATTAGCCAACTCACAAAATAAAAGGGCATAAAATATGAAAGATATACCCAAAAAATGGGGAGGAAAAGAGTAAAGAATGGGTTCACATTTAAGTGACCATCAATTTAATACTGACTGCTATATGCAGAAGAGTTTATCAACAAACTTAATGATAACCATATATCAAAAACCTCTAATAAATATGCAAAGAATGAAGAGAAAGAAAATCCAAATATATCACTAAAGAAAGTATACCATGAAAGAGAGATAGGAAAGGATCAGAGAAATCTTCAGAAACAACAAAATAAATAATAAAATGGCAACAAATACATATCTATCAATAATCACTTTGAGTGTAAATAGACTAAACACTCCAATCAAAAGACATAGGGTGACAGGATGGATTAAAACAAACAAACAAACAAAAAACAAGACCCAGGGGCACCTGGGTGGCTCAGTGGGTTAAGGCCTCTGCCTTCAGCTCAGGTCATGATCCCAGGGTCCTGGGATCAGGCTTCGCATCGGGCTCTCTGCTCAGCAGGGAGCCTGCTTCCCCCTCTCTCTCTGCCTGCCTCTCTACCTACTTGTGATCTCTGTCAAATAAATAAATAAAATCTTAAAAAAAAAAAAACAAGACCCACCTATATGCTGCCTACAAGATACTCATTTTAGACCTATAGACCCCTACAGATTGAAAGTGAGGAGAGAAACATCTAAAATGCAAATGGATGTTAACTGAAAGCTTGAATAACAACACTTATATGGGACAAAATAGATTTTAAACCAATGACTGTTACAAGAGACAAAGAAGGACACTATATATATTAAGGGGAACAATCAAAAAGAAGATATAATATTGAAAATATTTATGAACCCAACTTAGGAACACCCAAATACATAAAACCTTTAATAAAAAAATGTAAAGGAACTAATCGATAATGATATAAAAATAGTAGGTAACTTTAACATCCTAACCTCTAGCCAGACTTGTCAAGAAAAAAAGAAAAAGGACCTAAACAAGTAATATCAGATATGAGAGAAGAGAAATAACAATGAACATGACAGAAATACAAACAAGTTTAAGAGAATATTGTGAAAAATATATGCTAACAAATTGGGCAATATAGAAGTGGATAAATTCCTAGAAACATATAAACTACCAAAATTGAAACAGGAAGAAACAAAATTGCAACACACCAATAACCAGCAAAGAAATTGAATCAGTAATCAAAAAACTCCCAATAAACAAAAGTCCAGGACCAGATGGCTTGACAGGCAAATTCTACCAAACATTTATAGAAGAGTTAATACCCATTCTTCCCAAACTACTACAAAAAAATAGAAAGTAAAGGAAGATCTGCAAATTCATTTTGTGACGCCAACATCACCTGATACCTATACCAGGTAAAGATGCCACACAAAAAGGGAACTACTGGGCAATATCCCTGATGAACATGGATGCAAAAATCCTCAACAAAATACCAGCAAACTGAATCCAATAATTTTAAAAAGTCATTCACCACAATCAAGGGGGGCTTATTCCTAGGTTTCAGGGTGCTTCAATATTTGCAAATGAAACAATGTGAAACATACCAATAAGAGAATAAGAGCTACATGATCATTTCAATAGATGCAGAAAAGCATTTGACAGTGTGCAAATGCATTTGTACAGCATTTGACAGACCTGTACTCTGAAAACTATAAAACACTGATGAAAGAAATTGAAGACGATATAAGGCAATGGAAAGATAGTCCATGCTCATGGATTGGAAGAACAGTATTAAAATGTCTATACTGCCTAAAGCAATCCACAGATTTAATGTAATCCCTATCAAAACACCAACAGCATTTTTCACAGAACTAGAATAAACAATCCTAAAATTTGTATGGAACCACACACACACACACACACACACAAAAAAAAAAAAAAAAAAAAAAACCAAAACCCAAACCCAAATAGTCAAAGTAATCTTGAAAACCAAAGCAAAGCAGGAGGCATCACAATTCCAGACTTCAAGTTATGTTACAATGCTATAGTAAGGGGTACCTGGGTGGCACAGTGGGTTAAAGCCTCTGCTTTGCGCTCAGGTCATGATCTCAGGGTCCTGGGATCAAGCCCCTGTATCGGGCTCTCTGCTCAGCAGGGAGTCTGCTTCCCCCTCTCTCTGCCTCTCTGCCTACTTGTATCTCTCTCTGTCAAATGAATAAATAAAATCTTTTCTAAAAAAAATTACAAAGCTATAGTAAACAAAATAGTACAGTACTGGCACAAAATCAGACACATAGATCAATAGGACAGAAGAGAAAACCCAGAAATAAAGCCACAACTACATGGTCAATTAATCTTAGATAAAGCAGGCTAGAACGTCCAATGGGAAAAAGACAGTCTCTTCAATAAATGTTATTGGGAAAACTGGATAGCTACATGCAAAAGAATGAAACTGGACCACTTTCTTACAGTATACACACAGTAAAAGGATTAAAGACCTAAATGTAAGACCTGACACCTTAAAAATCCTAGAGGAGAACACAGGCAGTATCTTCTTTTATATCAGCCACAGCAACTTTTTTCTTGATGTGCCTCCTGAGGCAAAGGAAACAAAAGTAAAAATACACTATTGGGACTTCATCAAGATAAAAATCTTCTGCACAGTAAAGGAAACAATCAACAAAACTAAAAGGCAACCTACAGAATAGGAGAAGATATTTGCAAATTGACATATCTGGTAAAGTGTTAGTATCCAAAATATATAAAGAATATAAAACTCAATACCCTAAAAATGAATAATCCAATTAAAAATGGGCAGAAGACATGAATAGATATTTTTCCAAAGAAGACATATAGATGGCCAACAGATACATGAAAAGATACTCAGCATCACTGATCATCAGGGAAATGCAAATCATTAACTACAATGAGGTATCACCTCAGACCTGTCAGAAACACAGGAAACAAGGGTTGGAATTTAGGTGGCTTACAAAAATAAAATAAACAAATCAGTTGTCTTAAAAAAAAAAGAGAGAGAGAATAAGAAACAATGGTTGGTGAGGATGTGGAGAAAAAGGAACCCTTTTGCACCGTTCACAGAAATGCAAACTGGTACAGCCACTGTGGAAAACAGTATAGAGGTTTTTAAAAAAGTTAAAAATAAAATTACCTATAATCCAGCAACCACATTACTCTGTATTTGCTGAAAGAATACAAAAACACATAGTCAACATGATACATGTACCCGTATATTTATAGCAGTGTTATTTACATAGCCAGACTATGAAAGCATCTCAAGTACTCACTGATAGATGAATGGATAAAGAAAAGGTGGGGGGGGTGTGTGTGTGCATGTGTGTATACAAACATACATAATAAAACATTATTTAGCCATTAAAAGTAAATCAAATCTTGCCATTTGCAATGACATGGGTGGAGCCAGAGAGTACAACGCTAAATGCAATTAGTAAGTCAGAGAGAGATAAATATATGATTTTATTCGTATATAGAATTTAAGAAACAAAACAAACGAGCAAAGGGGAAAAGAAAGAGACAGATTAATCAAGAAACAGACTTTTAATTATAGAGAACAAATTGATGGTTACCAGAGGGGAGGGGACTGTAAGGATGGACTTAATAGGTGACAGGGATTAAGTAGGGTCCTTGTTGTGATGATCACAGGGTGGTATATGGAAGTGTTGAATCACTATATTGTACACTTGAAACCAATATAATACTGTACATTAACCAACTGGAATTAAAGTAGAAACTTAAAAACCGAAAACAAAATTGGTCATCTTTTAATTAATAGCAATATTTTTACTTTAGAATTAAAAAAAAACTTTTTTCTTATTTTGATTTGGCCCTCACCAGTCTATTAATCAAAGACTTAATCAAAGCTCTAATGTGGGTCTTCCTCTGTATATCCCAGAAGTCCTACAGATACATAGTAAGTTATAAGCAGATATTTTATTCACTCTGGGTAACTTTCTATGAATAATGTGCTTATTTATGATTTATTTTATTTTAGAGGCACTCCCATTCCTGAGCAGAATAGACAACCGGGAGGAAAGCACAGACATTACACAGAAGGGGATATTTAAAAAGCAAGAGGAAGGAGTTTTGACACAGGAAAGGATGAACCTTTTACATCAAACATCCATTATTTGACTTCTTCAACAAAAAATATATTGTGCCTGATAAGTGTTAATGATTATGATGGATATAGAAATGTAAAATATATATCTATATGACATCCCTGTTATCAAACCAACCCCCTTAACCTAGCATACATTCCTGAGGAAATGGGAGACAGAATAAATATATATTTTATAGGGAAGTGGAGTTAAGAATAAGATCTATTAAATGTGTATCACTATGAAAGACAATGGCCAATCACAAGGAATTAGGAGAGGATTGCACACCAGAAGTCAGACTAAGAAGTTTCTAAATATAAATCACTCTCCTTCACAGTATTTAAAGGGCTACCCTAGCAATATGTTTTAATAAATCAAAGGGTACTGAATAGAGTTGACAGTGGAGAACATTCTGGACTTGGGGCTCTTTTTCACTACAAAGAATAAAACAATTTCCTTGAAAGAAGAAATGCAATTTAGAATGAAGCAGTGATCATATTCCAAAATGATTACAGGATATATATTCAGTCTTCCACACTCTATTTCACGCATGTTAATATCTAGGATTGACACTCTTATGGGTGGATACGAAATAGTAAATTTGGGAAGTATTCAAGTAGATGACTAGTAACTACTATAAATATATCTATAACATATAAAGTTATCAGTATAGAGCTAATACACTTCTAATCTACAAATAAACAGTACATTATTTGAAAAGGTAAATGATTAGCAAATCTGTTTCCCAAAGGAAGAAATATTTGGTAACAATAGCAATGTTGATGTTCATCTTTCCACTGTAATGTTTACCAAAGACAGGCTAATCCAATATAATTACATCTGGCAACAAGTTAAAATAGGAAATCTCCTTTTTAAATTTTACTTAACAAAGTGAAGCAGATTTTTCACCTTCATCAGCCTGGAAAAAAATATTACCACAGAAATTATTTCTAAAAGGAATATCAAAACTGCACTTGATGCTTTCTTAATTATTACTGGTTGGCAATTTAGTTATTAAGAAGCAACCACTGTAGGAAAATGTATTTGGGAAAATATAACAAATATTTTACATCTGTAAAATACTGATTCTGTACTATAAAAACAAAGATGGTCCTTGGCAATACATGTCCAGATCGATAACTCTAAATGACCTGTCTCCTACTTTAGCTTTAGACACGAATTGCCATTTGCCTTTTGATTCTTAAGTATGCTAATATTTTATTTACCTCATCCTAAACATACCAAAATTATTTTTAATCATATGCTCTCAAACATATTCCAGTGCTTTATCCATCTCAGGACAAAGTCTGACCCATTTACTAAATATAGAAACCTATGTCACTGTTAAAGTTTTTTTCTTCATAATCCCAAACCATATGTTTTTAATAGTTTTTCCAAAATATTCCCATCATTTTTTTCTATTTCCTTTTTCTATATAATTTTTCAAGATACTTTCATTTAAAAAAAAAAGATACTTTCATTTCATCTCTTATTTGTCACAGTGGCTTCACTGATCTCTTTTCCTTCAAAACAATATTTTCCATTAGTACTAGGATTGTTTTGCCCAAATACAGATCTCATCATATTAATCATGCTCAACCGCTATTAGAGGTTTCTACTGTTAATTACAAAAGTTTTTCTTTTTTTTTTAGCTTATAGTGTAGAACAC
Source organism: Procyon lotor (assembly GCA_028646535.1). Classification (NCBI taxonomy): domain Eukaryota; kingdom Metazoa; phylum Chordata; class Mammalia; order Carnivora; family Procyonidae; genus Procyon; species Procyon lotor. The sequence continues at coordinate 62,468,507 of CM053604.1, read as the reverse complement.
TTCAGATTCTGATACCAAACAATATTATCAACTTAATCCTGACCACACTGACCTTGGCACATGTGCACTCTACCACCTTCAGTAGTTGATTCATTCTTACCTAAATGCTATGCACTCCAAGATGTGGAAGACTTTATTCAAACAAGTCTATCTTCCTAAAATGCCATTTCTCTATACATGTGTCAACATTCTATTCATTCCATGACGATCAGCCCACAGAATTCTACTACTCCTTTTAAGTTTAATCCATTGATTCCTTCTGCTATGTTCTTAGTATATTTAATTTTGTTTATATACATTACTTCTTTCAAAAAGATTAGGGTTGGGGCTGACCAGTCTCGGTGCTGGCCTAATGATTTTGTGTCAAGTGCTGGTTTTCCTACATTGGAAAGAAAATAGGATGTCTCCTATGCAAGAGAGCATATAAGAAAACTCAAGAAAAGGGAAATCAGTATCAAAGTCCATAGACTGAAGCTACATACATCAAACAAGAAAGCACTAGGGTAAAAGGTTAGGATTATATTAAGAGTTAGAGGTATTTTCCAATGAAAATATTTTGTATATTCAAAATTCAGTCAAGAAATTCTTCATGCTTCCTAACCTAATGTGATGAGAACAGAGGTCCATCTTCTCTTTGAAAGGAAGAAAACAACCATACATTTTGTTTAAGACCCTGCATTACCTTGTTATTTTATTCATACCATTTAGTTAGTGATAGAACTCAAGTGGGATACCTGTTTCCTGTGATTTGATCACTTGTTGCTAATTGTTGCAGAAAACTAGCTGTTTCTCCTTGGGATCTTTTCATTCACAGATTCTCTAAGAGCAGCTCTACAGGATTCCTTTCTCTCATTTTCTCTTGATATCTTTGATAACAAGGCACAACCACTTGGTTATTACCAGCAAATTACCACCAGTTAATATCAAAATATCATATTCTTACTCACTGAAAACTGGGAAGAAAAATCTTCAAGAACTTGATAAGTGTTCATTAAATGCTTAGGGTTACCTATAACATCTGGTAACTATATCTCATTTAAGCAGAATTGTATTCTTATCCTTCTGAACTGAATCCATTTTCCTTTTTTCCTGAAGAACTAAAATTTCCCCATTTATTTTAGCACTTACGATTAATTTAAAACATTTTTTTAATTTAAAACATTTAAAACAGCAAGATAGTAACTGAAATACTCCAAAAAATGTTATAACCACTGTCATTAACAATGTTACAAAATAAAGAAAATCTCAAAAATACCAAGAACTTATAAATTGATTTTATAAGTCTTTCAGGAAGAGGAAACATTTGACTTTTTAAGAGTCATCTGAACTTTAAGTGAAACTCGAGTTAATAAATTACCAATTGGATGGCGGGGAAAATTATATAACTTTGAATACATTTAATACTATCTGCCACTGATACACATGTCCTGTTTCCTCTCAGAAATATTCTTAAAGATAAAATGATGTAAAGCCATTTTATAAAATATAAGGTTTTCCAGCGCTAGAGTTTTCTTTTATTCAATATGGTCACTGGCTTTAAATAGATAACTTTTGTCATTCTAAGTACCAATAAAGATAACTACATAAATAAATGTAAAACATAGTAAAAATATATTTTGTTTTAAATCTTTTCTTCTCACATCAAATTTAAAAGATACTTGCAAAAAACAATTATTATAAAGTCACATTAATCGATTATAACATATAAAGATGTAATCTATATGACAATAGAGTACCTAGGATGGAGGAGACAAAGCTCTTTTGAAACAAAGGTCTGTATACTATTGAAATTAAGTTGGTATTAATCTGAACAAGATAATTTTAAGTGAAGGAATTAATTATAATCACTAGGGCAACCACTAAGAATATATATCAAAAATATAGTGTAAAAGAAACAAGGAAAATAAACTAAAATAAACTAATAAACAAGTTGAGATATGTTGCAGGATTCAAGAGTAATATACAAAGTAAACTGTGTTTCGGTACACTAGCGACAATCTAAAAATAAAGTTAAGAAAACGATCTACAAATTTAATGTAATCTCTATAAATATTCAGGTTGTTTTTTGTTTACAGGAATTGACAAATTGATACTAAAAATGCCATTGAAAGGCAAGAGTCTTAGAAATGCCAAAATAATCCTGAAAGAGTGAAAAATGGGGAGTACCCACCAATAGAATTAGAAATGGGGTATTAGAAATATTTTGAATTTGACATGATGATGGCTGCTCAATAGATTTTACTTAAAACCATTAAATTGTATATTGTAAACAAGTGAAGTTTATTTTATGTGAATTAGATCTCAATAAAAGATTTAAAAGATGTTATGAAAAAGGAAAATCAATTCTATTTTATTTTCATTAAAATTCAGTAAGTGTAATAACCATAACTTTTTTAAATTTAAGAATAAAATAATTGGAAGACTTAGGAACACATCAAGTAAATAAGAAAAATAAATGAAAATCAGATGGCCATGGTGATAATTTATTTATTTAGATCACTACTATGGTTACCTGACTCTGTCAGCATGATAATCTTGACTGTTAAACCCCTTTAAAATACATTCATATTTAGTAATGTTTTTTTCTTTAACATACATATGTAATGGCCCATTGGCTATAATGATTATAATAAGTGATAGGAAACATAAGAAACTGATTTTGAAATAAAATTTGTGATGAAAATAAATGATAAATCGCTTTGCAATTTTTCCTTAAAGATGATTTCAATGATGAGCATGAGTTAAAATTACTGTTCAGTACTATTTAATAAAACCATATGGGGTTGGGGCACCTGGGTGGCTCAGTGTGTTAAAGCCTCTGCCTTGGGCTCAGGTCATGATCTCAGGGTCCTGGGATTGAGCCCTGCATTGGGCTCTCTGCTCAGCAGGGAGCCTGCTTCCCCCTCTCTGCCTGCCTCTCTGCCTACTTGTCTCTCCCTCTGTCAAATAAATAAATAAAATCTTAAAACAAAACAAAACAAAACAAACAAACAAAAAAACCATATGGGGTTAAGTGACAGTATAATGAAACATCTATAAAATTGTTTATATACAAATGCTTATATCTTCTGAATCAAATGACAGCATTACACTTAAGACACAAACATTATTAGTGAGTAATATAAGTCTATTCTTGTCTGGAATAAGAACTATAGCTCTTATGCTTTTATTTCTTTTGGTCATTTTAGGAAATTTTAGATTTTGGGGGAAAACAGTCAATAGGTAAAAAGAGATGAGTAGAAATCGATTAATAGCTGGTGCTTCCATATTTTAAAGCACAGTTAATGAAGAGTCAGTTAGATACAATTTTCCTAATTCTAAAAATTATAACCCTTTTTCTCTAAAAATAAATTATGCATTACTCTAGACTCAATGTTCAATAGTAATCTCACCTATAGAGTGGCATCTGCCATACTTAAATACTTATTAAGAACACGCATACAGTCTGTGACATGTAGCCTTTCAGCTATAATCCTGTGCATTTATATTTATAACCCAAAACCTCAGTGATTTAAATTAATTCAGCTCAATAAGTATATAAAAAGGACTTTTATATGCAGAGTGGACAGTAATGTAAGAATTCTGTCTGAAATAAATCCAATGCACTCATTCAATTTAATGGTACATCTCATTAAACCCTCATTATATCCCGCTACTGACAAGAATTCAGGAAACTTTTGAAAATCACCAATATAATCATATATTTAGTTGTAAGGGACTAGAGAAAAACTAATGAAGAGATTTTCTTTCTAAAAATCTTTAATGTGACTGTGGAGTCATGTGGATGACAGCCTTTCTCAAGTGCTAGTCTAAATTTCATATTTTCCCAAAAGTTCTTTCACATATTTTAAGGTATAGAGTCCTTAATTACATCTTAAAAGTAAACATAACAAAAGGAAATGATGTGCACATTTCTAAATGTATATTCTATTATTTTAATCTACTCTTGACAATAAAATTGTTTTTCTTTAAACATGGCACATTGTAGGTTCCTGTTGCAGTATCTATTTATTGTTTTTCATTTTCAATCCTATACATATTGAATTTAATGCCCTTCCCAAAATGATTCTTCTAATCCTTTCCCTGTATGTTTTTATTATATTAATCCTGATGAAACCTCCAAAGTAACTCCTAAGGGCATTTTTTATAGTCACAATTCATTCAAACACGAAAGAACTTATAGAGGATTCACTGCATTCTATCATATCAGTCATTTCAAAAAACATTTAGGTAATGCTAGATTTAAGATTAAATATCAAGAATAATATTCATTTTCTTTTAAACCATTTGCTTAAATTAAGTCTAACCAATTACTGTGTAGTCATTTCAAAAACTAGGCTAAATATCTTTTTAGTCATGGAAAAAAATACCACCAAGATTTTGTCAAGTCCAAACTCTCTCCTAATTACAGACTTAAAATTTATTTCAGAAAGAGCATCACTTAATTTTACTTCCGTCAAAGTCTAGATCTTCACCTGATATTTTAAAAAAATTAAAAAAAAATTAAAACCCTAAGAGCCCAAACCACTTGGTGATGGATTTCCATGTTTGTTCGGGGCACAAAATTATTCTTAGGGATACTTAGGGATACGTTTTAAGATTTCATTTGTTTATTGACAATGAGAAAGAGAGAGAAAGAGGGAATGAGCAGGGCAACTGGGAGAGGGAGGAGTAGACTCCTTGACAAGCACTGAGCCCTTCAAAGGGCTCAATCCCAGGAACCTGAGATCATGACCAGAACCTAACACAGCGGCCCAACCAACTGAGCCACCCAGGCACCCCTAGGGTTACATTATTTTAAGTAAGGTTTTCCCTTTATAGGTTTTCAGGGGGTTTTGTTTGTTTCAGTATCTCTTATGACATTGTTTATCTGTGTATTTTATATAATTTTAGCCAGCACCTTAAATATTAGTCATATACTCTAATTTTACATGTAATACTTATTCTAAAATGTTAGTCATTACTGTTACAACTTTATTTTTTTTTAAGATTTTATTTATTTATTTGTCAGAGAGAGAGAGATCACAAGTAGGCAGAGAAGCAGACAGAGAGAGAGGGGGAAGCAGGCTCCCCGCTGAGCAGAGAGCCTGATGCGGGGCTCAATCCCAGGACCCTGAGATCATGACCTGAGCCGAAGGCAGAGGCTTTAACCCACTGAGCCACCCAGGCGCCCCCTGTTACAATTTTAAAACAAATTCCTATGTTAAGAGTTATACTGTTTCACCTCGTGTTTCTCTCATGTCATTTACTATTGCTACACACACAGGATGGATGGTGGTGGTTGGTACAGCCCAGTTAAGAGTAGGCTCTCTTAAGCTCTCTTAAGACCAATATCCTTGCTTAACTAATTGCTGTGTGATTACTGAGTAAATTAACCTCTTTGTTTTTTATTTCATCATCACTGAAAGGAGGATATTAATGGGAGATACTTCTGAGGGTTCTGATGAGATTAAATGAGTTAATAACTTGGCATACAGAAAATAATAAATGTTTATTATTTTTGCTATTGATATTATTAAATGCTTGGGAAAATTTTAATGTAATTTCACATTTTTTTCAGTAAGATTATGACAAACTCCCCAAAACCAGCAATTCTGCTTTGCTTTTATAGCAGTCACTATTTTTAACAGCTTTACTGAGGTATAAATTAAATGTCATAAAATGTACCCTTTGAAAGTGTGCAATTCAATGATTTTAATAAATTTAGGTATTTTTACACCATCACAATGACCAGTTTTAGAATTTTCTATCCCTCCAAAAAGTTTCCTTACACCCACTTCCAGTCAATCCCCAGAACTACCCCTAATCCCAGGTAACAACTGATTTGCTTCTGTCTTTATAAATTTGTCTTTTAAGGACATTTTATGCAACCATACAATAAATAATCTTCTGCATCTGTTTCCTTTCACTAACATAAAATTATTGAGGTATATTGCTGTGGTCGCATGTTTCAGGAGTTTGTTCCTTTTTGTTACTAAATAGTATTCCATTATATAAACACACCAGATTTTATTTATCTACTCACCAATTAAATGATATGTGGATTGTTTCCATTTTTGCCATTATAAATAATGTTGCCATGAACATTGCACATTTTTTTTATTTCTATAGAATAGATTAATAGGAGTGAAACTGATGAGCTGTATAATAGGGTATATTTAACTTTGTAAGAAACTGTCAAAATGCTTTTCAAAATGGCCCAGTTATGTTACCTTTCCACCAACAATGTATTCCAGTCCTCAGCAACATTTGATACTATCTATTGTTTGATTACAGTATTTCCTTTGGTAGACCTTTGTGGCTGTAATTTATGCTTCCCTAATGACTAATGATGTTAGCATCCTGTATGTGTTTATTAGGCATTCATATATCTACTTTTGTGAAATGTTTATCTATTCAAAGCTTTGGGCATCGGTAGCACTTAAAAAGCTGCTTTTACAAACTTAACTGATCTATATATAACCTTTCTTGATCTAAGACTCTTTAGTTATTCAAAGCAAAGGTTCTCATTGTTCTTTGTCATTGGTACATTCTAATGTTTTAATAAAATATTTTGTACTCTGTATCTTTTGTATTCTAGTCTCCTGAAAGTTTAGATATTTCTGTTTTTAACCTTTATTAACTCAGAATAAGTCATTTCTCAAAAGATAAATAGAAACACATATTCAGAGTATTCAATGCTTTACCATGTTTCAGATACATTAAAAATATTTTCCTCACTAATACTTTTCATGTTATATTTTTATAATGATTTATTTTATTTCTAATATTTTCTCTAATTCCCTGTCTACAACATATACAGCACTGAGAATATGAAGGTCTTATACAGACTTCTCATGAACAACAGTTTCAAGGCAAAATTTGTTTTGGAATTCAATGACATATTGACTCAAAATATTGCAGGTTATTCATGGATATCTAATTGAAAAATCCATACCATAGTTATGGCTCATTATTATTTTAAAAGCATGTTTGGCCATTCACAGCTATCTGTAACTCAAATATAAGTCAAGACCATATTTAGCCAATTCATTGATTTCTCAAATATTTATTAAACTACTACTAGTTAGGCACTACTTATGACTTAATATTCACTGAAGACCAAAATCAGATATTCATTTTACTAGATTACACTGGCAGAGGCCAGCAAAACAAAGAGAAAAAGAAAAATGAAACAAAATTATTTAACAATAATGAAAGATTCATATTAGATTTATGAAGGAAATAATAACCTAGGATAACCTAGGGTCTCTTAATCAGGAATAATTGTCAAGAGTGATACCTGCTTTGGGTAGAAGATGTATTTTTGTGGTTCAGATTCATTACCTCTAAGAGGAGCCATTAATAGTAGCTACTTCACAGGATTATCATGAAATCAAGAGGGTTAAAAGAACTGGCATGCAGAAAACACTCAATAAATATCATTATTATTAATGCTGACATTAATATTATTATCATTACATACCTAGAGGATGTTTGACTCAATTTAATTTTTTAAAGATTTATTTATTTGAGAGAGAGAGAGAGAAAGAGCATGAGTAGGGGGAGGGGCATAGGAAGAGGGAAAAGGAGAAGCAGACTCTTGGCTGAGCAGGGAGGCCCATGAAGGGCTGGATTCCAACCACAGGATCATGACCTGAACTGAAGGCAGATACTTAACCTACTGAGCCACGCAGGTGCCTGTAATTTAATTTTTTTTATTCTTTTAAAACTACATTTATTTTAGCATGAAATGAGCATGCTCTATAATAGTTATTATAAAGGCAAACAAAAAAAATTTTAAATAAAAGGCTTAATTCTCCCTCAAGAAATGAAGATGGCATAAAAAAGCTGATAATAGAAAAATGAAAGTTAAGAAATATGGAAATAAATGTTAAAATGTCAATATTTGTATAAAAGCAGCCAGGGGAAAAATTTTTTAAAATAAATAAATGAGAGGAAAATACAAGGAAAATTTGGTAGATATTTTTCCAGAATTCAGGAAGAAAGATCCAATTTTATAAGCCTATAAAATATGAACAGGGCAGTTAAGGAGACACATATAAGCACACAATAATAATGTACTACAAGAGAAAACAAAAAAACTATAAAACCACTTAGAAAGGAAAAGCAGATTACCTATACGATAATGTTATAAATTGAGAACTAGATGCCTTAACATCAATACTGGCTGTAAGAAATAATAATGACATATTTCAAAGTCTGAAAAAAGACATCTTAAATGTAGAATTTTATATCTAGCAAAATTATCACTTATAAGATGAGATTTAAAAATAGAGATATCCTGGGACACCTTGGTAGTACAGTCAGTTGAGTGTCTGATTCTTGGTTTTGGCTTGGGTCATGATCCTGGGGTCTTGAGATTGAGCCCCATGTCAGGCTCTAAGCTTGGCATGTAGTCTGTTTGGGATTCTCTCTTGCTCTCCTTTTGCCCCTCCCATTCCTGCTCTCTCTCACTCAAGTAAATAAATCTTTAAATAAATAAATAAAAATAAAGATATATATAAATTAATTATATATAATTGAGTTAGTAAATATTGTTGTCTAAAATAGAAATTATTTTAAAAATATAAAATTCTAGAAAAAATGAACACAATGGTAGAAGAAGGAGTATGGGTACAAAAACAGAAAAGAGGGCAAGAAGAGTACATAAAAATACAATTTTTATTTAAGGAAAGTTATGTACACTAGTAAGCATAAAAAATAAGATAAAAATAAGTATCAGTCCTAAAAGAGGTAATCTTAAAAAGAATATAAGTGGATTAAGCAATTCTGCAAATTAGCTGAAGCAAGTGTGAAAACTCCAAAGGAAGACAAGAAATGAAAACAAATAGAAAATAAAATGGAAGAAAGACATTTTAATTATCAGTGACTCCAATAAATGTAAACAGTTAAACCAAATATAATCAAAGATCATCAAACAAATAAAAAAATGACAAGCAATATGAGTAAAAGAAAGTTAAGTCAGGAGGCTAAAATCTAAAAATAAAGGAATAAGACCATGAACTAAAAGAAATCCAAGAAGTCATTTTTAATACCAAACAATTTGTCACTTAATGAAAAACAAAACCACCAAGCAAAAAATTAACAAAATGTCATAACATGACATTACACAACAGAATGGTGAATGATATACTGGTGTTTTCAACATGAGACATACCTAATAATAAAGATTCAGACTATATTAATATAAAAATAGCAACTACATTATGAAAATTTTGAAACCACTAAATATTTTCTTATCAGAAACATAGATCAAGGAAAAAATAGAAAGATATAAAAATATAATAACATGCAAAATTATTCTAAACTAATAATAATCATGAGTGTATTTAACACATTACCAGGTATTGTAGAAGTATCTATATAAATTCATTCATTTAATCCTCATTTCAAATTTATACACTTTGTTTTAGTGTTATCCAAATTGTTCATCTAGAAAAAATATGAAAACTTTTCTCAGAAAGAACTGGCAAAACAGGATTTCAAAATCAGTTATTCTGAATTTCAGAGCCTATGCTATTAAACAGCACATTATGTTGAAATTTAAATGCCCTAATTTAAGCAATAAATATTTGGCAGAACTTATGAAATATTCACAAAATTTGACCATGGACAAGGCTAAAAATAAAACAGTAATTTTAAAAGAATTATATCACTCTCTATGGTCTTTAGCCATAATGAAAGAAGTTAGAAAAAAAAAAAAGATTAAAAATTGTCCTTGTCAAGAGAATAAGACAAGCCACAGACTGGGAGAAAATATTTGCAAAAGACACATCTGATAAGGACTGTTATCCAGAATATATATATATATATATAAAAGTCTTTAAATTTAACAATAAGAAAACGAACAACCCAACTAAAAAATGAGAAAAAGAACTGATGTCTCACCAAAGAAGATATACAGATGGGTGGTGGGCATTAAGGAGGGCATGTGAAGTGGTGAGCACTGGGGTGTTATATGCAATTGATGAATTGTTGAACACTACATCTGAAACTAATGATGTACTAGTGTTGGTTAATAGAATTTAAAAAATTAAGTATATATTGTCTACACATAAAAAAGAAGATCTACAGATGGCAAATAAGCATATGAAAAAATGTTCAATATATATAATTAGTGAAATGCTAATTAAAATGTGATACCACTATAAAGCTATTAGAATGGTCAAAATTGGAAAGGCTGACAGCACTAAATGCTGTCAAGGATGTGGAGCAACAGGAATTCCCATTCATCTCTGATGAGAATGGAAAACTGTACAGCCACTTTGTAACAGATTTTGGAAATTTCTTACTTACATAGTACTACCATATGATCCAGCAATTACACCTCATATTATTTACCCAAATGAATTGAAAACTTACATCTTCACAAAAACCTGCACATGGATGTTTACAGAAGATGTATTCATAATTGCCAAAACTCAAATGCAACCAAGATGCCCTTCAGTAGGTGAATGGATAGAATATGGTACATCCAGACAATGGAATGCTATTCAGCACTAAAAAAGAAATGAGCCACCAATACATGAAAAGATATAGTGGAAACTTAAATGCATATTACTAAATAAAGTAGCAGATTTGAAATTAATAGATACTGTATGACTCCAAGTACATGACGCTTAGAAAAAACAAAACTATGGAGACAATACAAGAATCAATTGTTGCTAGAGGGAAAGGAAGGAGGGAGGGATGAATAGGCATAACTCAGTAAATTTTTAAGTCAGTGAAACTATTCTCTATATTACTAAAATTATGGGTATATATCATTACACATTTTCAAAGTCTACAGAATTTACACTAAGGATGACCCCTACTATAAACAATGGACTTGGAGTGATAATGACATTATCAGTGTAGGTTTAGATTGTAATAATGTACCATTCTGATATGAGATATTGATAATGGAGGAGCCTGTGTATGTATGTGGGGACAGGTGGTATATAGCAAGTTTCTATACTTTCCTCTCAATTTTGCTGTGAACCAAAAACTACTCTAAAAAAGTTTATAAATTAAAAAAAAAAATCCATATATTTGGATCCTTAAAAATGATATATAGTAAATATACAGTGCTGAAAAGCAAACAACAGCACAAAATAGTAATTATCAAAATTTGGGGAGAGGTGCCTGGGTGACTCAGTTGGTTAAGCATCTGACTCGTGATTTCAGCTCCAGTCATGACCTCAGGGTCCTGACATAAAGCTCTGCATCTGGTTCCTCTCTCAGCATGGAATTTGCTTGTCTTTCTCCCTAAACTCCTCCTCTTGCTTGCTCGTTCTCTCTCTCTCCCTCTCAAATAAATAAATAAATAAATAAATAAAATCTTTAAAAAAAATTGTAGATACAAATATCTACTCCTTTGATATAAATTTAGAGCATCATATAAACTAAATTAGATTGAAATAAATTAGAGTAAGCATTTCCTTTGACCCAACCATTCCAGTCATGATTTTAAGCCTTAGAGAAATTCCTGCACAGGTACTGAGAGGTACATAAAATAGAATGCTTTATCTTGCATTATTTGCAGGAACAACAAAATGGAAGTAATCTAAGGTAGATAAAAGCATCATTAATATAATAAATAAATCAGGTGGAAATGTATAATAGAATTCTAGGCAGTATTTAGAAGCACTGAATTTAATATCCATAGATAACTTAAATATAGGATATAGTGAAAAACGAAACTGAGTTATAGCTCTATGAATCAAGCATACATAATGCCATATTTTTAATTTGGAACATGGTTATCAAAATGCATATATCACACTCATTAGAAAAGTGCATAAAAGGTTTAGTGGGGAGTGGGAAAAAATACTTAAATAAAAGGTAGATTATGAAGACAGTGTGCCATAAACTGAGACATATCATTAGATGGTCCCTCTATACCTGAGATGCCCACAAAAGAGAAATAAAAGTGCCTGGGTGGCACATTTGGTTAAGTGTCTGACTTTGGCTCAGGCCATGATCCTGAGGTCTTGGGATCCATCCCTATGTTGGGATCCTTGCACAGTGGGAAGTCTGCTTCTCTCTCTCACCCTGCCCCTCCTCCCAACTGCTTGTGTGCTCTCTCTCTTCACTTAGTCTCTCTCTCAAATAAAATCTTTAAAAAAGAAAGAGAAAAATGACTATAAAATTTATTTACCTACATAAATCTACTAATCAATCAATATTCTTTTAATCCATCCAGAAAAATGAAGCATGTAAGTATAGTTATCAATTATCATTATTCTTATTTAAAATGAAGAAAGTATAGAAAAACATACTTTCTCAAGGTTACCAAATAGTAATAAAAGCATAAATAGAACAAAGTTTATGGATAACTTCTAGAGTAATGTTCTATCACCTACATACCACTTTATCTCATTAGAGTAAATATAAGGGGAAAAATGTTAGGAAATGAAAGTGTAGTTATCCTGGGGGGATAATATACAGTGTAAATAACTATCCCTTTTCTCTGTAGTGGCAAAAATCACTGAATTATTTTTTAGCTAAAGCAGCAAGAAGGAAGTCCTTTTTTTTTTCTTCTGATTTTCTTTAACTTTTATTTTAACTTTACCATGCAGTAGAAATGGATTTCTCATTTTGAAACCAATAAAGAATGTCATTTTGCTTTTCTCACTCTGACCTTGGGTCGATTTTCCATTTGCATATTCCATCTCAGCTGCTATATTTCTCAGTATCAAGGACTGTATGCAAGGCAGAGCTGTGCTTTTTAATGTATCATCTGTCCACAATTGTTTTGCATAATAGCTATATGTTGCTTGGAGATGCACAGTTAATAGCAGTAATCCACACTATAAACTGTAATACTGGATACTTAAATTACATTGTTCACATATTGT
>CM053604.1:62411698-62455165 GCA_028646535.1 Procyon lotor | reverse complement strand
TATAGCAGCAATGTCCACAATAGCCAAACTATGGAAAGACCCTAGATGTCCATCAACAGATGAATGGATAAAGAAGATGTGGTATATATATACAATGGAATACTATGCAGCCATCAAGAGAAATGAAATCTGGCCATTTGCAATGACGTGGATGGAACTGGAGGGTATTATGGTAAGCGAAATAAGTCAGTCAATTATCACATGATCTCTCTGACATGAACAATTTGAGAGGCAAGGCGGGGGTTGGGGGGTGGGGGAGAGAAATGAAACAGGAAGGATGGGTAGGGAGACAAACCTTAAGAGACTTCTAGACTCATGAAACAAACTAAGGGTGGCTGGGAGGCAGGGGGTAGTGATAGGATGGCTGGGTTGTGGAATTGGGGAGGGTATGTGCTATGATAAGTGCTGTGAAATGTGTAAGCCTGACTATTCACAGACATGTACCCTGGGGCAAATAATACATTATATCCTAATAAAATTTTTTTAAATATTAAAAAAATTAAGTAAAAAATAATTCATTACAGCCTTTCAAAACCAGTCTTAAAGCCGTGGTTTATTATTATTTCATCATCGGAAGAATCAAACTTAGCTATATCATATGAAGTGCTGAAGATAAATGAAATGATCTGTGCTTACAACACAGGAAATTTACTTTTTTTTTTGAATTTTTACTTTATTAAACTTCATTTTTCTATATTCAGTTTTCACTAGACCTAAATATTTATTTTTCCTCCTTATAAAGAAATTTTGACACTTAAGCTCTAATAGGATTTTTAAAATTCTAAAGCCAATGTTAGGAGTGCATGAAAGCTTACTATTGTTAGCACTTAGATTTAGCATCTTACTGAGGCATTGTTCTAAAAATGTTATTTTGTTTAATTCTTAAAAGCACTCTATGTGATAAGTATTCTTATTTTAACCATAACTCAGGAGGAACTCAAGCCCTCAAAGAGGATAAGAAACTTGACCAATACAAATAATAATTGAGAATCTAGGATCTGAACTCAACAGTTTAACTTCAGAGCTTTTGTTTTTAATTAGTATAATATGCTGTCACTAAGACCATCTGTGAACAGATCAAGTTTTATTCTAAGTATGGAAGGAAGGATACTACTAAGGTAAATAGGAATGGAAAGGGACATACGTATATATTTGCAACTTGGTATTCTCCACTTTCATAGCCAAAAGTTAATACCTCAAATTAACTTTTTATGTAATTTAGTTTGAAATCTATATTTGAATTGAATATATATACCTACAAATGTTTATGTAAAATATAACCCCATTCTCATATGTTTGTTGAACGGAGGTTTCTTACAAGGCCAACATGTACAAGAATGTATCAAGAAAAAAATTATTTCAAGGAAAAATGTAATTAAACCCTATAATCTTAGGGTGCAACATTAAAGAAAGCATACTGGATATTTTGGTAACAGAATATAGCATTTTACTCCATAAGGTTCTTGAAGTACAAGATGTTTTGGTTAGCTTTATGCACTCTAATCTCCCAGACTGTGATACAAGCACATTAAGTTAACCCCTTTCCCTCAATGACCAAGCAGAGCAGATCACAGGAATTCTAGGTTCACTTTATTTCATTTTATTTCTCCCTTAATCCCTCATCTAAGCTATGAAGACAAAGTTTCAAGCATTTCATTCAGGGTTGTGTCCAAAGGAAATAAAATTATCATCTGCTGCCAATTACATTAGAGTTTCTCAGGAACTCTGCTATTTTTTATCTACTGGGGGACATGAGAATCATTTGGGAATGACTCTCACATGACCTAAGAAGCATAAGGTACAACCTAACACACTGTTTTAAAAGAAAAGTTTATACAAATTTACTTATTTACTCTTAACTATGAGAAGCTGTTCCCAGATTAAATTTTCATGCTTTTATTCGAAACTTTATCATACATAAGCCATTAGTGTTTTGAATTTTTATCTACTACTTATTGGAATGATATAAAGAAAAAAATTTTGAGATTAATTTCAATTTACAGTAATATTTATTTTTTACTGTTTTGTAAAAAATAAAAAGAGGAAATTAGAATAGACCGGTATTTGTAAATTTTTTATTTTATTTTTTTAAAAAAGATATTTTATTTATTTACTTGTCAGTGAGAGAGAGGGAGAGACCACTACACTACTACAGGAAGTGTAGTAGGCAGAGGGAGAATCAGGCTCCTATTGATCATGACCTGAGCTAAAGGATGATGCTTAATAACTGAGCCACCCAGGGGTCCCTGTAGTTTTCTTTTCTAAAAAAATATTTGAGAGACTGTGGACTCTGAGAAACAAACTGAGGGTATTGGATGGGAGGGGGTTGGGGGGTTTGGTGAGCCTGGTGGTGGGTATTAAGGAGGGCATGTATTGCATGGAGCACTGGGTGTGGTGCATAATCAATGAATCTTTGAACACTGAAAAAATAAAATTAAATTTAAAATTTTTTTATTTATTTATTTGAGAGAGAGAGAGAGAGAGAGAGAGAATGAGCAGTGGAGATGAAGAGGGAGAGGGACAAACAGACTTTGTGCTGAGCATGGAGCCCAATGCAGGGCTTGATTCCACAACCCTGAGATCACAAACTGAGCTGAAATCAAGAGTCAGTAGCTTAACCAACTGAGCCACCCAGGCACCCCCAAACTTTGTATTTTACTTTAGCATTTAAATTTTCACTCACTGAACATAATCCTGACAGACAACATGTTTGGAGAGAAAATATTTCTAAATATTTTTGCTCAGAACACCTAATAACAAGGTTGATAACTGAATAGTAACTAAATGGAAGACTCAACAATTTTTTTAATGGACAAGAAAAGACATATTGAGTCAATTTTTTCAGATATTTTACTGACTCATCATATTGTTTTATATATCCTAAATAAGTTATAATATGACTCAATCTGTTACATTAACTAAGATATGACAGATTAAGTGAACTTTACAACCCTTACTAAAATAAATCTTTATCACTTATTTTGTTATGACAATAATCTCTATTACAACTTACAAAAAATAAAATGGAAGATTACAAAAGTCACTCACAAACTGCTAGTAAATGTAAATCCCTCCTATCTATCTCCCTTAAGTTCATATCTTTTTTTAATGAATGACATACTATGTTTTTCATCTTCCTCTGACTTTCCTTACCTGGTCCCAGTTAGTCATCCTTGAAATTGTCCAAAAATAGCTTTTCTAGCTATAATTCCTCTCATAGCACTGTCCAGGTTCTTGTTCTTGTTCTTGTTCTTGTTCTTGTTCTTGTTCTTCTTCCTCTTCCTCTTCCTCTTCCTCTTCCTCCTCCTCCTCCTCCTCCTCCTCCTCCTCTTCCTCTTCCTCCTCCTCCTCTTCCTCCTCCTCCTCTTCCTCCTCCTCTTCCTCCTCTTCCTTCTTCTTCTTCTTCCTTCTTCCTTCTTTCTTCTTCTTCTTCTTTCTTCTTCTTCTTCTTTCTTCTTCTTCTTCTTTCTTCTTCTTCTTCTCCTTCTCCTTCTCCTTCTTCTTCTTCTTTTTTTTTTTTTTACAGTTCTCCATCAACTAAAGGATGAAGTCCAACTCAGTAGTATTGCATATAAGATCTTTCACGATCTCACTTTTGTCCCTCTATAGACAATTCCATTATATTATATTCATAGTTCCCTGAATATATCATACAGTTGTTTCAAAATATTATTTGGGCCTTATCTCCACTGTGAACATTTACCGTTCACTACCTGCCACACCATCTTCAAGATAGCATATTATATTTAGCTTGTTAAAGTGAAATTAATTTTTGTATCTTTCTCAGCATATTAATAGTGTTTCTATGGAAGTAAATATTATTTTTTGCTAAAAAAAGGACAAATACCAAAAGAATATTATGGACAGTTCTTTCAATTTATTATACTGACTTAAGTAGATCTTCATTAAAATTATAATTTATTATTATTTCTATCAAGTAAATATAAGATAGATGCTATAACCTGAGGCTGGTAAAGCAAAGTAATGCAGACTGGGTGGCTTATAACAATGGAAATTTATTTCTCACAGTTCTGGAGGCTGGAAGTCTGAGATTAAGAAGCCATCAGGGTCAGGATCTAGTGAGAACCCTTGTTTAGATTGCATACCTCTGACTTGCATTGTCACATGCCAGAAAGAGAGCTTGCTCTCTGACCTCTTTCTATAAGAGTACTAATCCCATTCACAAGGGCTCCACTCTCATAACCTAAGTATATCCCAAAGACTACTTCCAAATACTATCACATTATAATGACATTGTTATTACTGTTTCTACATGAATTTTGGGAGGACACAAGCATTCATTCCATTGCCAAAAAACAGATGATTGACAGATGATGATGAGAGATGACAGATAGATAGAAGGTAGATAGACAAGTAATAGAAGACAGAATGAGACTTATGTAAAGGGCTGCTTTAGGTATTAAAAAGTTAATTTCCTACCAAAATAATCCCCAAACTTTTACTCCTAATGTTTTTATAGTTGTTATAGTAATTTGGAGATTAATCAAGAAACTTATCTAGTTGTGGTTTATAAGGAAAATATTACTAAATTAAAAACATTTATAAATGCTTAAAATCTATCTTTATATAAATTTAGGAATTTGTTCCCTAAGGATTTCACAATTGAATTTTCTCCAACTAAAATTAAAAAAAAAAAATAACCGAAAAAGTCTTTTATCTACAACTATGGCTTAAATAACTATCTTGAATTAAAAGAAGTTAATAAAATATAATTTCTTATACTTTTATTCTAATACCTCGCAAGATTACACACTCCCCATGATGTATAAAAACACACACTTAATGTAGTACTTAGTATCTCTCTCTCTCCACACATAGACACACAGACACGCACACACAGACACACACACACAGGCACTATGTGCAACACTGAATCTGGAAGTTACTCTTTCAACAAAATGAGAACATAATTATTTAATTTGCAGTAGCATGGAAAATAATACAGGCACATAACAAGGTCCTGATTTTCCTTTCCTCATTACATACCAAGCTCATTCAAGTATTTTTACATGTAGATAGCAGGCATTGGCAAACCATATTTGATTACTTTTCTAATCATAATCATAAAATTTAAAACAGGCAAAACAGGTAAAAAGTCTTTAATTTCTTTATTGAACAATTATTATATACTAGGCAGCAAGTATACACTCATTTAACTGCCCACATTTTATAGAAAAATGAGAAAACTAAAGCAAAATGAGTTAAATCAGTCAAAAATTAAAACTAGAATGTGGCATAAGTATTTGGATACCTGAGTACCTAAGCCTTAAACACTCTGAAAAAGAAAGACATCCAGGTGCAATTCTGCACAGGAGTATAATATTAAGCCAGATGTCTTCCTTAAAGAAAATTAAGAAGACATTTTTAAATGATGATCACTTCCTCTGAAAAGGAATCATTTGTGAAAAAATAAAAATCATGTCATTTGCTCTAATCTGTCTCCATAAAGATTAGATTGAGAGATGATCTATTAAAATTCAAAATGTTTAAGTTTGAAAAACATTGAGAAAACATTGATCATTGCTATGAAAAAAAATCAGTTTTCTTCATATTAGTTATGTGAAAGTTTAGCTTTGATAATTTAGGTGTGAAGATGTAGTTCTTGATTTTTCAGAAGGTATAAGTGATGTTCTATTGAACATTTATTCCATGAGACTGTGTGAATATTTCTAAAGGTTATATTACTAGTTACTCTTTGTAACAACAAATACTGGCAATTGCTCATATTATATGCAAAATATAGAAAACAGAATATTTTAATTCTGGGCAAAAATTCCCAAATATCTAAATTAAAGATTTATGGAAATTTTAATTGCATGTTACATGATATTCATTAGAATCATATTCAAAATTAGCAACAGAAAAATAGTTGCCACTTGAAAAATACTGTTTTGCTACTTTTCTGGCTTACTTACTGCTAATATTTCATCTTTACATGTGAAACACTGAAAAGAACTCCAGTGTAGAAATATAGTAACAAAGAGCTAGGTGGTGAATTATCTTGCCTTGCTAACTTTCAACATTTCTGAAAATCACTTCTTTAGCTCAGTCCCTTTTAAAAATACATAAATATTTGTGATATTGAGAAATAAATTAAAAGTATAATTTTATGGGTAAGGAAGCAAATTCTGTGAATAAAATCAAATATTTTAAGGTACATCTACAATGTCCTTACCAAGAAGTTCCATTCTTTTTTTTTTTTTAAAGATTTGATTTATTTATTTGACTCAGAGAGAGAGAGATCACAAGTAGGCAGAGAGGCAGGCAGAGAGAAAAGGGGAAGCAGACTCCCTGCTGAGCAGAGAGCCAGATGTGGGGCTTGATCCCAGGACCCTGAGATCATGACCTGAGCTGAAGGCAGAGGCTTTAACCCACTTAGCCACCCAGGCACCCCAGAAGTTCCATTCTTCTTAGGATAGTTTCTTAGAGCTTCAATCAATCTGCTAACCTGAAGATCTTGATTTACAGTTGATTACAAATAATAACTAGGATTAGAAATGAGTGAGAAAGGAACATGCCAAAAACGGAAGTGACGCTAACAGACTAACAGCAAATTCAGAAAGACTACATAATCTTACTATGATAATGATGTGTTCTCAACATGGTGATTCTTAACCACCAACAAGGATGAAGTAATAAGTACCCTATAAGTATTGCCTTTTAAATTGTAATTGGAAAATAGCAGTGATTATGTTTTAATAAGTGCTTCATTTAAAAGGATACTTAAAATTTTATTTTATAGTAAATACATCTTGGCACTTGAATATTGAAGGTTTCAAGTACCTTCAAAAATCATTTACATCCCACTAGCCATACTTCAATAATATAAATAAGCATTTATTCAATTTCATTTTTTCATTTCATTATCTTTACATTCTTTCCTAGGTGATAAAGTCGATCAATTACATTCTCTGATGGTGGCACAGGAAAGCAATATATTTGTCACATAACATATGTCACATAAATGATATATAAATGTGGTTCTCTTTTAATCTGAATAAAGTTACTTATATAAAGGCACACATCCATCAGATTTTCTGTGTTTAATTGTGTTTATTTCTATGGGAAACTTATCTTGCTCTAAAATTTGTAGGCTCCTTATGGGCAATATTTATTAATATTTCACACGGCTCTCAGAGACTTTCTACCATTATGAATTTTTCCTCAAAAGTCTTTACTATAACATACAAAATAATGTCTATACTATGTTAAATGAGAACTCATGTATCTTGTAATCACTCTTAAAATGGTTTTCTACACATTCAATTCTACTAACATACAAAACCACTTGTTCCCTGAACTTACCATGCATTTTTTCACATCTATAAATTTCCCTCCACTGGAATGATCCTATAAAATAATCCTTCATAAAATGGCTGGGTTCACAGATCACTACCTCTATGAAGATTGTCCTCTATACCCTCAATCAGAAAATTGTCCAGGAAAAGCATAAGAGGCTATAGAAATTGCTCCTGAACATCCTCATAGTGTAAATCAATAAACATCTTTAACAACATCTTTACTGGCTTAATAATGGGCCACTTTTTATGTAGTGTTCTTTAGTACAGGACATGCCATCATCTTAAAGCATAGATCTACATGAAGCCAATAATTTACAGTAAAAAAAAAAAAAAAGCATTGTTATCCTATAGCTAGGCTTCTCTGAGGATATACTGCAGAGTATATAATGCAGAAATTGCTCCTCAGACATCTGAGGTTGTCCTAGAGAAGCTCTGGGAATCCTGAGGATTTGCCAATTTACCTAGAATGCATGGACTCCCTTTCTACTGAGCTTTTCACAGATCTGAGGCAACAGCAAATTTGAGATTATAATTCTAGCTAATAACATTACTACCAGTAACATTGGATTTATATTCCTATAGATGGTGGGATTGAGTGATATTGCCTCCATTTCACTGTGATCAATGTTCAGCCTCTCTTACTCTAAAAAACTCAGTGATTTGATCATTAGAAAACAAAACAAAGTAAAAATTGGCCCTTTCCTGAATCCACGCTGGAATGTACAAGATAAAAGGAATCTAAAAGCAACTTAATATTTTGAACTTCGTTTTCTGTTATATCACTTCAAATTAAGTTTCTGAAGTAATGGGAGAAACTTTGGAAAGTTCTAAGAAAAATCCCTGTCAAAAATGGTTAAACAAAAAAGCAAAAAAAGAAAAAGAGAAGAAAATGGTTAAATGGAAAGAAAAAGGTCTTTCAAATTGGCTCAAGCCACATTTTAAGGAGAAGGAACTCTGATAAAGTATATAATATAAATTCAAAGTAGCTTTCCAACTACTTGAGTTAGTCTGGAGAACAGATGCTATTGAAAGGCACTCCACCTCCAGGACCCCAGAAGTAGGCCGTAACTCTGGCTGGGTCAGGTAAGCATGAGGTGATGTTGGTGTTCAGGGTGGGGACAGTGACAAACGGCAATAATATGCTTAAAATCATGGTTCCACTGATATGTGGCTATATTCACTTAAGCCAATAACTTAACTTGTCTAGGCCACCATTTCCTCACTAATAGAGTGGATATAATAGTTTTTGCTTCATAGGCTTAATGTGAAAAAAATTTTAATTAAATTAGATAATGGGTGCAACAGTATAAATGATAGCCAATGTTACTGCTGTTATTATAAATAAAGTTTTGATCAGGAACAACATCTTCCAAAAAGTCCTTTGAAGTTTTACTTTGTGTGAAGGGGAAAGTGGAGACTGGGAGTTAATTGGAGTCAAGATCTAATTGTTCCAGAGGCTATGAATATAGTGCACAGGCAAGATAGTAAAGGACTAATGAGAGTAGGTGGCTTGAGAGAAGAAATATTATAAGAAACAGAAACAACTCTAAGTACTTTTCATATCATCCAGAATAAAACTGAAAGCCCTTAAGAGTGCCTGCAAGGCTTGGTATGAGCCTCTCCAACCATCTACCTCTTGGAGTTTACCTTCTACCCCTCCATACCTTCTACTGGCTCTGCTTTGGCCACTTAATTCTAGTCACAGTCCCTCATTCATTTTCTTTCAAAAGGATTTTCATGTTTCTGCCTCAGGATATTTGTACCTGCTGTTTCTTTTGCCTTAAACATCATTGCCCCATGTATCCATACAGCTGGCTCAACTGCCTTTTCCAGGACTCTAAATGTTACCCTACGAAAGAAATCTTCCCTGATTAAAAAAGAGCACTTTCTTCTACTTTATTTTTCTACATTCATTTACTTCTTTCTTTATATTTTTCCTTTATATGCTTATAATTTACCACTTCTTAAATATATTCCATATTTATTTTGTAAGAAAATCTGCCTTTTCTGTTTTTAAATTAATAAGGCTTCTGTACTACTTGCTTCCATGCCATTAAAAATATGAACTACCTCTTTAAACAATGCACATACTTCATGTATGAATCCCTTCCCAATAACTTTATATTAAATGTATCCGAACAGTTATTGAAAGATGAATCAGATTTTTACACTAGCTAACATTATATTATGATCAGATTTTATGGGAAAAAAAGTCCATGTGTTGAATGTGGAAATACCTATAATGGTCATGAAATAATAAGCACAAATTTAAAATTATTTTGTCTTCAATATTTTCCCAATTTGAGCAATTAAAAATAACTAAAGTATGGTATTAATTAAATATATGGAATAGACAGTCCTTTAAAGGCCAAAAGTTTTGCTAGTTATTGTAATATTTTGAAAAAAGTCTACTTTCCACAAAGACATTATTTCAAGACATGTTATATGTATGCTCTTATCAATAGGGCTGCATGTCAAATATGGGCTCAGGGAAAGAATCAAAGTATGCCTTCTTTTCACGTATACGCTCTAAAATTTAGTAGTAATATGTAAGAAATGAATTTCCATACAACTGATAATGTGAAATATCAAATATCAAAAAATTATAAAATATATTTTCTTTATATCAAAAAAGTTTTCAACATATATGATTAATATTTTAATAAGAATTTTTTAGATCAAATGGAAAATGCAATTTTCAATAATTATAGTTCAAAAAATTGGGATATACACAAAGTGGTCTAAAAAAATGAGTTCATAGTCTGAAATTTACAAAAAAAAACTCAACTTGCTTTGCATTCTATTTTGTCATAAATCCTGTTTCCCTACCATACTGAGAATCTTCATTTCATTATTGTAAAAGTATGTGTTATGTGTATTCTAAATGAAATCCTTATTAGTCATTATTTTTATCTTTATATACAATGGTCCTCAATTTTATTCTGAAATGATTTTCATTATAGGAATTCTGATTTTTAATTTCATCATTTTCATTAGAAGATAAAGATACAGCCAAAATATGAAGAGGTGAAAATAATCAGATGCATTTAAGGGCCAAGGATTTCCATCTAAACTAGAGAGATGTGGGCACCTGGGTGGCTCAGTTGGTTAAGCATCTGCCTTCAGCTCAGGTCTTGATCTCAGGGTCCTGGGAAAGAATCCTGCATCAGGCTTCTCTGCTCTGTGGGGAGTCTGCTTCTCCTTCTCCCTCTGCCCCTCCTCTGCTTGTTTTCTCACTCTCAAATAAATAAATAAGATCTTTTAAAAATATATAAGTAAACCAGAAAGATGTGCTTCTGTATATTAGTAACTGTCTTCTTTAAACATAGGATGTTACTGAGAAGAAATATTTTGACAACATAGGAAGCTTGCAAACATTGAGTAATAATTTCAATTATATTTGTAGGGCAAAATTGCAGTTCTCTTTGTACTGCAAGAATACAAGTGAGTTCACTATAGGTGGAGATAAGTGCCAGAAGCATACTCAATCATTGGCTCCTGCTTCTTCAATAATACATGCTACTTATTTTCTTTTTCATAACAGACCCATATTTTTGTCATAGTATAAAAACAATGAAGTTTCTCTCTTATAATTCTATTATCTTCATGCCACAAAAGAATGGTGACATAGAGTATCTGAGTTTCAAACATTTATTCATAGCATAAATCTGTCATGATTCTAGAACAAAATATTTTCCCTGACATTTAAGAGTCTTTTTGGAACTTGCCAAATCATCCCTTTGTCCTCTATCAGAGCTCTGTAATAATGTATTTGTGAAAATTATATTTAAGAAATGACAGCAAGGTTGATAAATAGTACTGGGTTATTGTCATTTCTTATTCATTTTATCCTATCCCATACCAAAGAAATGTAATGGGAAATAGCTTTTCATCCATGTATCAGGAAATGAATGCAAGTCTACATTGACTTCTAGCAAAGATATTAGGTATAGGGCTCTTGGATCTTTTTGAGATGCCAAGCCTATGAATGGAATTATAAATCAGAGTTATAAGATTGATTTTCTACAACTATAACAGCAAGTTCTAAAATCATTGAAGAAGTCCAATTATATTCAAATGACAATGCTACTAATTTAATTCAAGTGACCAGAAGTATAGGGCACCTGGGTAGCTCAGTTAAGTGTCTGCCTTCAGCTCAAGTCATGATTCTGGGGTTCTGAGACAGAGCCCCGTGCTTCTCCTTCTCCCTCTGTCCCTCCTCCTGCTCATGTTCTCTCTCTCTCTCTCTCCTCTCTCTTTCAGATAAATAAATAAAATCATTAAAGAAAACAACATATAGCCATAAGTATAGATTTAGACTTGATTAAGTAAACCAGTGGGTCACAAAAGAGTCACTTAAACTTCTATTAAAATATTGATAACTGGACGCCACCTCCAGAATTTCTTCAGTTCTTCTAGGACAGGTTCCAAATTTGCATTTCTCATAATTTTCTAGCAATCCTAATGCTTTGGTTTTGGGGACCACACTTGGGAGATTCACTGAAGTGAATCACTGATTGGAAGCTAAGAATGACTTGTTTTCAAATAAAAGGCTTTGTAAACTCATAAATTTTGTGTATTATAGGGAAATATTTAGTCCAATATTATCTATAATTTTCAGCCAATATTTACTTAAGACATGAAAATATAAGGATAAGTATAAAATTTAAAATGTGTTTTGTTGTTTTCATTCTTCAGATATTCCACAGGATTCAAGATTGAGTCATTGACTCATTGATTTTGTTTAGGAAAGACATATTCACTGACCCTAAGTATTGCCAGCCATTTTTCTATGTAGCGGTGACTGAGGCTGGAAGTGAGCAATCATTTTAGCAAGGTTAATCAAGGAAAGCCTTCAAGGGGTTGACTTGGAATATGTAAAGAAGCAAGTTATGAAAAGATCTAAGAATAGAGTGAGCAGCAGTTCAAGGTTCTGAAGTAAGAACAAGTTTGACTAAGCTGAATACAGTTTTTCAATTTGTCAAGAAATGCTATATACAGTGTTACTTGACTAAAGATTAAAACTAGACTAGAGGTTTCAGAGAAAAATAAATTAAGAGTAGCTAGGAGAATTTCTGAATTTACTGATGTAAACATTTTCACAGAATAGGAAGACTAAGACTGAATAGTAGCTATCAAACAAGTATGCTGAAGTTAAAATCATAAGCTCTGTGGTGAAGATTCCCAAGAGATCAGCTGGATGCTTAGGCAGGACTGTTTGGGAGTTCACGTTATGCTGCCAAACAATCCAGAAAGTCGGTCTATTCACCTATATAGTTGGGAATATTTTTTTTGCTGGAACTGGAACCTAAAATGAATATATATATGCTCTCCATGAAATTCTCATTGTTAAAGCATATGGGAAGCTGAATTTTGGAATAAATTACAGTTGACAAAAATTAAATCAAAGTAAAATTTTAAAAAATAACATTTCAATCCGACTGACTTTAATGAGTCCTAACAAATCCAGTCAAACCCACAGAGACAACATATCTTTCTAGTAAGTAGAGAGTTTGAGGATCTCTCCACTTTACTTCAAGACAGGACACTGCCGGAAATTTTAATGTTGAGTTTTTACTCTTTTGGCTGGTTTTTCCCAGCTTCTGTAAAAATCATCTGCACCCTCTGCTAATATGTTCCTTTTTATCAGATGAGGTATAACACAATTTACTATGCTGTAGATTTACATTTGTTATGATAGTGACATTCCCTTTAGGACTCTACCTGTGTCTATTAGGATATACTTTGAGAAATCCTTAAATTCTTTAGCTTCTCATATATTTAGGTTTTGGAATGTGGTTGCTTATAGAAACAGATAAACTCTCTTTTTATACATTTTTAAAAAAAATTTAGAAGGTCACCTAAGCTTCTTTTGTGAAATAGCTTACAATCTCTTAGTTATGGGTTGAATTGTGTCCCCTAAAATTCATGTTGCATTTTAACTTAGTCACCTCTTCAAAGACACTATCTCTAATACTGTCACATTTTGAGATTTGGGGGTAACTAAGTTAAAATGAAATTATTAGAGTGGACCCTAATCAAATGTGGCTATAAGAAGAGGAAATTGTAATACAAAAGGTGATACCAGGGATATGTACACAAAAAGGAAAGTCCATGTGAGGACACGGAGAAAAGATGGCTATCTGCAAGCCAAGTAGAGTGGCTTTGAAAGAAACTAAACTTGCCTAAGCCTTAACCTTGGATATCTAACCTCCAGAACTGTGGGGGAAAAAATTTCATTGTAAGCCAACCATTCTGTGGTATTTTGTTACAGCAACCCTAGCAAACTAAAGCACCTCATGGTTTCTGATTATGAAAGCTTTCAAATACTACATGTCACAATGGTTGGTACCATCTTTGGAACATTAGTAGTAGGAAGGCGAGTGGAGAAGAAGTGTTTTAGTGGAGAAGAGACAAGTAGGGGAGAGGAGGAATAACCAATAAATAGATTTCCTTTTTATAGTAAAACAGATTAAATTAGATATGATGGCAGTTTCTTTCTCTTTCTGTCTCTCTCTCTCTCACACACACACAATACGCATGCCCTAAGAGAAAAATGTCACCTGACAAAAATATACTCCCAGTAGAATAATGATCTATGGATTGAGGAATTGAGTGCCTGCTTCTGAGTTCAATAATGATTGAGGAGACACTTATAACATATTGACACTTTCTTTGGAAGTAAGAAGTATCAGATTCTATAATTTAGAATTAGGAATGGAATTTTAAAACAATGGTAATCTAGACTACAGTTTCCAACATGCCAAAAACATCTCCTGAATTTATGTGACATTTAAAAAGATAAAGAAATAATGACTATATTCTGCTCTTCATTAATCTCTTAGACTTAGGCAGTGGTTTTGTGAGGTACTCTAACATGAACATGAAACATTTCTGTCATAGCACATAGAACAAAAGAAAAAAAATGATGTCAATCTCAATGACATTTAAGTTTGTTATAATGGAGAAAGTAGTATTAGAAATCATTCAATGAAATGTTTTTATTTTGCTGATGTACATGTTAACATTTAACAACATTTCCTTACATTCAGAATTGTTTTTAATTTATTTTGACTTTTGTGCGTAATAATTTATCCCTCTAATAACTAGTGAAACTTTCTATTTGTGGTTCTGCTACTACATTAAAATTACCAGAATTTTCTTAATCATTAAAAAAGGAGTCACAAGCATGTATTTCCAAAGTGTGTGTCAGCTAATATCAATAAAACAGAAAAAATAGATTATGTATTTTAAAAAGAATAAATGGAAAAATCCCACAAAGCTAAATATATAGGATTTAATTATGTCTTTTCATATTTTTCTTAATTTATTATTTAAAAACAACTTCTGGAATTTGACTTAAGAAGATATCTTCTGGTATATGTAAGTATAGAAATATAAGCATGTCATATATATGGTGAAGTCAAACATATGTCTTCAAAAATTACCCACAGTTATATGATTTCAAGCTTAGTTTTAAAAAAAGCTACAGCACCTATACTTTCTTGTATATATCATATCACGTATATAACTCATTGTTTGTTAGCTGTTTTTGACATTATTAAAATAGAGCTAGAATTTAAGATATTTGCATACAAATCCAAAGGAGAATCTTTTTAGATTTTCTTTCAATTCGCTTAGTGACTGATCTTTACTGAGATTATCCAAATTATTCAACTTTGTTCTTTTTATAAAAATAATTGTCTATTGCCAGCATTACGTTATGCCAAATCATATAAAGACACCACACGCACACACACAAATAGAACAGGCCAATATCTCTGATGAACATAGATGCAAAATGCTCAAGAAAATACCAGCAAACTAAATCCAACAACACATTAAAAAAAATCATCCACAGAAATCAAGTGGGACTTATTCTTGTGTTGTAAAAGTAGTTCAATATTCACAATTCAATTGTGATACATCACATCGAAAAGAGAAAGGATAAGAATTATATGATCATTTCAATAGACACAGGAAAAGCACTTGACAACATTTATTCATGATAAAAATCCTCAACAAAGTAGATTTAGAGGGAACACAAAAGCCATCTATGAAAAATCCACAGCTAATATCATCCTTAATGACAGCTTTTCCCCTATGGTAAGGAAAAAGGCAAGCAGGTCCTCTCACCACTTTCATTCAACATAGTATTGGAAGTTCTGGCTACAGCAATCAGACATTCAAATCAGCAGGAAGATGTAACTCATCATTTGTAGATGCTATGATACTATATATAGAAAACCTGAAAGATGCCACAAAAAACCTGCTAGAACTGATAAATGGACTCACTATAGTTCCAGGATACAAAATCAACATACAGATATCAGTTGCATTTCTAGACATCAATAATGAAGCAGCAGAAAGAGAAATTAAGAAAACAATCCCATTTATAATTACACCAAAAATAATAAAATACCTAGACATAAACTTAACCAAAGGTGAGAGACCTGTACTCTGAAAACTATAAAACACTGATGAACAAAATTGAAAATGATAAGAAATGGAAAGATATTCCATGCTCATGGATTGGAAGAACAAATATTGTTAAAATAGAATTCTACTTAAAGCAATCTATACATTTAAAGCAATCCCTAACAAAATACCAAGAGCATTTTTCATAGAACTAGAACAAAGAATCCTAAAATTTGTATGAAAACACAAAGACCCCCAAAGAGACAAAGCAACCTTGAAAAACAAAAACAAAGCTGGAGGCATCACAATTCCAGACTTCAAGTTATATTACAAAGCTGTAGTAATCAAAACAACATGGTACTTTCACAAAAAAAAAAAAAAAAAAAGACACATAGAACAATGGAACAGAATAGAAAACCCAGAAATAAATCCACAATTATATGGTCAATTAATCTTCAACAAAGAAAGAAAGAATACCCAATAGGAAAAAGACAATTTCCTCAACAAATGGTATTGGGAAAACTGGATAGCTAGATGCAAAAGACTGAAACTGGTTCACTTTGTTAAAACATACACAAAAATAAATTAAAAATTGATTGAGGAGCTAAATGTGAGGCCTCAGAGCATAAACATCCTAGTAGAGAGCACACATAATAACTTCCCTGAAATTGGCCATAGCAACTTTTTTTCTAGATAGGTCCCCCGAGGTAAGTGAAACAAAAGTAAAAACAAAACTATTGGGATTTTGTCAAAATAAAAAGCTTTGAACAGAGAAGGAAAAAAATCAATAAAACTAAAAGGCAACCTATGCCTTTTAGTGAGATAGGGAGAAGCTATTTGCAAGTGATATATCTGATAAGGGATTAGTATCCAAAATATATAAAGAACTTAAAAAACTGAATACCTAAAAAACAAATCATCTGATTAAAAAATGAGCAGAAGACATGAATAGGCATTTCTCCAAAGAAAACATCCAGGTAGCCAACAAACACATGAAAAGATGCTCATCACCACTTAACATCAGGGAATCGCAAATCAAAACTATAATGAGTTATCACCTCACACCTGTCAGAATGGCTAAAATCAACAACAAGAGAAATAGTAGGTGTTGGTAAGGATGTGGAGAAAAAGGAACCCTCATGCACTGTTGTTGGTAATGCAAACTGGTGAAGCCACTGTGGGAAAACAGTATGGAGGTTCCTCTAAAAGTTAAAATAGAACTACCCTATGATGCGGCAATTCCATTATTGGGCATTTACCCAAAGAATACAAAATACTAATTCAAAGGGATACATACACTCCAATGTTTATAGCAGCATTATTGACAATAGCTAAATTATGGAAAGAACCCGTTTCCATCAACAGATGAATGGATAAAGAAGATATATCTATATATATATATCTATATATATACCTATATATATAGATATATCTTATACGTTTATATATATATATAAACATACCCCACATCTTCTTTATATGTGTATATATATTGTGGAGTATTATGCAGCCTTAAACAATGAAATCTTGTCATTTGTAATGATATGGATGGAGCTAAACAGCATAGTGCTATGTAAAATTTAAGTCAGTCAGAGAAAGATAAATCCCATATGACTTGACTCATATGTGGAATTTAAGAAACAAAACAAATGAGCAAAGGGGGAAAAAAGAGAGTGGAAAACTGAGAAGCAAACTCTTAATTAAAGAACAAACTGATGGTTTGAGGGGGTGGAGAGATGAGTGAAATGGGATGGGTGGGTGGGGGATGAGTGAAATGGGATGAGAATTGATGATAGGGATAAAGGAATACACTTCTCATCTCATGATGAAAACCAGGTGATGTATGGAATTATTGGATCACTATATCATATACCTGAAACTAATATAACATGAAAGAGATAACCATAAGAGACTTTTAACTATAGGTAACAAACTGAGGGTTGCTGGATGGGAGGTCAGTGGTAAGATGGGATAATTGGGTGATGGGCATTAAGGAAGGCATGTGACATAATGAGCGCTGGGCATTATACACAACTGATGGATCACTAACTTCTACCCCCAAAATTAATAATATAGTATATGTTAACTAAATTGAATTCAAATAAAACACTTAAAAAAACTAATATATGGGGTGTCTGGGTGGCTCAGTCTGTTAAGCGTCTGCCTTCAACTCAGGTCATGATAACAGGGCCCTGGGATTAAGCCCCACATTGGGGTCCCTGCTCAATGGAGAGCCTGCTTCTCCCTCTCCCTCTGCTGTTCCCTCTGCTTGTGCTTGCTCTCTGTGTCAAATGAATAAATAAAATCTTAAAAAAAAAAAAAAACCCTAATATAATACTGCATTTTAACTAATTGGAATTAAAATAAAAATGTAAAAAAAATGGTCTATTTATACTTTGAAAACAACTTAATATAATACTTAATTAAATGACACATTTTTCTACAATTGGATTTATATATTTAAGATTAATAAAAACTGACTTCTTTCTCTAGTCTAATTGAGATAATTGACATATAACATATAAGTTTGAGCGTACTTGTAGATTTGATACATTTATATATTGCAAAATGATCACCACATAGTATTAGCTAATACCTCCATTGTGTCACATAGTTACCATTGCTTTTTTGTAGTTAGAACATTTAAGATCTACCACCTTAGCAACTTTCAAGTGTATAATATAGTATTATTCACCATAATCATTAACTGTAATGTAATTAGAATTAGATCCTTTGAATTTGTTCATCTTACAACTGAAAATATGTACTCTTTGGCCAACATCTTCCCATTTCTCTTATACCTTGTGCCTTGGTAACCACTATCCTAGTTTTTGTTCTGAGTTTGTTTTTTTTTTTTTTTTTTTAAGATTTATTTATTTGAGAGAGTGGGCAGGGGAAGTAGGAGAGAATTTCAAGCAGACTTCCTGCCAAGAGCAGACCCTAACACAGGGCTCGATCCCATGATTCAGGAGATCATGACCTGAGCCAAAACCAAGAGCCATCCTTCAACTGACTTTTTTAGATTCCACATACAGATGATATTAGACAGTATTTGTCTACTCTCTGATTTATTTCACTTAGCATAATTCCTTTAAGTTCCATCCATGTTGTCACTTGGCTGGATCTTTCTCATACTTGAATGATATTCCACTTTACATATATGCCACATCTTCTTTATCCATTCAACTGTTGACAGACATGTAGGTTGTTTCCATATTTTGGTCATTATGAATAATGCTGCATAGAACATAAGAGTGTAGACATCTGTTTGAGATTCTGATTTCATTTCTTTGCATATATACCCAAAAGGGGATTGCTGGATTATATGGTGGCTCTATCTTCTAATATTTAAAGCAATTCCATACATTTTTCTATAGTTGCTGCATCAATTTATATTTCTACGAACAGTGCAAAAGGGTTCCCTTTTCTCCACATACTTGCCAACACTTATTATCTCTTATTTTTTTTTTATGATAACCAATCTAACTGGAGTGATATCTTGCTGTGGTTTTCATTAGCATTTTCTTGATGATTAGTGATGTTGAACACTTTTCCAAGTATCTGTGGGCCACTGTATGTCTTCTTTGGAAAAATGTCTATTCAGTTCCTCTGCCAATTTTTAATTGGGTGATTTGGGGATTTTTTGCTATTGATTTGTGTGAATTCTTTATATATTTTGGATATCAACCCTTTATCAGATATATGACTTGCAAATATTTTCTCCCACTCTGTAATTTGCCTTTTCATTTTGTTGATGGTTCCCTTTGCTGTGTAGAAGCTGTTTAGTTCAATTTAGTCTCTTAATTTTTGCTTTAAGTGTCAAATCAAAAAAACAAAATAAAACAAACAAACATGGCCAAGACTGATGTCAAGGAGCAAAACTGATTTTTGACATACAAATGATTTCACTGGCAGAAACAGTGGAATTACCCAACAACTAACTAGAGCTGAATAGCTCTGAGTTTACAGTCTGCAAGTATAATCTGTCAGTATATCTTATTTTATATAAGAAATTAGAATTGGTTATTTGAACAAGTTGGTTAAGTAGAAACTGATTATAAAGTATTATTTCTAGAAGAAACTTGAGTTATGTCAGGTTTTGTTTCATAGTTTTTGGAAGCATTTCTAGATTCCTTTTCATGATCATACTTAAAAACCAATAAGTATTATTTGGGTGTTTGCCACCTAATTAATTAAAATTATTATTCTAATGATCAAGAAAACTGGAATGTCATTATAATTTTTCACCCATCTGTAATCTTATTATCTGAACTATTGATTGTTCTTCAATTTGTAAAATAAGGATATGAACACATTAATCTTCTAGCACAATAATATCTATATATTTATAAACCTGAAAATTGGATAAATAAATACTATCCAAATCACTGTTGACTTGGGATAAGTGCTTTTAATAATGACATTGATAACATGAAAATTTTATGATTCTGTCTTTTGTATATAGTCAGCTATCTCAGGATGAAGACATGGAATAAAACTACATAAACTAGATAATAGATCTCTACTATTCATAGACTTTATACTGAGTCTCATACTAATACTAAAAATGATAGCCATGATTTTCTGAGTTCTGGCTATATTCCAGGCATTGGGCTAGACTTTTCAAGTACTTTCAATTTATCTTTACAATGACCTTAAGAAGCATGTGCCATGATCTTTATTTTATAAATATGGAAACCTAAAATTAAAAGTTAAAATGAATTGTCCAAGAAAAAAGAGTTACTAATTTGTAGGACTGGGATTTTAATCTAGCTCTGTTTGACTCCCCAAAACTCTTTTGTTTTCACTTTAACCTATTCCTTCTAAAACAACATCATAACTAAAACATTCTAGCACAACTAAGAGCAAACTTATAATCTCCAGCTAATGAGACCAGCACTTGGCTTCTGCTCTTTTGTGATTTCTACTGAAGAAGCCTTAAAGAAGAACACTGTACTGAGAATATAGTGTTGACTGTGCAAGGTGCTAAGGTTCATGAGAAGTTTAAACTGCCAGGTTTTTTTTTTTTTTCTCTTTGTATGCCCTACTCAGAAGCTTCTATAATAAAATTACTTTCCTAAAGCATATGGCCTTTTTAAGTTTTTTCCACTAGTTAAAAATGTTTATGATGAAGTATAACTTTATTCACATTCCATATGTTTTCTCATCTCAAGGAGAAGCTCTACAGATTTTTGTCTGGAGCTGGTTGAAGCAAAGAATTATGTTTCCCCTAATACCATATAATATAGGCATTGGCAGAACACAGGAATATAAAATATGAAACAGGAATTTGGAGTTGGTAGTAAGTATAACTTAACTGCGATAGCAAAGATCACAGATTGTCATTGAAGGAAATAAAATTACAGAAAAGGCATCCATAAGTAATCTACCTATCTACCTATTTTATTCATAGTTCTATTTAACTATTAGTTGATGTAAATTGTTTGATGATGGACAAAGAGGACGAAATAGTTTCTGAGGGAAATAATGTACAGGTAAAGAACCCATCTATGATTTATTTTTTTTAGTTTCCTCCTCTAGTTAAGGCACATGATGGGGGTATGACCACCTCTATGATATTGCTAAGGAAACAAGTGATCAATAAAATCTCTTAATAATTCTATCAGCTAGATTTGTCTCTATCTTTAAGTTATGCCAGTGACTTCAAAAAGCTACATCAGGGCCAGTCGGGTACATTGTGCCCATGAGAGTGTCTTGGTACTGGTAACAAATATAATGATACCAGGATGTCAGTGGTTATAATAGCAAAGATCTTCATTCAAATGACAAAATCTGTCATTTTTTAATTACAAAAATCATTTTAATAAAAATACTATAGATTGGATAATATTATTGGAAGTTTCATTTGTCACAAAAAGTCTTGTATACTTCTAATCAGCTCAAAAATACAAAAATAGGCGGGTTACTACTGATTGATCTGGGTAGAAAAACATCTTTACCCAAATAGCACCACAGGCTTAAGTGAGAACATTTAGATTCTTGAGTTCCCTTTGTTCATGTTAATATCAATCCCAGCCAAGACTTTTTAGTGGCAGTTATAATTATTTTACAACTGCCTTGGAAGCTTGTCATATTGAGCACTTACAGAGATGTTATCATAATAGCCTGTCTCAAGAAAGCTTCAGTGAAGCCTTAAAATTAAAGCTCACCAGTTGGCAAAGTCACAAATTGATAAAGTACAAGTGAATTGGAAATTCACCAGGTAAACAAAACTCCAAGTCATTTAAAAACAATGAAAATAGGTCACTGCTTTCATGTGTGTCAATCACACCAGAATTCTAAAATAAAACCGAGTAACTTCTTACTAAGTAAGGACTTAAATAAAATCTTTAAATATTTTTAAGGCAACATGACAAAAATACATAATTGTGCCAGACACACACACACACACACACACACACACACGAAAATATGAGTACACATACAGTCTTCTTAATGCCTTCAAAAGCCTCCTAAATCAGTTCTAATGGAAAAAGAATCTCACCATCAAGTACTGCCAGTTCTAGTGAGAGAATTGTTTACTACATGCTGCAAAACAAGCAGACCATGGCCCAGGGGAGCGAGTCATCATAGTTCTTTTAATGGCCTATCCATATTACTTCATGACAACTATGAGCCCAGCACCTCCAGATCTGTGTGGCTGGGCACCGTGAATCTGCATGATCTCATCTCCTAGGTATGGGTCTGGCTGTTTCAGCTGTCCATGCACAGAGTTCTGCAACTTATTTGGGTAGATGACACTGGTGGTAATGACGTCAGATAAGTTTTTCCACAATGCAGGCATTTCTCCTAACGGTGTTATAATCTTACAAATTCAGTGATGAGGCCACAGAGTTTCCTTGTGATGCTCTGCATCTTACATTCATCCCTAATACCTTACTCACTTGTCACCTTGCCATGTGATTTTAGGATGGTGCACCGAGCAGTGTTCCCAATTTATGGTAGGAGGAAAAGAACTTTGCCTTTCTTCATTTGAAAAATTTTGGCTCAATTAGCAGCATGATTTGGATCTTAAGCAAATAATGTTGAACTAAAAAAAATAAGTAAAATAGTATTTCACCCATGGCACTGGAGAAGTCATTTAAGCAATATTTATAAAAGTAGACTTATTATTTGCATCTACAGACTGAACGGTTGCACTTTCAGCCTGAAAGTCTATGAGTTAATTTATAATTTTCCTGAAAGCCCAATTTGAATCATATACATTAGAATGTGCAAGAGTGAGTTCCTTAGCTGATGAATGAGCAAAACAAATAGATTGATATTCATCTCTCAGTACTACTTATTCTTTCTCTATGCATATATATTTTTATAGCGGTAGTGAAAGTCATATGTTCCAATTTGAAAATGGAAGTTCATAAAGGTCCTATGAACATCTCTTGCAAGAATCAAAGATCTACTGACAGATGGCAAATATCAATAACCCATAGTAAATATATTTTAATAATCATTCTCTCTTCTGGGATTATATTCAACCTAAGCTTCCTTCTTACATAACCCTTCTGGTAACCAATACCAATCTTTCAGAACAGGCATGAGAGATAAAATCTATTTGCCATCCCTTGTATACTATATATGAAGAGGCACTGGCAAGGTTGTCTTTATTTTGATATTTTCCTTTCCATTTTAGTCCATTCCAATCTAAATGTTATTAATAAAATGAAAAAGATTAGTTGCATTAGAAGAGAGCTGGAATATTTAGAAAAAGGGGCAATAAAATTATCCCCAACTATAAATGATTTAATACCTTCAATATTAGCATATTAGCCTTTAAAATCACCTTAGAAACCTTTAATGTGAAAGAAGGTGCTGAATGACTATATTCTATGCAATACCTTATGATGTGAGTATCCATTACTTCACTTTAAATTTAACATTCAGTTTAACATGTTCTTACTTTCTAGACTTCTTCAGAATTGCACCCTCAGAGAGGCACCTGGGAGTCACTATTGACTCTCTTCCAAAGCATACAAAATTAACTGTATTACCTCTTTTAATGTGATTTGTGGATTTTTATATTTTATAAGTATCAGATTTAATATAGGCTGGTTATGGTTAAATTCAATCCATTTAAGTGAAATTGAGTGATTAAAATATCTATACATAGAGTGTGTTGGGTATCTGATTTAGGTCAACTTAGGAAAGTTCTCCAGGCCTTCGCCTATAGTGCCATGGGTCTCCTTGACTCTAACTTTTTACGCCTCAACTTTTAGGTTGATATAAAAGAAAAGAAAGAAAAAAAAATTGTCAATTTCAAGAAAAGAAATGGAATAAACATACACTCATTGATAATTAAGTTTCTACAAGACTACTTAAACTAAACCAGAAGTCTTTCTTAAAGAAAAATACTATGTGTAGTCTATTTTTTTGAGCCATAACATTTTTAAACGCCATTCTCTATTGAAGAGATTTTTAAAAGTACTTCTTATCTTATGGTTATTTTATGTCATATAGAGCCAGTGGAATTTCTCAGTTGAAATGTCAAATTTATAATTAGGATTCCTATGATACAAAGTTTATCTTGCTTAAAGACACAAGTACCTTTTCAAAGATTTGAAATCTGTAATTTACCAATTAAATAAACCTTTCCTGAATGTTCCATGTATAAATTAATTTTATACAACTGTTTCCTTTTGATGTTCTAATTAAATAATAAAGCATTTTGAACAGTGAACTTTAAGATTTGTAAGGCAAAATTTATAAGATTGTATAATTTATTTAGACAAAGATTGAATTTTGCCTAATTCCCTTTAAGATAAAGGGAAATATTTATCATAGTAGTGTAATCATTATCACTAAAATGAGAACCACTTATTTACATTTTAAGATACTCAATCCTTCAATACAACTTTTTTGTGTTTTATATTTCTAAAACATTGTTACATCTCTCAAGTAGAATGATTTTTTCCCTTTCAGTTATAGAATTAAGTACATCATTTAAAATAATGAGTTTTAGTAATTTTTAAAGTCAGCTCTAGTGATTAACATTAACTCTAAATAGAAATTTTAAATGTCTTGAGAACATATTTATACAACCAAAATGAAAAGGAAAAAAAAAAAAAAGAAAAGGAAAACATCCTCATTTCTTGGATTACTAATAAAATTTACTACTGTGATTGCTTCCTTTTCATCAAATAACTTATTCCTATGGTCATAACCATCATTTTACTATCTTCATATTTTCCTTTATTTTATAGATATGTTTAGCAAAAATAAAAATCTAAGGTTTCAGAAAGTGATTTCAATATTTCATATACACTGAATATAATGACTTGTGTTTCAATAAAATGCTTTGAATAAAAAAGGATTTAAATTGTCTGATAAAGAAGAAACTAGGTCAGTTAAAATAATTCTCTTTCAATTATGGGGTAAAAAAATCTCATTTATTCAGGATTTTTATTACTTTGGAATTCATGACAATTAGGGCAATGACTAGATTGAAGTATATAGTTATATTATCTTTGAAGGAAAATTTCACTCCTTAACACAATCAACTTTCCCCTATATCTTTTTTTTTTTACTTCTTAACTTTTTATTGGCCTCCTGTTCCCCAAAGAGTACCCTGCTTCTGCTCCCTCAAAGCCTCAAAACTATTGTGTTATTGGTCTCAGACACTTTGCCTTCCACAATTCTGCAGGTGGTGGTCTTTTGGATGGTTTGAGTGGAGTTGTATTTATCCAGGGTGTTATCAAGATTGATGTCCTCTCCGTTTACCAGCAGGCAGTGGTAGGTGGTGATCTCAGCCTCCAGCTTGACCCTGATGTTCATCAGGGCTTCCTTCACCTGGGACTGGTACTTCCCTTCTATGCAAATCTGGGACAGCCCCAACTCCAGGTGTAGCAGGATCCCCTTGAGCTGCTCCATTTGCAAAGCATAGCAGGACTCCACCTCCTTCAGGTTGTTCTCCAAGCTGGCATTCAGATTTCTCATCAAGTCCTGATAGGTTTCCAAGCCTGGGCCATACATTTCCACTTGTGGGCATCATTTCAGCTGCTCCTATTGCAGTGCCCTACACAGTGACCACTGTGGTGTTCTCCTCAGTCTTCTGAGATCAGTACTTGTCCAGGGTTCTTCTAAGTCACCTTGTGATACTGGGCCTGCCTAACTGCCATGTTCTTTCTGAGATACTCAGATTTGGGGCATCCAACTCCATGGTCAACCCAGAGTTGACAATCAGTTTTTGTAGACCTTTTAGTTTCTCTTTGTGGTTCTTTATGAAAAGCAGTTCTTCCTTGAAAGTCTCAATCTCCATATCCAGCTACAGTCAAGTGACAATTGGTGTCATTAACAACCTTGTGAAGTCCATGGATGTCACCCTTCACATACTGGTGCATGAACAGTTCTGTCTTACATTTGACTCTGAAGTCATCAGCAGGAAGAAGGGCATTGCCAATCTGCAGAATGATGCAGGCATTGTCCACAGAATTTGTAAGGATCTGAGTCCTCAACTCCTTGATAGTCTTGAAATAATGTCCCCAGTCCCTGACTCGGGTTCCTTTCTTTTTTTTTTTTTTTCCTTTCTTATCCAGGTGTTCCCAGATTTTGATCTCCAGCCTCTGGTTATCAGCCTTTCAGCCCCTCACCCTCTCTATGTAGGAGGGCAGACAGTTACAGTTCTTACATAGTTCTCTTCTCACCCGGATGCACCCTAGGCCCACCAGACCTCTGGCCATTCCCATGGCCATGAACGAGGACTTCCAGCTGGCCTGTAAGCTGGTGAAAAGGGACACCAAGATCTATAAGCCTGACTCCCACTGCCTTCATAGATTCTGTTCATGCTGCTGAGAAGCTAGACCCAGTGTCTGGGTGACTGCATGGAGCTTGGGGACTGATAGTTGGGGGAGAAGGTGAAGTGAGTGATGAAGCTCATACTGTTCCATGAAGAAGAGAAAATGCCAGAATTCAGGCTTGGGACACCTCCCCTATATCTTTTTACCGCTTACTATGAGTATGCTTTTGTTTTAGTAAGCATCAGTAGAAACTGAAATTGTAATTTATGATTAAAATAGATGATGAAAGCCTTTTACTTTGTCCATAATTAATGCATTCTCACCAGTTAACTGCTTCTCCTTTGGTTTACTCCATAGACTGTGGTCCTCAGGAGGAAAAAAAAGGGATAGACTATTACTAATTTTTTTTAAGATTTTATTTATTTTTTTGACAGAGAGAGAGATCACAAGCAGGCAGAGAGTCAGGCAGAGAGAGAGGGGGAAGCAGGCTCCCCACTAAGCAGAGAGCCCGACGCGGGACTCTATCCCAGGACCCTGAGATCATGACCCGAGCCGAAGGCAGAAGCTTTAACCCACTGAGCCACCGAGGCACCCAGACTATTACTATTTTTGAGAGATCAGCTACATGTATACTCAGAATCTGTTCTAAATCATTTGTTCAAAAATAGTTATCAAGAGCTATTCTTTTTGAAAGAAACTGCTAGGCTTTAAGGGGCCCAATAATAAACAAGGTAAAATCTTTGTTGTGTCTTTGTTTTTTCATCTGTAAAATGGGATTCATATGGCAGTCATCTCCTTGGGTTATAGCAATTAATAAGATACTGTAAATTCTAAGTAACACATTGAAATAGTTTTATCACATGAAAAGTGCTCAATAATATTAGCTTATTGACATCATCATCATTGTAGGCTGTTAAGAAAATATTTTAATATTCCTGCAGCGTGCTGAGTCTCAATACATGGTGTTGAACCTTGAGGTTTGGGGCTATGAGCAACAGTTGGGAAATCAATTTACAATATATAGATAGTGAGGGAACTCAAGAGATATTTACATAACTTAGGATGTATGTGTTTATATTTCAAAAGACTGAGTGAGACTCAGGATCTTAGAAACATCTCTAAGTCATATAAGCTGGGGATGGGGTTTGCCTGCTCATTGGAGAGATTTATATTCCAAAGGGCTGGAGAACCCATTACCCTTTTCTTTCCATCTGAAAGGCACAGAAGTTTTTCTTTTTCCCTCATTTTTGGATATGTACATAAAGTAGCTTTTCTACAGTATAAAGCCATCTAAAATCCATTTTCTCTTATCCCCTCACCTACCATGGAATGTGAAGTCATCTCATAGGATATTTTACTAGTTGTCTTTCATCGTGTGCTACAGAAATAAACATTGGAGTGAAGGGTCACAACAACAGCTACTAATGACTGATATGTTTCTAATCCAGAACATCTTAGGTGCACATACAGGATAAAATTAATAAAATGATTATTCCAAACCAACAACCATCATTAACATTATCATCATGGCAGAAACTAGCTATAGTCTAGCTGCTAGATATGCAAAAATCAGTACCTTTTCTTCTTGGACTTTGTTGTACATCAGTACAGTCAGGTAACTAAGATTTG
Organism: Procyon lotor; assembly: GCA_028646535.1. Lineage (NCBI taxonomy): Eukaryota > Metazoa > Chordata > Mammalia > Carnivora > Procyonidae > Procyon > Procyon lotor. The sequence goes on along the minus strand of CM053604.1, from coordinate 62,427,045 downwards.
GCCAATAGAATGTGGGCTTAAGTGAATGCCATCTCCAGGCCCATAAAACCTACTCTAAAATTCACCGCATAGTTTCTCTTCTTTCATCTGCTGGATGGAAACAGAAAATCCAAAGGGATAGTCAAATCTTAGATGTTAATCAAGCCATGAGACGGAAAGAGGCTGGGATTCAGCAAAACTATGTAAAGGAGCCTTTCCTTAAACCCACCCTGCCAATTGTCATTATTCTTAGATATAAGTGTGAAATAAATCACTTCATTGTGATAAGCCTCTAAGAACTGCATGTGGAAGGGGGAATGTTATAGACTTTGTCCTATGCTAGTAGTGAAATTGAGTCTTATTAATTATTTAAAAAGATTCACAGCTGTAGGTGTGAAAAAAAAAAAAGGACCAGTGGAGCTCTTTGTATCCTTTCCTTTCCAAAGGAATCCAGATAATCAGCCATGACTCTACACCAAGAGCAAAGGATAGACAGGAAGTAAAAGTTTCTTTACATAATGCATGTGTGAAGAGAGAGAAGGAGATAGGAAGAGAGGAAGAAAACTGTGTAGTTTACAAAATTCAATTGTGCCATTTCTATCAGTCCTAGCTCCTCTCTTTCTCATCTACTATGTGACTATTCACTATGATCTTTAAATTTTCTAATCCATTTTTTAGCGTTCAATCCAATTAAACATTAGTTCAAAAATCATGCTGAATGTTTCATACTATTGAATTTTCCAGTTCACTTTTCTTCAAGAGAGAGGTAAGAGGGCATTGATAAAGTGTACTGTATGAATCAGGCACTTTATATCTGTAGTTATCTTATTTCATCCTCACAACAATCCTTTAAGGTAAATATGTTCTAAAAGCACCACTTTTCTATCATTTTTTATAATGAACAAACTATTTAAAACCCTAAAAAGGCAAGAAAATGGAACTTCTGTCCATTTTTTAATCTTTTTTAAATTTTTTTAAAGATTTTATTTATTTGACAGAGAGAAACACAGCGAGAGAGGGAACACAAGCAGAGGGAATGGTAGTGGGAGAAGGAGGCTTCCTGCCGAGCAAGGAGCCCGATGCGGGGCTCAATCCCAGGACTCTGGGATCATGACCTGGGCCGAAGGCAGACGCTTAACGACTGAGCCACCCAGGCGCCCCACTTTTGTCCATTTTTAAAATGAAAAAATAATTGGAGAAAGAAACTACCTCATTTTCTCATGCAATTATCAATTCCTCCCATGAATTAGAGATCCAAGGAGATGTAGGCTTAGGGGCAGAGAAAGAGTTAAACACCATCTAACAGACAAAATACATATAAAGAGTAAGATCCTTGACTTCATAAATGAAGTATATATTCAATCTAAGAATAAGAATCCACTTTATATTGAATGGTCTACTTCTTAAATATTCTGGTTTCTTCTTTAAACTCACAATGTCCATATTTCATTTCTTTAGATTAATTTAAAATAACAATAGAACATATTATGTATATGTGTGTGCATATATATTTTTTTGTCTCCTTTGCAAATCTAAAGAAGAGATTTGTTGATCATATTCTCCCTACAGAAGGTACTGACCATGTTTTCTACTGCTTAGTCAAATGTTCCTATGATACGCTCTTGTATCCCTTGATGCTTACCCCATCCCTTGAGATTATGCAAGAAGGGCTACACATCTTCCCTTTAAATGCTCTACATGCCACTGACTGGGATTAGTCACCCTGCCATTTCTATCCCTTTGGTCAATAGCGATGTTAAAGTAACAACAATATGATGGGCTATTTTAGCAGCATAGGATAGTTATCATGTTTAAGTGTAAAATAATCCAGTAAGCAAGTAAACAGAACAGTATAAACTGGAATAACTGCAACAACAAAAAAAAGGTTAAGAATATTAACGTTAGAGGCAAAGTCAGGACTTGAAAAGAATGTGATGTTTAGGCCACAGATATTTGAACAAGATTGACCCTCTAGTGTGCAAGTATTAGAAATTGTACATTAAACAATTCATCTTAAGGTAATGAATCATCTCTAAGGTAATAGAAAGAAAAGACTCTTCTCCCAATATTTTTTTATTTTAGACTGTTTCTGGGAATCAGCAACCACACAACAATGTTACCACAATCCCTAAATAGTCATTCTGCAGCCCCTTGATCTTCCACTCACACAACACTCACCATCTATATAACTAAATAATAACCATTACTTCAACTATAACAGTTGGTTCTCCTCAATGATTTTCACTCACTAAAGTTTTCCATTAGAATAATAGTAATGCTTAATATTAATATTAATGCTTAATTATAGTCTAGGACTTTGTAAGCAAATTGACATAAGTCAATTTGTTATCATTTTTCAATTAATAAAATCTATAAGAAACATTTTATTTTGTGTCCCACAAGGCACACTTGGCAAAAAAACATGTTTTATTATTCAATTTTTTTCTTTTTTTATTCAACAGGTATTCATAATTTATTTTTTTTAAAGATTTTATTTATTTGACAGAGAGAAATACAGTGAGAGAGGGAACGCAAGCAGAGGGAATGGTAGTGGGAGAAGCAGGCTTCCCGCGGAGCAAGGATCCCGATATGTGACTAGATCCCAGGACGCCGGGATCATGACCTGAGCCGAAGGCAGATGCTTAATGACTGAGCCACCCAGGCGCCCCGGTATTCATAATTTAATAAGATTAATTGAAGTTAGGGAGAAAGTATCCCTTATTTCAGGAACATCACTATCATTTCAAAAAGGATCTCAAAGAAACTACATATTTAGTTGAAAATGTATGGTAAAAAATTATCAAGGTTTACTTTAAAATTAGCAAATCATAAAAAAATCTCAACTCAATATTTTAAAGTAAATGTTTTCTTGACTGAAAAAAGAAATACAGAATTTGAAGATAATCTTGAAATAGGATAATAAAGGCAGAAACTGTACAATGATATATATTTTCAGTCAAAATAAACTAAAGAATTGGTTGAGTATATTTGTACTATTTATTCATGGGATTTACTTACAGTAGACTAAAGAAATAATAGGAATATTTAGGTGTGTCAGGATAGAGATGAGACCCAAACTATTAGTCTTTGAGAAGATGTAGATTTGGAAAAGTTTAAAAATTGCATCAAAGTCCTCAACAAAAAGAGAGACAAACCAAGAAATGGGCTCTTAACTATAGAGAACAAACTGCCAGTTATCAGAGGGGAGGTGGGTGTGGGTATGTGTGAAATAAGTGAGGGGGATTAAAGAGTGATGATGAGCTCATGATGGGCACTGAGTAATGTATAGAATTGTTGAATCACTATATTGTATCCCTGAAACTAACATAACACTGTATGTTAACTACACTGGAATTAAAATTTTAAAAAAATTAAATTGAATGAAAGCTTTAAAACACATGGATTATGTGCTCCTTTCAGTGCTATGAGTGTAGTAGGTATACAACAAATATTTCTTGAATTAAATAATTAAATGATTCATCTTCTATTTTATTTTTTGTACAGGGATTGTAATATAGATGTATAACAAGAAAGAATGACTTGGACCAAGAAAAGAATGAATTAATAAAATGGCATTTTCACACAAAGTAAGGTTAGTAGTAATGGAAATTTTTATCTATTCATATAGCCAAATGACATAACATTTATTGGACACACTAGAAATGTTTGTATTAGTATTTGAGTGAATTTGTTTCCTGACCAAATTAAATATTCCTGAAGCAACATTGGGAAATAATATTAGAGCTCTAATTTATAAATACAGAAAGTATGGCTGAATGGTGTGACTTGTACCTAGTAACTTGAAATCCTTAGACTTGGAATAAATAAAGATGAAAATACTGCATGAAGTAGTAAAATATGAATTTTAAGATTCAGTTCTCAGGATAATAACTTCAAAACCTGGAAAAATCTTTAAAAACAAAGAGGACAAAATTATAAATATTGCTTTCAAGCTGAATAATAAAGAGTTTTTAAAAAAAATGCATAACGAGCTTGGATGCAAATATTTACAAGATCCAGTTGTCAATATTATCTTAGCCATTTTCCTTTGAAATTTTCCTTCTTCTACCCATCTGTGTGTTTTTATCTCTTCCTCTACATTCACTGATTTAACCATGAATCAGACTCTCATTATTTTAGGTCAGAATTAAAGACTATGAACTGCCCTTTACTGTTCAATCTTAATATAGTTTGCAGATCAAATTTTCCCTCTTGGTTTTAAAGGATCTCAATAATATGACCCATTTTTATTCTTATGTGCTTCCACTCCAATTCTTACACATACATGCATTTTTGCCTTGATTAAATTCATATTTCACATCCTATTATACAATCCAATCCAATTTGCTTCAAATATTTCCTCTGCAATTATATTCCAGGCATAGCAGTGGAATTTGAAGCTGCAAGGAAAAGCCACAATCCTTTTCAGTCTGGCTGGAAATAAAGTAAGTGACCCCAGCACAATAAGTACTAGGAGAGCATAAAGGGACACTGTTCAGTTTGTAGGAAGTCAGATCCCATAGTAGGTGACACATGAACTTTCTCTGACTTCTACTCATGGTGTTATTTTCACTTAAAACATTTTCCCATATTCCCTCCACTAATTTTTATTGGGCTCAGATTTTTCTAGTGTGACCTAACTATTTTAGCTGCTTTTAAATATAAAGTACACAATCTAGCACTTATATTTTACAAAGAAAATAGTTGGGAAAAATAGCAATCCTTGGCAAATATTCTCCTTAAAGTTAAGACTTAAATAGATAAAGATAACTCCAACTGAAATTGTCCCTGGCAGCAAATAAGATACTGGGTAATACAAAATCAAAATCCTGAAAGGAGAGGATTGGGACAGGGCATTTTCTATGTTTACACTGGCTTGGATTTCATTAGTTCTCAGAGAGTAGACTTTGAAAGGAACACAACATACAACACCTCAGTTTAATGTTGATAGTTGAACATATATAAATATGTTTAGATGAACTCTTTAATAAACTGCATGGTCTTTATTTCATAGTGCAAATTTAATCATTCACAATAAGTGGCTTCATTTAAAAAAATAAATTAGAATCCTTATATAAGGAGCTGCTTCAGACTCTGTGATAGGCTGAAAGTGACCCCAACAATACCTATGTCCTAATCCCTGAAACCTGTGAGCATTCACTTTTTTAGCAAAAGTGACTTTAAAGATGTTAAAGTAAGGATTTTAAGATGATCCTGGATTATCTGGTTGGTCCTGAAAGTAATTAAGTGTGTTATAAGAGGGAGTCAGAGGGAAACTTGACTACAAAAACAGAAAACAATGTGACTACTGAAGCAAGATGAGATTTTGCTGGTTTTAAAGATTGAGGAAAGGCCCACCAACCAAGAAATACAAGGAAAGCTGCCCCAGAAGCTGGCGAAACAAAGGAAGAGGTTCTCCCCTTAGAGCCTCGGAGAGAGCACAGCCTGCCAACACCTTGATTTTGGCCCAATGTAACTAATTTTGGATTTCTCACTTCCAGAACTACAAAAGAATAAGTGTGTGTTTTATTAAGCCACCATATTTGTGGTATTCTGTTAAAACTGCAATAGGAAACTATAACAAACACTATTAAAATAGTTTATTACTCATGAACTTTGAAGTTCTGGAGCCTATGTGTGTTAGATTAAAAAATATTAAAAGAGAACACTGTTTTAGTGATGCTTCTTCCTATTTACATTTGTAAAAACTATAAATATATCTAGTTATAATACCAGACACAAAGTAGGTGTTCATTATTAGTTTTTTTCCCTCAAATTATCATTTGTATACCCAGGAGTTATTAGTTTCATAAATTACCTAGCATAAAACTAAAATATAAGCTACAGGGATAAAGCTACACACACTTTCTTCCATATGATTTCTTCCATTTTTTTCCAACCCTAGTATAGACTCATCTCACAATCCTGGAAAGCAGTATAGATTCAGCCAAGATATATAGCACCTGCCAGATATGCTTGGGTTCTTTGGAAGATAGTACTGAGCAGCTAGGTAAAGGTGAAGTGTAGATGTAATTTGTCTAAAATAGATGGAAAACTTAGCACACATCATTGAATTTGTACGCTCCAAATGCTTAGGTTTTAAAGTCAGTAAGCCTGGCAAGGGAAAGGTGACAAGACATTTAAAGAGATGTAAAATTTTCTTTAGGAGAAAAGATGTGCTCTGGAAAAAATAAACACTTGTAACAGAAAAATAAATAGGGACCTCTCAACTTCACAAGAAGTAGTCTTGAGAGATTTTCTGTGGCCTGACATAGAAATGACATAGAGGAAAGCAGAATTCAAGATAAAATTGAGCAAAAGAAATCACCTATAAATGAACATGATCACTTCCTCAAGTAGACAGTGTAATCAGGTTGATAAGGGACTTGTTTCTGGCTCTATTAATTTACAGAACAGTAATTTTACCAGGAAATGGCATAAAACTCCAAATGCTAGGAATACTTATTTTATTTTTTAAAAGATTTTATTTATTTATTTATTTATTTTTTTGACAGAGAGAGAGAGAGAGAGATCACAAATAGCCAGAGAGGCAGGTAGAGAGAGGAGGGAAGCAGGCTCCCCACCAAGCAGACAGCCCCATGTGGGGCTTGATCCCAGGACCCTGAGCTCATGACATAAGCCAAAGGCAGAGGCTTTAACTCACTGAGTCACCCAAGCACCCCACTAGGAATACTTATTGTTTAAATTTGCAGAATTGACGTGAAATATTATCAAGCACAATTCTAAATGTCCAAATAACCATGTAGAAATAATAATCCAAAGTGGGCTCAAATCCTTTATCCTTAAATTTTCTTTAGTTACATCAATTATGAATTATGAAACTCAGTAATGAAATGAAGTAACTTCATGTATGAGAGAGTATTCCAAAGGTTGCTCAAATTCAAAGTATAAAGGACATTTGATACATGAAGTTTGGAGGATTATCTGAACAATTACATCTTTGCTGCATTCAGCAACAGTGATCAGCAAGAGGTTAGTGACCTTATTTTCCATAACCAAGGACAAAGTAAGGAAGAGCCTTCATTTGCAAGAAAATGAGTTAGATAAAAAACCTTAGTAGGAATGCTCTTCAGCTGGAATTGCAAGCAAAGAGATCAACAGTGCTGTTCAAGAAGAAAGTGAGGTCTCAGTTTTTTGCTCAGACTGAGGCTTTTGGAGGGGAAGGGGAGAGGGCTTGGGTGAGGCTGGTGGTGGGTATTGAGGAAGGCACGTATTGCATGGAGCACGGGTTGTGGTGTATGAAAAATTAATCTTGTAACACTGAAAAAATGAATTAAATGCATTTGAGGAAAAATAAAATAAAAGTAAAAATTTTAAAACAAATAAACGAAAAAAGAAAGTGAGGTCTCCAGTCTTTATGAGCTTTACAGGTCAAACACTGAAACTGCTGTGACTAAAAATGAAGGAATTTACCCAGTTTTTTTAAGAAGTTTGAATTTCATTTTCTAGGATTAGCTTTCTTAATACCTCAGCACATTTTGAAAGACAATGTGCAGTTAAGTATCTTTTTTTTGTTATCATTTGGTTCATATCATTTCTGGAAATATTTTCAAAGGATAAAGCAAGATATATATTTAGATATGCTTGACATAAGTGCTTTGCCTGTGACCAGCGATACAATTTTGTTTTTTAGTATTTCTGATACTGTACAGGTAATGTGTAGTGTGCCCAATACAGATTAGTCTTATTAAGACCAAATTTACATACAAGGCAATGGCTGCCTATCTTTGCCTTTGCCTCTTGTAGTCATGTGGAGTTCTGGCGGTTCAGGAAACCTTGTAAAACACCCTCACAAAAGGAAGTCACAATTCAAATTATTTTAGAGGCTGGATATTACGGAATCCATGGCAACATGAAGAAGACATGCACTAACTGAAGCCATTAAAATTAAACTTTAATTGTGCTAGCAAAAGAGAGGATATCTATGTATAAGTTTTGACCTCTGTCCATGGATCACCATTTTGGGACTCTTGCCATAGAAGTTACTTTCCAGGATTTGCTGAGAACATCTATGAGATCTAGATGCTAATTATGTATGTGTCATAGTGTATACAGAATGTTCTGATGCAAATTCTTATTCACATAGGCATGACAAAGCCTTAAGGAAGTCAACTAAGAAATTGCTATTGCTCCAGGCCAGACTGCAATCCAGTCTCTTTAGACACCCCACTCAGGCTTATCAGAAATGCCGATTTCTTATTAATATTAATACTTATTGATATTTAATACTAAACTAGAACTCTGCGCTTGCACTTCATGTAAAGTCCTTACTTTTATCTTCGAGTTCTATATTCCTTTCTTCTGTAGTGCTTAATCTGCTATTAAACCTATCCAATGTATTTTTCATCTCTAGAAGTTCAAAATAGGTCTATTTTATGTTTCATATTTCTCAGCATACTCATATTTTCTTTCCACCTTCTTGATTACTTGGAGTACATAAAGACTCTTTTAATGTTCTTTTCTACTATTCCATTATTTGTCTCATTTCTGGATACGTTTATACTGATTGACTTTTCTCCTTCTTATGTACGGGTCCTAGTTTCCCGCTTCCTTGTCTGCCTGGTAATTTTTTATTGAAATGCAAAGTGTTAGATTTTTTAAGGGATAAATCCTTTAAATATTTTGAAATTCATTGAGGTTTTCAATTAAGTTACTTGGAAATAATGTGACATTCCTTTTGATTTGCTTTTAAACTTGTTAGCCAGACCCTAGAAGCCTTTAATTTAGGGCTAACTTAACTCTCCTACACAGGCCATATCCTTCTGTTACCCCAGGGATGAGAAGCTGGCTTTTGGAAATGAATGTAAGGTATTCCCAACCCTGTTGTGTGAATTCTGAGAATCATTCCTCCTATTCCTTTCGCTCATTTTGAGTAGTTTCCTCACAGAAATACTCTGATTAGTACGGAGCTGAAGACTGGAAGGGAAACTTCTCTAGACTGCTGAAACCTCTCCTATAGTTCTCACCTCTCAGGTATGATGCCTTTTCAATCCCAGTCACCTTAGCCTCCCCAAATATTCCATCTCCTTAATTCAGGGCTCCTGCTGAGCTCTGTTTGGGTTCCTTTCTCTGCACTTTAGCCTGAAATTGCAGACAGAAAGCTAGGGTAGCTGTAATTATCTCATTTATTCCTCAATTATTCATTTATTCCTCCTCAGAGACCACTATGCTATATAGCTTGTTGTCTAATGCTTGAAAATTTTAGTTGGTTAAGGTAACAATAAATTTGATCCCTATTACTCCATCCTGACTGATAAATAGAAGTCTTTCCTGAGATCTTATCAATAGATATATTATTATTATTGTTATTATTATTATTACTTGCCACAAATGAGTGATGCTTCAGTTCTGTTTTTCAACAAAATTTTCTGAGAAATCTATGTTCTTCTATGAATCAGGAGAAAATAAAAGGCCTCTTCGGTAGGAATAGTTTCTCTCAAGTAGGACTGGAAAGTAAGATAATTCCCCCCTTGGACAACATAGTGACCCACCCTGTATAACAATATTAAACATTCCCCAGCCTTTGAGAGGCTATGTTTTACCATATGACTTTCCCTTTGCAGATATAAATCCAAAACAGTTACATGGAAACTAAATTAATCATATATTCATATATTCAGATAAGAACTTGGATGCTCAGTGCAAAAATAAAATAAAAATAGTTAACCCATGTTTTCTAAATGTAGCCCTGCATTGTTAGAACTCTATTACAACTTTTCAAAATCCTAGGAAGATCCAAGAACATTAGCTATGTTTTTTTCAGTTTAACAATGACATATTCTCTTTCCAAAAAGGTAGCCTAATCCTTGTAATAGTTCATAATATACCAACCATGTTAAAATATTACTTGCATTTTAGTTTCAAATATGCTTACAAATAGATTAATATTTAATTTTCATTTATTGAGGATAGAGAAAAGTAATCGCTGAAAGAGTGACACACTTTAGATTAAATACCTGATTATGCCTAAACACTTGGACCCATCTGGATCTCATATTTGAAATTTTTAATTTCAAAATTAGGTGTCAGTCCGGGATTCTAAATTGCTACTACTTTTGCCATTTTTCCTCAATATAAGCGTCATCATTGATTAACACTCATTAGTGGACCAATACCTTGAAAAATATTACTGTGTTGCTTCAGAGGTAAAGAGGAAGGAGTGACTCATTCTGTGCTGAAAGCAGCTGCACAGGAGGATAACTTTAAAACATAAATAAAGATACTGAACATACAGATCCAATAATAGAACATGTAGAAACATATAATGTACTTCAGTCTTGGAATTAGCAAGACCCTGAAACAGAATCCTTGCTGAGTGTATTACCCTATCTCTTAGCATCTGGAATAAGGTTTATAAATTAAAGATTGCTGTCTTTTCCAGGGTTTTGAATTTTTTCTTCTTTTCTTAGAACACCTTATATCCAGATACCTACATGGCCCATCCTACAAGCCTCTACATATATGTCACATTATTAATGAGGCCTCTCCTAATGTAAAATAGCAGGCCATCTCTATTCCACCCATACATCAGTACCCTTTTCCCCTTTTTCTCTTCTATATTTTCATAGCTCTCATTACTGTCTGCAGTTCTGTATTTTCATTTTAATTTCTTTGTTGTGTGCCTCTCCCCACTGGAATGCAGGCTTCACAAGGCCAGTAACTTTATCTACTTTTTCCAACTACTGTAATCTCAGTTTCTTGGCACATACTATACACCCATAAACATTTAATGAATGAATGAATGAATGTATAAATCACTAAATATTGGTCCTGGTATATAATAAATGTTCATTCAAACTACTGATGACTTTTTATCATGATCATGATCAGCACTATAAATTTATTATTATTCTAAAACACAAAATTCTTCCAAGCTCCTCAACTGTCTGCATGGGCATATATGAAAATCACATAAAAAGAGAGAAAAGTATTGTGACACTCAAAATAAGGAACTCTAAGATCACAAACTGAGTGAGTTAGAGTTTATTTAGAAAAAGATCTGTAGGTAAAATAAATCATCCCAAACATGTGATTAGTTGTTCTTGATAAATGAATTTTAAGCTATTATTTTATTTGATACCAGTTAATTTGACGGTTTGTTGAACTCAGCAAAGTGACATTTTATTGAATGAAATTACCTAGAATTACAGAGTCAAAATTGATATATTTAGAAATAAAAAGTGGAGAGAGAGTATAATATTTGAAAATTATAAAAGGCAAAAAATTTGCTGCTAATACTAAAAAGAAAATTACAGCATTAATAAGAAATAACACATTCATTTGCACCAAAAGGTGGAAAGTTTCAATTTGTGTTTTTATCTTCATGTAAATCAGCAACTTATAAAGTAGCATCTTGTCTCTATAAGTTTGCGACATTATGTCAGTCATCTCTTACACAAAAAAATAATTTAATAAATTCATATGTACATCTAAAATATGCTAATAAAATATAATAACTAGGAACTTAGTTCTTTCATGGAGCTACCTTTATTAGGTAACAGGAATAAAAAATATAGATACACACATTTAACAAATAAGCATAATTCACTATGATGTTAAAATCTTGACAAAGATTTTACTGCAATTTCTAAACTTAAAATTTTATGAATCAATACAATTTTAATTAAAAAGACAAAATTTAATAAAAAGCAAATGTTGTCAACTTGCCTTCTAACATCATCACTCTATGCTAAAATCAATATTAGGAAACCATAATCTTTAAGTAAATTATTTTATCATTTAATAGATTGAGCTTCATGAGAAACTTACTTCTTTCTGCTTATTTTTCAATAAACTTAAATTGCAATATAGACCTACATATTGTTTTTCACAACATTACAGTAACAGAAGTACTACAGGCATGTGGAAGAGGAAGTGATTTACTGTACTGGGAGCAGCTTCACAGGAGGGGGACATCTGAACCACCAATCAAGATAAGGAATAGAGGAGAAATAGCAGGTTTGGGGTAAGATAATAAGTGACAGAGCTACTATTATGAAGGATGGCAGGGCAAGGAGCAAAAGAAAGGTGCACTCGTCACTGACAGAAGGAAAGTGGAGTCAGCCATGAAGAGTAAAAGGAGAAAACACTGTTCTAAGGATGATACGAAGCAAACAACCTCTGGCACTGCAATATTATATGTAGCCTGTAAAATTATTGGACTTCTTACCACTCTGTAATTCTCTGTTTGCAACCTCAAGAGATCTTCCTAGCAGGTTGAATATAACTAAGTTCAAGAAAAGGAATGGCAGATAGGAAGAGTTGAGAAAGACTCTGATTCCACATGTCAAACACTGGTCGAAAGCACGTGTCCCATGCTAAAGACACACCAACCAGTTCAGTCCAGCCGTCCTTGACTTAAGGGGAAGGAGCTGTTTACTCCATGTAACAGGCCATCTCCATGCACAGTTTTAACTGAATTGAGTCAAGAAATAAGTGAACCTGAATTCAAGAAGAAATTCTCTATATTTCCTGACGTATTTCAGAATAAATACCTGCTTCAGCTGCAATAACATCAAAATTTAAATAACCCTAAATATCTAACAACAAAAAATATTTTATTCAACTATAGGCCATAAATATAAAATTATGTTGTCAAATACTTTTGAAAATACAGGAAATATTTAAAATATAATATCAAGTGGTAAGGGTGCAGCACTGCTAAATGCATTATATATTCATATCATACATTATATATGTTTATTGTTACACATGAGAACATATAAATACACACACACTACACAAAGAATTTTAAGAAAGATGCCAGAATCTATTATTAGCTGCTATGTATTACTGGCTGGGGGCTATGAGTTTTTAAAAATGTCTTTTTAAAACTTCCTGTGTTTTCTAAGGTTTCTATAATGAATATGCATAACATTTATAATATGAAAACAATATAGTATTTATAAAACATGTTCTTCAATTTGTAAATCTCAGTTGTAAATGGATAATTCTTACTATCTAGAAAATTTGGTACTTCAAAACATCTAGAGATGAGCTTTTGCTTAATTAAAATCAATATGTCTTCAGCAGTGGTCTTGCTTGGTTACTGCCTAATATCACTTGTCTACTGAAGTCTTATCCTTATCAACCAATAAAAAAATCTGAGGAAAAAGAAGCCATTAAATAATCCTTCCCCTCAAAGACAAAAACAAAGAAATAGCCAAGGAAAGCAGACCTTTGTACTTGAATCACTAAGGTTTAAAGCAATACAAAAGCAACGCAAAAGAGTAACAAGGTCAAATGAACTATTTGTACTTACTAATACTGTACAATAATTATGCATTTAATTTCTTCCTATGTATAATATCTATTCTGCCCACTTCAAAAAGAATAATAATAGTAACTTCTTTTCTATAATTATCAGTATTAAGAATCGGTTCTATTCTAAATCTTTTACTGGAATGTACGATGGCAGATGCAGAAGTTATATTTGTATATGTAGGATAAACAAAAATCCGGGGCATTTGGGTGGCTAAGTGGGTTAAAGCCTCTGCCTTTAGCTCAGGTCATGATCTCAGGTCCTGGGATCTAGCCCCACATTGGGCTCTCTGCTCAGCAGGGAGCCTGCTTCCCCCTCTCTCTCTGCCTGCCTCTCTGCCTACCTGTGATCTCTCTATGTAAAATAAATAAATAAAATCTTTTTTTAAAAAAATCCCACTATTTTTGAAGAGTTATGCAATTGGATACAGTGAAGTGTAATCATTATACCACTATGCTTTATTTTTCTCCAACTTAGGCTAATTTTCTGTTGACAGGAGATATTTTTGCAAATTTTAGGGTAATATGTGCTCAATGAGAAGTATATTAAAAGATGATACAATTAGATGAAAATAGATGACTTAGGAAATGAGAGAGAGAATTAGTGCACCAATATTTGACCTTTACATTTTCATAAAATTCAAAATGTATCATCTCTACCTTCAATATTTCTCTCATTCTTCCTGGCTCCCACAGCAGTCTAGTCTGTTTATTGAGAAAATGCCTTCGCTATTGGATGGGAGAGAGAAGGAAAGTGATGACCACACCTGGGGGGAAAAGGAATTACTATACTCATCATTTTGGACAATAATCTCACTTTTCCTTTTTCTCCCAGAACAAAACTGTTGCAAAATGCAAGTGAAAATTCATAGCAATACTGTTACATAATAAAATTATAAACAATAGATGAAAGCTCTTAAACACTCTAAAAAAGTCTTGAGAGGTAGGGCATTGCACAGTAAGGGGCAGAAATGATTTAGTGGAATTTTCTGTGTTGAAACAGACAGGAGATTGTTTTCTTCTGTAAGTTGACTTCAGGGGCACAAAAGCCCTCTAGAATATGAAACATATCAGGAAAAAATATTTTTAAAGAACTTATACTGATTTGCATGGCATAAAATGAAATGAATTTGTAACTTCTCTTCACTTTTAACAATAGACCTTTTTTCCTATAATATTTAGGAACACAACACTATTAAGGTGAAATGAAGCCTTCACCTCTGTGTGAAGAAGGCTGTGGATTTATAGTTACTAGCCTCACAGTCGGATTAATTGAGAACAGTTGGTGATGAGAACAAGCAAGCACAAAAAAATTATAAACAATATTTCTCCATCATTTGACATTTTACTCCCAGTGGTCCATTAGCTTCAAACAAACAAACAACAACAACAACAAAAAAAAAACCAAGAGAAATCAGCACTTAAAAGATTTGTGCTCAGTTTGCTCATAAATGTCGTATCACATAGTTTTACTGCTACTTATCATTAGATTTTACATATTCTAGAACACGTGTATAAAATATGCGATTCTAGATTCATGTTGAAGAGTCCGTTCTATTGAAAACTTAAATAATTTAGCTTAAGCTACTTGTTTTAGGTGGCTACCAAGCTTTCCACATTGCTGTCTATTCAGACTCTCACATGTTCTTCAGTTTTCATTTTTAAGTCTAGTAACAGAACAGATACCACTCTAAAACTGAGGGAAATATTTAACTTTAAGTGATCACACTCCATCAATAAAGCTAACCTTTCCATAATGTGCCTGCACGTTAAGTACATACATTAATTGCAAAAAAAAAGTAATGAAATCTTGAATAAGGGGAAATATATCACATGCAACTCTCATCTTTTGTTTTCTTTCCTGAGAAACCCCATCCAAAGACCGGGCACATAATTTCAGTAAGGAGATCTCCTCAGGCCCACTGAGGCTATTCTTTTTTTTTTTTTTTTTAAAGATTTTATTTATTTGACAGAAAGAAACACAGCGAGAGAGGGAACGCAAGCAGAGGGAATGGTAGCAGGAGAAGCAGGCTTCCTGCCAAGCAGGGAGCCCGATGCGGTGCTTGATCCCAGGACCCCGGGATCAT
>CM053604.1:62388976-62411198 GCA_028646535.1 Procyon lotor | reverse complement strand
AAGGGAAGACAAATTAGGCTCACAGCAGATCTCTCCACAAAAACACGACAGGCTAGAGGAGAGCAGCATGATACATTCAATGTGCCGAATGGGAAAAATATGCAGCCAAGAATACTCTCTATCCAGCAAGGCTGACATTCAGAGTAGAAGGAGAGATAAAGAATTTCCCAGAAAAACAAACAATGATAAAGGGTTTGTGACTACTAAATAATAAAGGAATTTGTGACTACTAAACCAGCCTTGCAAAAAATAATAAAAGGGACTCCTTGAGTGAGAGAGAAATAAAAGCAACAAAGACTAGAAAGGAAGAGAGAAAATCTCCAGAAACACTAACTTTATAAGTAATACAATGGCACTAAATTCATATATGTCAATAATCACTCTGAATATAAATGGACTAAACAATCAAAAGTCATAGGGTATCAGAATGGATTAAAAAAAAAAACAGACTCATCTGTATGCTGCCTACAAAAGACTTATTTTAGACCTAAAGACACCTGAAGATTGAAAGTGAGAGGATAAAGAACCATTTACCATGCTAACAGACATCAAAAGAAAGTTGGAGTAGCATACTTGTAACAGACAAACCAGATTTTAAAGCAAAGACTATAAAAAGAGATTAGGAAGGGCACTATATCATATAAAAGGAGGCTATCCCACAAAACTGAACAACTGCAAATATTTATGCCCCAACACGGGAACACCCAAATATATAAATCAATAACAAAGAAACTCATTGATAACAATACAAAAATAGGAGGAGAATTGAACGCCCTACTTATAGCAATGGACAGATTCATCTAAGCAGAAAATGAACAAGGAAGCAATGGCTTTGAATGACACACTGGACCAGATAGACTTACAGATATATTCAGGGCATTTCATCCTGAAACAGCAGAATACACATTTTTCTCAAGTGTAGAGATGTTCTCAAGAACATTTTAATGTTCCAATGGAGAACAATTTAATGTAATGGAGAACATGGAATATTTTCTAGAACAGTTCACATATTGGGCCACAAATCAGGCCTCAACAAGTACAGAAAGACTGAAATCATACCAAGCATATTTTTATACCATAATGCTATGAAACTTAAAGTTAACTATGAGAAAAGATCTGGGAAGACCTCAAATACATGGAGATCAAAAAATATCCTGCCAAAGAATGGAAGGGTTAACCAGGAAATTAAAGAAGAAAAAAAACAATACATGGAAGCAAATGAAAATAAAAACACAGCAGTCCAAATCTTTGGGATGCAGCAAAAACAGTCATAAGAGGGAAGTACATGGCAATGTAGGCCTACCTTAAGAAGCAGAAAAGTCTCAAATACAAAACCTCACACCTAAAGGAACTGAAAAAGGAAGAGAAAATAAAGCCTAAAGCCAATAGAAGGGAAATAATTAAGATTAGAGAAGAAATAAATGAAATAGAAATAAAAAATAGTGAAACTAGGAGCTGGTTCTTTGAAAGAATTAATAAAATTGATAAACCTCTAGCCAAACTTGTCAAAAGAAAGGAAAAAGGAACCAAATAACTAAAATCATGAATGAAAGAGGAGAGATCACTACCAACAGTTCAGAAAAACAAAAATCTCCCAACAAAAGGCCAGAACTAGATGGCTTCCAAGGGTAACTCAACCAAACACATTAAAAGAAGAGTTAATATCTATTTTCTCAAACCATTCTTAAAAAAATAGAAATGGAAGGACAACTTTCAAACTCATTCTACAAGGCTGGCATTACCTTCATTCTAAAACCAGACAAAGATGACGCTAAAAAGGGGGATTATAGGAGCTCCTGCATGGTTCAGTCAGTTAAGTGTTAGACACTTGATTTTGGCTTATGTCATGATCTTAGAGTCATGAGATTAAGCCCCATGTCAGCTTCGGCACTTAGCATGGAGTCTGCTTGTTGCTTTCTTTATGTTCCTCCCCCATTTTTGTGCGCTCTCTCTCATAAATAAATAAATAAATAAATAAATAAATAAATAAATAAATAAAATATTTAAGATAAAAATAGAATTATAGACCAATATCCCTGATGAACATGGATGCAAAAATTTTCAATAAGATAATAGCAAATTGAATCCAATAGTACATTAAGAGAATTATTTACCACAATCAAGTGGTATTTATTCCTGGGCTACAAAATGGTTTGATATTTTCAAATCAATCAATGTAATACACCAAATTAAAAAAAAGAAAGGATAAGAGTCATATGATCCTCTCAATAGATGCATATAAATTATTTGACAAAATACAGCCTCCATTCTTGACAAAAACGCTCAACAAAGGAGGGATAGAGTGAACATACTCAACATCATAAAGGCCATATATAAAAGACCCACTGCTAATAGCATCATCAATGGGGAAAATCAGAGCTTTTCCTGGGTGGTCAGGAACAAGCCGGGGATGTCCACTCTCATCATTGTTATTTAACATAGTTCTTGAAGGCCTGGCCTTGGATATCAGACAACAAAAATGAAAAACAAGGCATCCAAATTGGCAAGAAATAAGTCAAACTTTCACTATTTGTAGATGACATGATACTCTATGTAGAAAGCCCAAAAGATTAAACCAAAAAATTGCTACACTGATATATTCAGCAAAGTTGCAGAATACAAAATCAGTGTACAGAAATCTGTTGTATTTCTATACCTCAAAAATGCAGCAGAGAAATCAAGGAATCAATCCCATTTATAATTGTACCCAAAACAATAAGATATCTAGGAATAAACCTAACCAAAGAAGTAAAGGATCTATACTCTGAAAACTATAGAACACTTACGAAGGAAATTGAAGAGGGCACAAAGAAATGAAAAAAACATTTCATGCTTATGGATTGGAAGAACAAACATTGTTAACATATCTATACTGTCCAAAGCAATATACACACATATTTAATTCATTCCCTAACAAAACACCAACAGCACTTTTTACAGAGCTAGAACAAACAATCCTAAAATTTGTATGTAACCACAAAAGACCATGACAAGACAAAGCAATCCTGAAAAAGCAAAGCTGGAGGCATTACGATTCAAGACTTCAAGCTATATTACAAAGCTGTAGTGATCAAGACAGTAGGTACTGTCATAAAAGCAGACACATAGATCAATGGAACAGAACAGAAAACCCAGAAATGGACCCCTAACTATAAGGCAACTAATCTTTGACAAAGCAGGACAGAATATCCAATGGAAAAAAGACAGTCTCTTCAACAAATGGTGTTGGAAAAACTGGACAGCAACATGCAAAAGAATGAAACTGGACCACGTTCTTATACCATACATAAAAATAAATTCAAAATGGGTGAGAGATTTAAATGTGAGACAAGAATCTATCAAAATCCTAGAGGAGAGCACAGGCAGAAACTTCTTTGATCTCAAAAGTAGTAACTTCTTACTAAACACATCTTTGTAGGCAAGGAAAACAAAAGCAAAATGAGAACTATTGCGACCTTATCAAGATAAAAAGCTTCTGCACAGCAAAATGAAACAATCAACAAAACTAAAAGGCAACCTGCAGAATGGGAGAAGATACTTGCAAATGACATATTGGATAAAGGATTAGTATCCAAAATCTTGAAAGAATTTGTCAAACTCAACACCCCAAAAATAAAAAACAATCCAGTTAAGAAATGAGCAGATGACATAGACATTTATCCAAAGAAGATAACCAGATGGCTAACAGACACATGAAAAGATGCTTATCACTCATTATCAGGAAAATACAAATCAAAACAACAATGGGGTACCACACCACCCCTGTCAGAATAGCTAAAATTAACAACACAGGAAATAATTTAAAAAAAAAAAACTGGAAATAAAAGATGTTGATGAGAATGCAGAGAAAGGGGAACCCTGTTACATTGTTGGTGGGAATGCAAACTGGTATAGTCATTCTGAAAAACAGTATGAAAGTTCCTCTAAAAGTTAAAAATAGAGGGATGCCTGGGTGAGTCAGTCAGTTAGGTGGCTGCCTTTGGCTCATGTCATGATCCCAGCATCCTGAGATTGAGTCCCACATCAGGGTCCTTGCTTAGCAGGGAACCTGATTCTCCCTCTGCCTGCCACTTCCCCTGCTTGGCTCTCAATCTCTCTCTCTTTAATAAATAAATAAAATCATAAATAAATAGATAGATAGATAGATAGATAGATAGATAGATAGATAGATAGATAAGTAAGTAAGTAACTTAAAAATAGAACTACCCTATGATCCAGCAACTGCACTACTAGGTATTTACCCAAAGGATACAAAAATACTGATTGAGATGGGGCACATGCACCCCAATGTTTATAGTAGCGGTGTCAACAGTAGCCAAATTATGGAAAGCCCAAATATCCATGGATTGATGAATGGATAAGGAAGAGGTGGTTTACACACACACACACATGCACACACACACAATGGAATATTATTCATCCAACAAAAAGAATGAAATCCTGCCATTTGTAATGACATGGATGGAGCTAGTGTATTATGCTAAGTGAAATAAGTCTGTCAAAGAAAGACAAATACCATATGATTTCACTCATATGTGGAATTTAGGAAACAAAACAAGTGAACATAGGGGATGAGAAAAAAAGACAGCAAGAAAAACCATATGAGACTCTTAACTATAGAGACCAAAATGATGGTTCCTGGAGGGGAGGTGTATAGGGGATGGACTAATTTGTGTGATGAGTTTTAAGAAGGGCACTCACAGTTATGAGCACCGGGTGTTATATATAAGTGAAGAATCACTAAATTCTATTCCTGAAACCAATATTACACTATATGTTAATTAACTAGAATTTAATAAAAACTAAAAAAACTATAAAAGAAAAAAAATATCATGAACAGAATGGATAAAACAGAAATCTTCCATCAATATCTATGTCATTCATGTAAAGTTATGGATCTTCTTGTTCATGATTAATTCAAGAATAGAAAACAAACTTAAATTTTCTCCCCCTTAATAGGAGATTTGATTGATAAGCTCAGATCCCTTTATTTTTAAGGGTAAGTCATACATTATCTATCCTGGTTTTTTACCACGGTTGCTTTAGTTATGCTTCAGCTACTCTAATTGGTATCTATTTCCCAAAAATCAAGTAATTTTATGGTTTCTCTGTAATTTTGAATATATTGTTCTTTTAACCCTAGATCCTTCCATTGATTTTCTGCCTATTGGAATGCTATGTAATTTTCAGTATCTTAATCAGAAACCTAACCTATTTCATGATATCTTCCTCAACATTCTTTACCAGAATTAAGTATTCCTGTCTCAGCTTCTCCTACTCTCCAAAAAACAGCCATTTAAACAACAAAAGAAAAAAAATTCCTATAGTTGTCCAAACATGCCATTACTGCTCTTTGCTTACCTTTTTCTGACTTTTGGTCCTCCTGAATATTTTATGCAACTGGAGAATCACATTAAAGATTTTGTATTCAGCACTTCTTCCAGAAATCATCCTCTGACCAGACAAGGTCAAGAACTTTCTCGACAAACCTCAATGCCTTGTTCCTATTTCGGTTACTGCTCAGAAAACATTGTTTTACTTATTTACACATTTGTATGTCTAGGTTGACTTTGAGTTTACAGTGTTAGGCACTGTGATGAACGTTCATTCATTATTCAATAAATAGATGTTTAAGTGGCTATAATTTCCTAGGCTCTGAGCTAGACTCTGGGGATAACACGGCAAACAAAAGAGTTATACCTTCTACATATCATGAAGCTTAGAGGAGGCATGGTAGAGAAGATGTTTTAACTAAATATTCATTCTTATAATTGGGAAAATTATGTTACTTGGTAATTAATATAATTATTCTTAATAAAATAGTAAATAACTAATGTGGCTTATACATTTACCAGGTATCACTATTTTAAACAGCCTCGTGTTTCTTAATAGTTTTCACACTGATTACCTTTTTTTAAAAAATGTGGGCAGGGACTAATTATAGTGATAATAGTAAGTAGCATAGTACCCTGCAAAGTAGAGCCTTAATTCACATTTCTTTATTTTCATACACTCGGGATGGGATAAGCCTTTCCAAAATGAAGAGTTAATAAGAGGATATATAAACTCTATAACATAAAACTAAAAATAAGGCCACAATCAATATTTTTAAAACTAGAGAGTAACTATAATTTATTTTACAAAAAAGGAACTAATGTCCCTGATATGTAAATTTTCTACAATCAATAACAAAATAACAAAACCCAGCAGGAAAATAAAGGACAGTTCACAAAAGAGGAAAGTATAAATTGCTTTTAATATTATGAAGTGAGCTCAACTTTACTTATTACTAGAGAAGTGCAAATAAATCTACATAGAGATAACTTTTTCACTTAGATTATAAAAATCCAAAAGTTTGATAACATCCTCTGTTGATGAGGATATGGGAAGTAGGCACACACATTGCTAGGAGAGTAAATTGTTACAAACCTTATAGAGGAAGATTTGTCTATGTCAATTAAAATTTAAAATCTACATATCTATTGGACTTCCCAAGCTTCAGAACCATGAGAAATAAATATCTGTTGTTAAATAAGCCACCAAGGCGATAGTATTTTGTTATAGCAACCTGAATGGACTAAGGCAGTAAAGGATACCAATTTTAAGGTATTTAATTTTCCAATAGCAAGACATCCACATTAACCACATTATATAGTAAGTACTCAAATTTGTTTACTAGTCCACTGCATTTTTGTAATTATAGAAAAAAATGTTATCCATAAAGACTCACAAAAAAATCTAGACCACTGTATTTTACTCTATTTCACTACAGAAACAGACAATGTATAAAATTATACTTTAGGTTCTCAACTTTCAATACCAAACACAAAGCAGTATTGTTTATGAAAAGCCATAAAGAAAGAATATTATAAGTGGATGTACGTGCTATTTTATGTTGCTCTAAAATGCTATAACCAAGACTATAAGCCCCATGGAAATCTACTTTATTAGCCTTCCTTTACAGCAGAATAAACAAAATCTTATCAGGTGTCAG
Organism: Procyon lotor; assembly: GCA_028646535.1. Lineage (NCBI taxonomy): Eukaryota > Metazoa > Chordata > Mammalia > Carnivora > Procyonidae > Procyon > Procyon lotor. The sequence goes on along the minus strand of CM053604.1, from coordinate 62,404,204 downwards.
GTATCACCAAATCCAATTTTGTTAGAAAATAATGAAACAGAAAAATTCAAGTTGAATTGAAAATGAGTGTAGAACCAGCCTCCCACCCTTCCAAGATGTGAATCACCTGCAGGGCAGTTGGGATATTAAGGAAATTAGGAGCTCAGTGAAAATGATACCCCTGACTCAGCATAGTATTTGTATTTGTACACAAATACATCTAATCAAGCAGATCAAAAACACACTAACAAAACCATTTAAATCTCACCAGGTCATCTAAAATTCCATGTCAGTTATTTAAATTAAGTTCTCCTAGTCATAAACTATGGTAAATAGTCATTTGTAATTGGGGCAAAGATAAGATTTATAGCAAATAATCATGTAATTTTTACAATGTAATAGTTAATTGTATTGAGTACTCATTAGCTAATTAATCCACACAATTTTGTAATTCATCCCTATGATGAATTACAATTCATCCCCATTTTACAGATATAAAATGTGAGATTCAGAAAATTTGTGACTACTCAGTGTTATATACCAAAACAGAAGTCAGAGTCTGCTCCTCTACCTGCAAAGTCTGCATTTTTTTTCCTACTATTCTGCGCTGCCTCCATTGTATAGCCAGAGCTAATCTTCTAAAATCAGGTTAGAACTTATTTAGAATGGATTAATATTATAGATAGGAAAATTGAGCCTGAAAATGTCGGAGGAACTAATTCAAAATCATACAGATTTGCACTTCATGGAACAGAATCTCCATCAGATTAGGGTTTATACTTTCGCTTTCAAAAGGTAAGAATGTTCAAATGTATGCTTTCGAAAAAACGTGTATTATATGACATTATATACTAGATGAATCACATTTTGAGAAAAGTGTCTAATACTTTTCAGAACACAGTAATAGGATGGGTCATGGAAAAATATTATTCACTTTTTACTTAGAGCAATAATTGCTTTCCATCTGAAAAGTACTACTTTAAAATGTAATTTATTAAATAATATGTTGTTATTTGACAATTCACAGAAAAGCAATTTTAAACTTCAGTCTTTCTTATACATTTACTATTTGGATGAAGATGGTTAATACAGTGGATAAGAGTCTGGACACAGGAACTAGTAACTACAGTTCTGATACTATTAATCCATTATTATTATCTGATAACTAATATGCTATGCTCTGCCCCTGTTCCTTGCCCAGAAAATGGTGATCACGAAGTATTTACTCATAGAGTTGCAATGAGATTTAAATAATTGACCTAAAAATCACCTGTAAAAGTACCTGGCTCATAGTTGGTACTCAATAAATGTGAAGTCTTTAGTACCTAGCACATAATAAGCATTCTATTAGTTTTCAAATGTATACTTAAAAATTTGTTTTATGTTTCAAATTTTTTTCAGAAGACTTTACAATATCCAAAGTAATCATACACATACACACAAATCAGAAATCAGAAAACAAGTTAACATTTGGGATTCAATCAAAAACACTATTTAGGGGTCCCTGGGTGGCTCAGTTGGTTAAACAAATGCCTTTGGCTCAGGTCATGATCCCAGGGACCTGGAATGGAGACCTATGTCAGGCTCTTGGCTCAGCAGGGAGCCTGCTTCTCCCTCTCCCTCTGCCTGCTACCTACTCTGACTACTTGTGCCTGCTCTCTCTCTCTGTCAAATAATAATAAATTAAAAAAAAAAAAAAAACTAACCTAGAGGTGGGGAAAAAAAAGAAAGAAAGAAAATCCCTGCCTTAACTTTGCAGGTCATCTTTAAAAAACAAAAACAAAACAAAACAAAAAAACACTTTTTAAAAATTACATGTTTTGTATTTTAGGTTTCAAATTACAATTAGCATTAAATAGACTGTAATTTTTTAAAAGTTGTTTTGAAAATTTCTGTGTAAAACTTTGTTGTAAAGTTTCTTGACCTTTCATGACTCAATATATTGCTCATCTCGACTTAATGAAAATTTTAGCTTAGGATAAAAGCTGAATTGGTCCATTCTTGTTACAAGTGACCATTTGTCCTGAAGAAGATAATTCCTCAATTGCTGTTAATACATTACTTTATTACTTCCACATGCTAAACTAAAATACACATTACAGGGCGCCTGGGTGGCTCAGTTGTTAAGCGTCTGCCTTTCGCTCAGGTCATGATCCCAGGGTCCTGGGATCGAGCCCCACATCGGGCTCCCTGCTCTGCGGGAAGCCTGCTTCTCCCGCTACCATTCCCTCTGCTTGTGTTCCCTCTCTGGCTGTGTTTCTCTCTGTCAAATAAATAAAATCTTTAAAAAAGTAAAATAAAATAAAATAAAATACACATTACATAGTAACTACAATGATTTGACAGTAAATTTAATTCCCAGGCAATTTATGAAAACAAATAATTACTACTAAATGTTTGGGATGTCAAGATTTTATTCATGTACTAGATAGGATGATTTGATCAAAATAAAAACAAAAACTTCCTAACACAAACTTTTAAAAAAGTATTTCCTTCGATTATTTTAAAGAAGATGAAAATGCTTAAAATTCCATTCTGTCTAAAGTTTAAAAATAGGGGCACCTGGGTGGCTCAGCGGTTAAGCCTCTGCCTTCAGCTCATGGCATGATCTCAGGCCCTCTGCTCAGTGGGGAGCCTGCTTCCTTCTCTCTCTCTGCCTCCTTGTGATCTCTCTCTGTCAAATAAATAAATAAAATCTTAAAGTTTAAAAATAATTATGAGGCAAAATAAGCTCCACCAAACATGTAAACTGTCTTTTTTAAGACAAGAGATTCGAAATGCAGTCTTATTTCTAGTGTTTATAACTTAAGATCTATTCATAAGTAATAATAACCTAAATTTATAATCTATAAATTGGTTATATATATTTCATTTAGGCATAGAATAGTTTTATGTAAATAAGCATATTTTAAATCATACTGGTCTTTTCAAGTAAAATTAATTTGACTATAATTCATTTAACTAATATAAATAATACTAATACTAAAAGCTGACGCTGATATGAGAACTACAATATGAAAACTCAACCACAATCTCACATCGAAAATGATTTATCAGTTGCTGTGGTAAATATATTTTATTTTTATATGAAATATTTTCTTTCTCCACATAAGCAAACAAATTCAGGGATAATTATTAATGACTTTTATTATATAAGAGATTGTATTTACTTCTGTGGAAATAAGGCATATTTTACTCTTAATGAACTTGGGTTTCATATCAGCCCCTCAAAAATAAGACATCATTATAAAAGAAGTTTGCAGTTCTCAAGACTTTTTATATGCCAAACACTGCTCCAAGTACATTAGATATCAAAATTCATACAATATAACAATCCTATGAGAGAAAAGTAACTATTATGCAACTAATGAGAACATTGAGGCAAAAAGTGCTTAAATGATTTCCCAAGTACATATAGCTAGAAATGTTGATAGACATGAAATTGCTAGAGTGGTTGTAAAATAGTGAGGAGGGTGTGGATAGTTTTTTGTGGGCTATAACAAAATTGATCCACAGAGCTGAGATTACTATTGACCTAGATTTTGAATTAGGGTGGGAGGCGTAAACTGTGGGAGGACATTCCAGAAACTAACCCAGTTTCTGCTTAGCCCTCAAGGCTTTTTCTAAGATCTTCTCAGTTCACGAAGCCCTCTCAGAGTGTTCCAGTCCCCCTTTGAACACCTGTTCTTATTTATTTATTCTTTGAACAAGGATTTACTGACTAACATAGAGAATTTAAAGATGACAGTCCTCATTCTTGAAGAGTATGTAGTATAGTTTGCATCAAAATATTCAGCACTTATTAGTATAATATCATGTACCCTTTACCATTATTTTCTTACCTAGCTTCCTGCGTTTCTAGCTACACAACAGGCTTTCTGGAAACCGGACCACATCAACTCCCCTGTACATGGGCTTTCTCTGCCTGCTCTCTCCTCTAACATGAACCCTGCTGAAAATAGGGATTCAGTGAACACTGCTTGGTTGATTTGGATATATTTTCTGTTTTCTTAAACCATCTTTGAGACAGATGGCAAGCAATTTTTTTGTAGGCTAGAATTTATATTTTTAAAATGCTGGTAAGATAAGTAAATAGGGAGAAACTACTCAGAAGAAATTGCAAGTAACTGCTTTGAATTCCACAGGCTGTCAGCATTATTTGTGTCATTGTCTATAACATAAGTTCCTTCGCTTCATAAGCTATGTATTAGGAAGAGGCTTCAAGGCTAATCTGTAGAGAAGAAGAAATATTATAGGTAACTTTATCTATTTTTGCTAAATGAACCAACCTCTGATTATTGGGTTCCTAATGATGCCTACATTCTTTCTCCATCATCAACCAGACTTACTTTAGTATATTTTAAGGAAAATCAATAAGATGCTTCAATATGATTTTTTCAGTAGAATTAAAAAGAGCATATTTATTATTATTCCATTTAAAATGATAGTTTTCTAGTATAAAAATATAAAATAGAATGTCATTCTGATTTTCAGTGAATTTTTAGTAGCCACAACCACATCTTTATTTGAAAATCTTGTATTGTAACAAGTTGACATTGTTACAACTTCCAAAAATCTGCAGTCTTCCCAACTGCCTCTCAGGCCTAGTAAATTATTTACTCATTGCTAACACCAGCTGCTTTACTGTCACACCCCTTGAATTAGACCTGCTTCCCTAAAAAGGTTATATATGCTTTGATTTTATATGCTTGGCTTCCTTTGGATGGTTTACTAGATGTCCTAAAGTTAAAGTAAAGGATCCCTCTCCCTTAATCCATCTTTTTTACCTACAAAATCAGGACCAAAATCTGTTTCAAAATGCTAGAAGTTTTTTTTTAAGCAATTACTAATCATTTAATTACAAATATTTTTAAAATTTAAAAAAGAATCAATCAATAAGTGTTTACTAATAACCACTATCCTCCTAAAGCAAGGCTTACAAATCCATGTGAGAAGCAAAATACACACTTACAAAATTATTATTCAACAATATATGACAGTATGATTAAATAAAACTTACAATTAGGCATTAAGGCAACACAAAATATAACAGCAGTGTGATATATCATTAGAGAAGTCAGAGGAAAAAAAAAATGATCAGTTCAAGGTAGAAATTGCAAAGATTCCTGATATGACTAAGATGAGTCCAGAAGGAAAACTATGGACATATGACATATGAAGGAAAAGAAATAATGTCCAATGTAAAGATAAAAGTAGGAGCAAAAATATTCAAACATATAAGCATTAATCACTGTATTAATTTTCTATTGCTGCGATTACAGATTACCACACAGTTAGTTTAAAATAATCCAAATTTATTATTTCACAATTCTGAATGGCAGAAATGACAAGGAATGTACTTCTATGTAATAATAGCCATGTATGACAAGCCCACACCTAACATCATACTCAACTGTGAAAATCTGAAATCGTTTCCTTTAAGATCAGGAATAAGACAAGAATCCCCATCCTCTTCACTTTCATTCAACACAGTATAGGAAGTTTTTGCCAGGCAAGAAAAAGAAATCTACAGTGGAAAGGAAGTAGTAAAACACTCACTATTTGCAAAAAACATAATTTTATATATAGAAAACCTTAAAGATTCTACCCCACAAAACTGTTAGAGATTTTATTTATTTATTTGACAGAGAGAGAGAGAGAGAAAGAGAGAAAGATCACAAGTAGGCAGAGAGGCAGGTGGGGGGAGGGGAGAGAGAGAGAGAGAGATCACAAGTAGGCAGAAAGGGGAGGAGGGGGAAGCAGGTTCCCTGCTGAGCAGAGAGCCCAATGCGGGGCTCGATCCCAGGACCCTGAGATCATGACCTGAGCTGAAAGCAGAAGCTTTAACCCACTGAGCTGCCCAGGCGCCCCCCAAAACACTGTTAGAATAAATAAATTCAATGAAGTGGCAGGGTACAAAATCAATATTCAAAAGTCAGTTGTATTTCTATACACTAATAACAAACTATCAGAAAGAAATTAAGAAAATTCCATTTATAATCACATCAAAAATAATAAAATTCCCTAGGGATAAATTTAACCAAGAAGGTGAAAGACCTATATACCGAAAACTGTAGGTCACTGGTGAAAGACACTGAAAAAGACACAGAAATAGAAAGATATTTCAAACTCATGGATGAGAAGAATGTTGTTCAAATGTTCATAATACCTAAAGCAATATACAGATTCAATGTAATCTCTATCAAAAGTGCAATGACATTTTTTTCACTTAAATAGAACAAACAATCCTAAAATTTGTATGGAATAACCAAAGACCCTAAATAACCAAAGCAATCTTGAGAAGGAGGAACAAATCTGTAGGCATCTTGCTCCTTGACTTCAAGCTATTCTATAAAGCTATAGTAATCGAAACAGTATATTGACCTAAAACTAAACACATTAATCAGTGGAATACAATAGAGAATTCAGGTGTGCCCAGGGTGGCTCAGTCAGTTAAGCACCTGACTCTTGATCTCAGCTCAGGTCTTGATCTCAGGGTCATGAGTTCAAGCTCCATGTTGGATTCCACAGTGGGCATTTTTTTTAAAGATTTTATTTATTTATTTGACAGAAGAGAGAGAGAGATCACAAGTAGGCAGAGAGGCAGGCGGGGGATAGGGGGAAACAGGTTCCCCACTGAGCAGAAAGCCCAATGCGAGGCTCCACCCCAGGACCCTGAGGTCACGACCTGAGCTGAAGGCAGAGGCTTTGACTCACCAATCTACCCAGGCGCCTGTGGCATAAAGCCTTCTTAAAAAAAAAAAAAAATGCTTATAGAGGTGCCTGGGTGGCTCAGTGGGTTAAGCCTCTACCTTAGGCTCAGGTCATGATATCAGGGTCCTGGGATCGAGCCCTGCATGGGTTCTTTGCCCAGTGGGGAGCCTGCTTTCCCCTCTCCCTCTGCCTGCCTCTCTGCCTACTTGTGATTTCTTTCTGTCAAATAAATAAATAAAATCTTAAAAAAAATGCTTATAGAATTAGAGAAGCCAAAAATATGCTTACACACATGTAGTCAATTAATTTACAACAAAGGAGGCAAGAATAAACAATAGGGAAAGTATGGTCTCCAATAAATGGTGTTGGCCAGACTGGACAGGCACATGCTAAAGTATAAGACCTGACCACTTTCTCATGCTGTACATGATAATTAATTGAAAATGGATTAAAGATTTGAATATAAGACCCAAAACCATAAAACTCCTAGAAGAAAACATAGGCAGTAAGTACTTAGACATTGGTCTTCATGACTATTTTGAATCTGACTCCACAAACAAGGGAACCAATGGGAGAAAAATATTTCAAACCATATATGCAATAAAGGGTTAATATCCAAAATAAGTAATATCTCATATAACTGAATAACAAAATAATTTGATTAAAAAATGGGCAGGGTATCTGAATAGACATTTTTCCATAGCAGACCTATGGATGGCCAACAGACACATGAAAAGACATTCAACATCACTTATCATCAGGGAAATGCAAATCAAAACCACAATGAGATGTCATGTCATACACGTCAGTATGACTATTATCAAAAGGACAAAGGACAAGAAATAACAAGTGAAATAAGGATGTGGAAAAAAAGGGACCCTTATGCAGTGTTGTTGGGAATGTAATTTGGGGCAGTCATTAGGGAAAACAGTATGGAAGTTCCTAAAAAAAATTAAAAATAGGACCTCTATATAGCATAGCAACTCCACTTCTGGATATTTATCCAAAGAAAGTGAAAAAACTAGTTTCAAAAAGATATATCCACCCCTGTGCCTATATACAGTATTATTTATAATAGCCAAGATATGGAAATAATCTGTGTCCATTGATAGATGAATGGATAAAGTTGTGGTGTAAATATATATACAATGATATAATATTCAGGCATAAAAAGGTAATAAATAAAATCTTGCCATTTGTGACAAATTGCATGAAACTTGCAGGAATTATGCTAAATGGAGTAAGTCAGAGAAAGGAAAATACTGTGTGATTTTACTCATATGTAAAATCTTAAAAAGAAAACAAAGAAAACAAAACTGACATCATAGATAGAGGGAACAGAATGATGCTTGCTATTGGGGAAGGTGGTTGGACAGTATGTGAAACAGGTGAAAGGGATCCAGAAGTACAAACTTCCAGTTATGACCTAAATAAGTCATGGCAATATAATTTACAGCATGGCAACTCTTGTGAATAATAGATCACAAAATTTTTTTAAAAGCTCAAGATAGGTTTATCTGGGAAATGATATCAGATTCCTGAAGGATTTCAAAGTCCAGGAAGTAGAAGTTAGATATATTAAATTACATAGAAGAAATAGGCACCACTGCAGGTTCTTCAGAAGGAAAGTAATTTCTTATTAAAAATTTCTAGGGGTGCCTGGGTGGCTCAGTGGTTAAAGCTTCTGCCTTCAGATCAGGTCATGATCTCAGGGTCCTAGGATCTAGCCCCGCATTGGGCTCTCTGCTCAGTGGGAAGCCTGCTTCCCCCAATCTCTCTGCCTGCCTCTCTGTCTACTTGTGATCTCTCTATCTCACTCTCTCTGTCAAATAAAATCTTAAAAAAAATTTTTTTTAGATGTGGAAATGGCTTAAGAAAGCATCCAACTCAGGACATCTGGATGGCCCAGTCATTGAGCATCTTACTCTTGGTTCCAACTCAGGTAGTGATCTTGGGTTATGGATCAAGCCTGAAGATGGGGCTAAAGTTTCTCTCTCCCTCTCTCTCTGCCCCCTGCACACTCATGCTCTCTGTCTCTCTCTCTCTCTATAAATCAATTAATCAATTTTTAAAAAAAGAAAGAAAAAGAAAACCTCCATTCCAGGCATATCAACTAGTCTTACAACGAATTGGTAAAAGAGCCAGGATTAAAAACATCCAGACTTCTCTTTTCTAGATGCAGCTATTATTCTTGCACAATAAAATATTATGAAAATTATAATATTTTAAGAAACTTCAAAGAACCCAGAAAGGAAATGATTGGTGAGATGATTTCAAGGACCTATATTACAGCAAAATCACAGAATTATGTAAAATTATGTAACTCTTAAAAAATCTTCAAACTAAAAAGAAAAAAAAAATCTTCAAACTGACAATGGATAATTAACTCCACACAACTGTAATCATTTCAGTTTAGGATCAAGGGACTTCAAACACCAAACAATATATTACTTAGTATTTTATTACCAAGATCATTAAAAACCTTAACTTCTTAATATACACTATTTTCCAAATAAATATAGTGCTATTGATTTTATTTAAATCATATCTGTTAGAGATGCTAATTAAAGGCTTAGAAAATTGTTTAAAATAGATCAGGATAATCAATAAATTGATATTTTAAAGATCACAGGTTATGGGGAGAAAAAAGATAAATTACATGAAGACAACTATAAAACTGTACATTCCTGCTGCCTTTGTTCCCTTTTATTCTTTTCTTTATTTAATCTGCCATAATAAAATAATTCAGAAAATATTTATTTTTTCCAATAGAAACTTGTCATTATCATTGGTATGGTTGGGTACTTGCTATCTGAAAAATTTCTTTTGCAGAATGTGCTCTTCATCTTGCAAAAGACTCAAGTAACCAAAATATAAAAGCACAATGTCCAGTATATTTTTCATAAAGTTTATTCAAGTGTTTTGAGAGAGGGAACATAAAAATGGCCTTTAAAAAATGTTTATGGTAGATCAAAAAATGATGTGAGTAAATTTCATTCTCCATTCCCTTGTCAGTTCATATTGCTCAAGTTATTACATGCATGGTGAAAATAATATAAAGTATTTAATGTTTTAAATGAGGGCAACTTTAGGTTGAATGTAAAAAGTGAACCTGAAATTATTATCCAGTAGGAATAACAGTAAGATTTCTTACAAAGCATTTGACTAAGTAACTTTCTGGAAATAGGAGATGCTGATAACTTTCAAGTTAAAAAATACACATACACAAAAAGGACAACCAATATAAATGGTGAGATATTTGCTATATTTTCTCCTCTCCCCTGTTATATTAATCTAGTAATTCAGGTAAGGGTAGGAATATTTTTCAAATGAAAGGATTTTACTGTTAATGTGCTCATCATTTTTCAGGTATCCAGAGAGAATATAATAAAAAGAGTTTCAGTTATATTTACATGAGTATTAAGAAAAATAAATTACTAAATCTTCTACTTTGGGAGCAATATTCATTGATCACAATATACTTCAGGTTGTCATAAAATTTTGAAGGCATAAACAGTATTACATAAGAAGAATAAAATGCTGTATTTGTAACTGGAATAAAGGTTTTGAAATGACTTTTAAAAATCTTGTTAAGTAGAACATATGGAGATGTGAAGGAAATTTTATTAGCTTAAAAAAAATGGAAAACTATAGAAACATCTCAATCTGGAAAAAGAATATAAAAATAGGTCTCATTGGAAATGTCAGTGTAAATTAAATCTCATTAATGACCTACAATGAATGGAGGCAAATAGAACAGTAAAAATTATGTAAATCAAGGTTAAAAGGTACTAAGACGAATATGTTGGACAACATGAGGGCATGTTAAATGGTAATTAAAATCATTCAAATAAATGTCTGCATCAAAGATGAGCCATTTAATTGTTCCTGATGAAAAGTTCATTAGGATGACTGTTTAATTTTTATTGAGGCTGGAAAAAAGGTTTACTGTTATAGATGATTTTCTATTTTGATCTTAGCCAATGCATTTGAGTGCATTTGTAGCAAATCAAGAGAAAGGCTAAGTGAAGAGCATTTGTTTAAGTTTCAGGTGACTGCTTTGTTGAAATGGAATATGATATACATGGATGGAAATTGTTCTTCCCACAGTAAATAAGATGCTAGGGAAAAGCACAGCGTATGTGAACTGTGAACATCCAGCTCTGACTTGAGAGCACCCTATACCACTACATTTACTGATAAAATACAGAAGACCATGCTTGGTTTACTCCTCTGAAAGGCATCATGTCTAATCAAAATTCTTAAAGCCATACCTTCAAAACCCACCAGACAGTTTATATAAATGCTACCCTAACCGCTATACCATTCTACCATTGTGATATATAACATTCTCCATTGTTTCTAACTGAATGTTATATAATCTGGTCTTCATTGATACAAAGCATATAGAAATTATAAAAGATCTAGATATAGGCCATGAAAATTATTAAATGACCTAGGAGGAAAAAAAAGGAAAGAGAAAGAGAAAGAGAGAGAAGGTATTTAAGATGGCTATGAACACCTATTTTAGATTGCAGGCAAATCATATTTAAGAAGAAATTTACCTTAAACATTTTTTAGGGAGTGAGCCTAAAGATTCAGTACCAGAAAAAAAAAAATGGTAAAGATATTTTAAGTTTAATGCAAATTGACATTTAATATAATATACTTGCCTATAGCCAAAGAATTTATCATAAAAAAGCCAAAATCTGGATGATATAGCCAAGTGGTTTGTTACTGGAGACACAATTGTATCTCCTCTCATGAGAATCAGTATTCAGTAGATGCTTGCTTTATAATTTATAGTAATGGAAGTATGTTGAATTGCACTATTATATGAAAAGTGTTTTTAAATTACATTTTATTATTTTCATAGATAGAAACACATTTGAAAATTTGTCTCCATAAAAGGTGGAAAGGTTTTTAAATTCTGTCAGAAAAATGAGAAGGAAAGAAATAATTTACTTTTTGTTTGTTTCCCACTTGGTTTGATGTTGTGTTGTCACTGTTGTTATCTGGTTATAAACAGATAGTTTTATTTAACAATTCTTTCCTTACTACAGGTGAAGCTGAGAGTGCCTTGCCCATTCACCTTTGTGCTAAAGAAATCCTATGCATACTGTCCTGAGGATTTGTTTCAGGCCTGGAGCACCATCAGCTTCTGTGCTGGGAAAGCTAGAAGTGCTGGATCAACAGCCCTCACTCAAACAGGAGTTGACCAATGAGAAATGAGGAGTTAGTGAATATATTCCCCTGAGATGGGGTAACTCTGAGGCTTGCTCTATATAGTACTCCCAAAATTCTTTAGTGGGATTGGACTCCAAATACCGACAGTTCTAAGTGGCTATGAACTCACTCTTCAACTTTCTCTCCTAAGACTTTCATTCCCACACCTCCTCCTGGAATTTCCCAAGATTATCTCCCAAATAAATTATTTGAACTTGAATCTATTTCAGGGTTAGCTTCTGAGGCAACACAAACCAGAAACATAGTTTCTTCATGTGAAAAGTGGAGATGATAATAACAATCTTAAGAAGGTATCGTGAGACCTATCAGAATGGCTAAAATTAACAATAAAGGAAACAAACAACAGCTGTTGGTGAGGATGCAGAAAAGGGGGAACACTTTTACACTGCTGGTAGGAATACAAACTGGTTCAGCCACAATGGAAAACAGTATGGAGGATCCTCAAAAAGTTAAAAATAGAACTACCATATAACCCAGCAATTGCTAGACATCATCCCAAATGACACAAAAATACTGATTAAAGGGCCACAGGCACTCTGAAGTTTATAATAGCATTATCAACAATAGCCAAATTAGGAGAGTCGATGGTGACTGAAGATGGGGAAAGAAGATGTGGTATATATATACAATGGAATATTACTCAGCCATCAGAAATAATGAAATCTTGCCATGTGCAACGATGTGAAGGAGCTAGAGTGCATTATGTTAAGTAAATAATTCAGAAAAAGAAAAATACCATATTATTTCACTCAAATATGGAATTTAAGAAAGAAACCACCCAGGGAAAGAGGGGGAAAAAGAGAGAGGGAAACTAACCATAAGAGACCCTTAAAGATAGAGAACTGTGGGTTGATTTGGGGAGGTGGGTAGAGGATGGGCCAGATGGGTGATGGGCATTAAAGAGGGCACTTGTGTTGAGCACTGGATGTTATATGTAAGTGATGAATCATTAAGTTCTACTCCTGAAATCAATATTATACTATATGCTAACTAACTAGAATTTAAATAAATATTTGGGGAAAAAGATACCGTGAGCATTAAATTAGATAATTTAAAAGACCTATTGCATAGAACTTAATAAGGAGCTATCTTGTTCCTTTCTTAATCTTAGATGAGCTACTTGCCAGTAGTAATTGTTGAATGGCTAAATTAGATTGTGTTTGGGTAAAGTTATCCTAAAGATTGAAAAGGTTTTATTCCCACATGCAGAAACTTCCTATAGTAACAGACAAGGGGATTCAGTCTGGATTTTGAAAAAGCAGTAAGCGATACAAAACAAAAATGTGTGCTAACACTCTTTGAAACAAACAAAAGACATTGATTCTATTGAAAGTGTTAAGCTTCCAGTGTCTTGAATTTTAAAAAGTGAAACTATATGAACATATTTCTAACATCATGCATAAACCATTCAGTAGTACTTATTTTATTATCTGTGTCTTTCAGGAATATGACTTTTTAACATTTTTATTTAAATTCAATTAATTAACATATATTACAGGTTTCAGAGGTACAGGCCTGTGATTTGTCAGTCCAATATAATACTCAGTGCTCATTACATCATGTGCCCTCCTTAATATCCATCACCCAGTTACCCCACCCCAACCACCCTCCCCTCCAGCAACCCTCAGTTTGTTTCCTATGATTAACAGTCTCTTATGGTTTGTCTCCCTCTCTGGTTTCATCTTGTTTTATCTTTATCTCTCTTCACCTATGATCCTCTGTTTTGTATCTTAAATTCCACATATAAGTGAGATCATATATATGATAACTGTCTTTCTCTGATCGACTTATTTCGCTTACATAATACCCTCTAGCTTCAGCCACATCATTGCAAATAGCAAGATTTCTTTTTTTTTTCTTTTTTTTAATGGCTGTATAATAAGGAATAGAACATTTTTATTTCTTTTTTTTTCAATCTGGGACATCAAAAACTACACATTTGATGAAAACTGAATGGGCTACTAGGTGGATGGAAGTACCTTCTTGGAAATCCTTAAATCTTTACAATTAGTTCAGTATTTTAAAAAGGGGACAGATGCTGTCATCAATGAATGCAAAATACATTAAGAGAGAATATATTTTCTCATTAAATTTAAAGGAATCTGTTGAAAAAGAGCAAATTTTTATTCATGGACTTTGACATATGTTTGTTGGGAGGCACAAATGGCCTCCCTCATACTAATATCTCTTTATTCTTTATGATGAAAAGAACAGGATGTCAGTTTCTTATTAAGGAAAATAAATTTTCCAGACTGGATGGCCAACTATTTGAAGGTATAAAGAGTAGTGGTTTTGGTTCCTATTCACAGGAACCAAAGATATTGAGGTTCTGGACTTCATACCTCACACGACCATTTTATTAGAATTGTCTTTTCATTCTGATCAAAGTAGACATCCAATCTTCTGTTGTCCTCCTCTCTGTGTGCATGTGACAATATGTGATACAAAATGGCAATGAGTCCTTGAACTCTGAGGGACTTATTTGTCAAGAGTGCTTTTCAATTCTGGATACAACATGCTTATAAACACATGCCACTCTCCACAGACTGCATGTTAACAAGACAAGGGTTTTTTTTGCCAATTACATTTGTATGTAACCTGTTTCTGAAGTGTTGCTTTCATGTCTTAATTTTCAAAACCCTTGGGAGCTTTAATGATTTGGATATCGAGTTATTTAAAGCAATTTGTATACATATTTTATTCCTTCTGGTTATTTATTTTTCTTGTGTGTCTCTTAGAAAAGGCCAAGCATGAAATTGGAGCTGCAAAGCAAGAACAAATTTATTGATATGAAACTGCTCTAAAAACTCAATAGGTGTGCAGCAAAGCAAGAAGGGTAAAGGGGCTGAATAATTCATTGAACCTTTAAGCATCAATAAATAACACTTACAGTGAGAAATGTCTGCTTTGCAACATTAGGTATGAAATGTGAGCATAAAATAAAAGACATCTTTGAAGTGCCATATTGTGAGAATATTTGAATAAACAAAGGTTGTTTTTCATTAGCAATTCTGTGGATAACAGCACCATGAAGAAAAATTTCAGGATTGGGAAATTCATGTTATTCTGTGTAGATTTTATCTACATAGGTCAAATGAGTTAATATTTGGATAATAATCTAATACAAGCTGAATATTTTATTTATACAGAATGGCACACCATGATAAAGATATTATCATTGTAACTATAAATTTAAAGTCATTTCTTGGGGTGCCTGAGTGGCTCAGTGGGTTAAAGCCTCTGCCTTCGGCTCAGATCATGATCTCAGAGTCCTGGGATGGAGCCCCA
>CM053604.1:62345091-62388476 GCA_028646535.1 Procyon lotor | reverse complement strand
CAAAGGAAACAGTCAACAAAACCAAAAGACAACTGACAGAATGGGAGAAGATATTCGCCAATGACATATCAGATAAAGGGCTAGTATCCAAAATCTATAAAGAACTTCTCAAACTCAACACCTAAAGAACAAATAATCTGATCAAGAAATGGGCAGAAGATATGAACAGACATTTCTGCAAAGAGGACATCCAAATGGCCAACGGACACATGAAAAAGTGCTCAACATCACTCAACTCAGGGAAATACAAATCAAAACCACAGTGAGATACCACCTCACACCAGACAGAATGGCTAAAATTATTAAGTCAGGAAATGACAGATGTTGGTGAGGATGTGAAGAAAGGGGAATCCTCCTACACTCTTGGTGGGAATGCAAGTGGGCACAACCACTCTTGAAAACAGTATGGAGGTTCCTCAAAACCTACCCTATGACCCAGCAATATTGGGTATTTACCCTAAAGATACAAATGTAGTGATCCAAAGGGGCACATGCACCTGAATGTTTATAGCTGCAATATCCATAATAGCCAAACTATGGAAAGAACCTAGATTTCCATCAACAGATGAATGGATAAAGAAGACTTCATGTATGTATATATACAATGGAATACTATGCAGCCATCAAGAGAAACTAAATCTTGCCATTTGCAATGATGTGGATGGAATTAGAGGGTATTATGCTAAGCGAAATATGTCAGTCAGAGAAAGACAATTATATGATCTCTCTGATAAGAAGAATTTGAGAGGCAGGACAGGGGGTCATGGGGGGTGGTGGAGGGAAATGAAACAAGATGGTATCAGGAAGGAGACAAACCAAAAGATACTCCTCAATTCACGAAACAAACTGAGAGTGGCTA
The DNA here is from genome assembly GCA_028646535.1 of Procyon lotor. NCBI lineage: Eukaryota > Metazoa > Chordata > Mammalia > Carnivora > Procyonidae > Procyon > Procyon lotor. The sequence goes on along the minus strand of CM053604.1, from coordinate 62,387,617 downwards.
GAGGGTAGGGGTGTAGGGATAGGGTGGCTAGGTTGTGGACATTGGGGAGGGTATGTGCTATGGTAAGTGCTATGAAATGTGTAAGCCTGACAATTCACAGACATGTACCCTGCGGCAAATAATACATCATATGTTAATTTAAAAAATAAAAATAAAAATTAATTAATTAATTAATAAAAATACCTGGTTTTGATCAAGAAGAAGTATTCACTATAAGTTTAAATTTCTACTGACATTCTTTAAATTTCATGCATCATGCAGAAAGTCTTTTCTTATTTATGTAAAGAATCCAGTGATTTGAGGTATCTTCCCAAAGTTTGATTAATTATTTAAAACTCAAGATTTAAGATGTTAGAAAGACCTAGCCAAATAAGATCCTATCATGTGCTATTTAATATATGTTTAGAGTATCAACAATATCAATACCCAGACACAGTAGTTAATTTCTTTTAGTGTAGAAATTTAAGGCTGTCAGCCATATCCATGATTCACATTTGCTGGGAAGAAGTAATTTTGTCCTCATTTTAATAGAAACTTATAAATTGTTTACTCTGTTGGTTTGCAAAATGTGATCTCAAATTAGTAGCATAGGCAAAACTTTAAAAATTTTCAGACCTACATAACTCATGCCCCATCTCATACCTGCTGGATCAAATTCTCTGGGGCTGGAGCCTAGAAATATATTTGTTGCTTTAGATGAACCCTTCAGGTGATTCTGATGCACTCTTAAATTTGAGAACCACTGGTCTATTCTGTTTCTGGCTCTTAATATACCACAAAAATGTGGCAAACTCCCATTTATACCATGGTGACCTATAGAATAAATCAGAGCATATCAGCTTATTACCATTTTCCAAGCCCAGTACAAATGACTAAATATAAACATATCACTTCTAAATTTCCAGATTTTTTAAAAAGATTAATTTATTTTAGAGATACCAAGAGAGCACCTGAGTGCATGGGGCTGGGGGGAGAGGTAGGAGGGGCAGAAGAAAAGGGAGAGAATCCTCACGTAGACTCCTGGCTGAGCACAGATTCTGCCCTGGGGACCCATCCCAGGGCTCTGAGCTTGTGACCTGAGCCAAAGTCAAGAGCCAGAAGCTCAACCAGCTAAGCCACCCAGACAACCCCTAAATTTCCAGATTTTTAACTGCAAGTAAAAACCATGCTTGTTTCATATATAATAATAATTATATACTATAATTAGCAGGTGAGGTAATATAACTCTAAATGAAAATCTCAGAGACATTTATTCTACTATTATCCATAATATCATTATTACACACAGAAATATGAATTGGTTATATTATTCTCAAATGTTTCATCTTGAACTGGATTGTACAATTGATGGAAATACTCATAAAATTAATGTATGATTTAATGTAATTTGAATTTACTTTTCTTATCCAAGTTCATGTAGAAAAGAAATATCACAAAGAAATAAAAAAATTAATTTGTGTAGTGTGCATATTTTTCATGTTGCTAATTAGTTCGGGTACTTTAGCCAACTATATTATCTCCTTATATTACTAATTTTTGAACCAACCATCCTTATTCATATCTACAAATTCTTACATAGCTTTTGCATTCTTCTACAAAGCTCTACCATAATTAGTAAAGAAATGATTCTGTGAGTGGTATACTATGGCTGTTGGTACTGAAATAACAAACACATTTTTGAGACTAAGTGAGGAACTAAGAGTGAGAAAAAGATTATCCAAAGACTTAAACAGAATTATACACACTAGAAAAGATACACATGTATAAAGGAAAAATTAAATCTTTTTCAGAAAGTCAATTATATCCCATTTCCAAATTCATCTCCTTCATACATAAGACAAATATATCATTTCTTCTGCATGCTGTTTTGTCAAATAATTCAAGAAATCTAGGTAGAAAATATATTGGGGCACCTGGGTGGCTCAGTGGGTTAAAGCCTCTGCCTTCGGCTCAGGTCATGATCTCGGGGTCCTAGGATCCAGCCCCACATCGGGCTCTCTGCTCAGCAGGGAGCCTGCTTCTCCCTCTCTCTCTGCCTGCCTTTCTGCCTGCTTGTGATCTCTCTCTCTGTCAAATAAATAAATAAAACCTTAAAAAAAAGGAAAATATATCAATAAAAATCTAAACTCTCAATTTTTAAATGTTACATAAACATATTTAAAATATTTTTTATTTATAGTATAACATAGGCAAGGAGCGTGAAATTAAACAAGTATGACTCCTATCATCTAGCAGAATGTAGTTAATGATATATACCTTTAGGAAATATTTTCAGAACTTTTTTATGATAAACTAAGTGTGTTTTTATATCTAGGAAAACTTATTCTAGAAATCAGCTCCTGAAAACAAGTTAAACAGCACTAATTATCCCTTCCTTACTGGTCACTTTTTTTAAATTTTATTTTATTTATTTATTTGAAAGACAGAGAGAGTGAGTGAGAGAGAACATGAGCAGGGGGAAAAGGGGTGCAGAGGGAGAGGGAGAAAACTTTTAGAGATTAATCTTACGCTGGTAGCATAAAATCACTAATAAATTTTCATTGGATGATAACATGGAAGGTGTAGGAGCATCCTATATATATATATATATATACACACATATATATATATACACATACACATCCTATATATATATCCTATATATACATACATATATATACATCCTATATATATATATATTATATTGATAAAATTCATTTTGAGTAGAATCACAAACCTAATTTATACTTTACTTTCCAAACTTTTACTTAGTAAGATAATCTTATTTTTGTTTGAAATGAATTTACTAGGTATCTTTTATGTTTAGTGGGAAAATACATTTTGTATAAATAATTAACTCTTAGTAGTATAATTTTAAGCTAATATTTATATCGTCAAAAATGAACACAGTGATATATTTTTCAATGGTAAGAAAATGTTACCTTATAAATTACTTTCTTTTTTTTCTCTCAGTATACTGTCAGAGACACATAATAGGTATAAAGTTATTAATATGTTAATATATGTCAATATATTAAATATGTTAAGATTAATATATATTAACATGCTAATATTAGTAAGTTAACCTCTAAGGCATAAGTTACTTATCCCAAATATTAACATATCTATGGATATAAATACTTAAATTTTTAAAAGTAATATAAATCTTAAAATGTTAAGAAAGGAGAGCACTTAGCTGTAATTATTTGAGGAATAAGATTACGCGAGGAATAATTTTTAAATACAGCAACTCTAAAAAATTCTTCACAACCTGTCTTTCAGTTTGCTGGTATAGAGAAAGAGTTTAAAAGATCACATATTTCCCTGCATTCATTCTGGTACCTACAACTACATGTTAATATGAGTTTATGTATTATACATTAAAATAAAAGTAAAACAATGATACTTGATTTGAAATGCCCTCTAAAAATCAGGATAATCAGGTAGGGAAGAACCTCCAGGAGATGAAGGTTCAGAAAATAGTCATAAGATTCAGGTGTACCACATGAGAACACAAGAATTATGTGTTAAAAATATAAATAGCAGGAGATTATTAAATATGGGCTTCATCACTACATCTCTTGAACTAGTAGAAAACTGTGTCTACTAGTTAGATACCTTTTAAAAAGTAAAGTTAATGCAAATGTAAAAAATTATTTTACATTGTGGATATTTTATTATGTGTTTGATAAACTTTTGTTATTTTAAAACTTTTTTTTCTTTTCTAGATCAAAAGACCTAAGTTCCTGATTGATTAATTACCAAAGATTTAAGGGCATACAAGGACTTACGTTAACACCTATTTAAAAATAAGTGAATAGCTTTAAAATAACACCTTAAAATTTATGTTCTCTTCCTAACTGATACAGATGTTGTACTGCATGTTCTAACTCATATTGGTAATGTTTTTGCTCCTAACATCTTATGCAGTACAACTAGAATTAAAAGAGGATGGATCATACAAACTCCAGTGTGCATACTGGTAATGTTTGCCATTGCTTGAAAGAACTCTACTGTTATTCTCATTTAATCATGTTCTTCATTTCAGTGAACATTAGATCACTGTTGTGTATGTGTTTGGTAAAGTGAGCTCTAAATATATAGATTCAGTCATCATCATTATGAGAGGAGAATTTTTAGTAATGTGTTTAAAGAGCTTTTTGAGAGCACAGAAATTTATGGAGGGACTACTACATTGTTTCAATACAATATGCATATACACTTGCAAAGTGGTTCTTGCATTATTTATGGAAGCATCTTGTTTGCACATACCCACATTTATTCACTTTTAAAGTTATGGGTATAGGCAAACAAACACACAGAAGAGGATTTCTTAAGAGATAATTTCTTGAGACACATTTCTTTTTAGGCATTAGAAAGAGTCATCTTTTCTTAAAAAATTTGTACACATTGAAACAAACTATTTACCAAAGCAATTTTGGACAGATAAAATGTATCCATTTTACCACTTACTTGAATACAGTGTGTTATTAATTAGGAATTTAATAATCTATATAATCAAATCTAAGAAATGCTTACCATTTGACTTCTGTTTAGAGAATTACATTCAGTAACCTTTCCTTTAAAGTATAAATTAGCATATATATCTCCCATCCAATCTATATTTATTGAACACTACTATATCATAAGCTCTGATTCCAGTCCACTGATGAGCAAGGTTTCAGATATATTTACTACACTCAATTTTTGAGTGTTAGGGGAAGTACAGTGAAAGGAGAATTACAAAAAATACAATTGTACCATGTAAGTGCAAGAGATAAATAATGATAGAAAGTGAAGAAATGGCCAGGAAGAACTAAGATAATGAAATAAATGGAGAAAGTTAAAAACCAGGTGGAGAGGGGCACCTGGGTGGCTCAGTGGGTTAAAGCCTCTGCCTTCAGCTCAGGTCATGATCTCAGGGTCCTGGGATCAGCCCCAAATCGGGCTCTCTGCTCGGCAGGGAGCCTACTTTTCTCTCTCTCTCTCTGCCTGCCTCTCTGTGATCTCTCTCTCTGTGTCAAATAAATAAATAAAATATTAAAAAAAAAAAAAAACAGGTGGAGAAGGGAGATGACGCCAGGTATAACAAGCAGTGTTTATCAAAATTTTACTGCTAATAACAATAAAATAAAATAATATTTATTGAGTACCTAATAAAGTTTAATGATCTAAATCCCTCTGCTTCTCCTCACTGCCGGCAACATCTCTCTCGCTCTCTCTCAAAAAAATAAATAAATAAAATCTTTAAAAAATTTTAGTTGATTGTTTCCTTCACTGTGCAAAAGCTTTTTATCTTGATGAAGTCCCAAAAGTTCAATTTCACTTTTGCTTCCTTTGCCTTTGGAGACATGTCCTGAAAGAAGTTGCTGTGGTTGATGTTGAAGAGGTTACTGCCTATGTTCAAAAGAACCAAGATGTCCCTCAACAGATGAATGGATAAAGAAGATGTGGTCCATATACACAATGGAATATTATGCCTCCATTAGAAAGGACGAATATCCAACTTTTGTATCAACATGGATGGGACTGGAAGAGATTATGCGGAGTGAAATAAGTCAAGCAGAGAGAGCCAATTACCTTATGGTATCACTTATGTGCTGAGCATAAAGAAAAACATGGAGGGCATTGTGAGAAGGAAGGGAAAGGTGAATGGGGGGAAACCAGAGGGGGAGATGAACCATGAGAGACTGGACTCTGAGCAACAAACTGAGGGTTTTGGAGGGGTGGAGGTGGGGGGCTGGAGGAGCCTGGTGGTAGGTATTGAGGAGGGCTCGTATTGCATGGAGCACTGGGTGTGGTGCATGAACAATAAATCTTGTAACATTGAAAAAATAAACATTTTTGGGAAAAAATAATGAATGGACCTCAAAAAAAATAAATAAAAATTTTAGTAAAATTTGGTGTAGGGTCAGACCTATGGTTCCCTTAAATTTGGTTTGACATTTCAGAATTTTATGATAAGGTAGTAACCTAAGGCAGTGAGATGTTATGTAATTTTCCTCAAATGTTTAGATATCTTATATATATATCTTTCTAATATAAACTAGAAACTTCATCAAAAAAACTCAAGTGTTTAAGTGGCATTATATTAAATGTCAGTTATGACGTCATTTTATATATAAATGTGAGGATTCAAAAGTGGTTAGAATGACTGAGTAGTACTACTATTTGAAGCTTAAATAATAATTGTGAATTAAATAAGGTTTAAAATTTATCTGAGGATATAATTAAATATGAACCACTGGGCTGCTAGTTCATAAGTGAAAGTCAATTTGGCCTGTTAAAGGCTAAAAAACTAGAGAGTTGCAAAGCAAAAATACTGAGATTATTTAACTTAAATTCAGTAAAGTTTTCTTCCAAATCTGCATTTATTCCTGTAGTTTCCCTTATATGACATTAATAAAGAACATCAAATAAAATGTTTTATATTATCAGATAATTAATTTTTTGCTTTGTTTTTGTTTTTTGTTAGATACTTGTAAAATTATCTAAAAACATTTGTATTAGGCGTTTTAAGTCCATAACAGAACAGGGCAGAATGTTCATACTATCACACCCATCACTGAATCTTAGTCACAAGAAAGATAATCTTTTGTTTTTAAGAGTATTATTTTGCAATTCTGTGCTTTGTTGATGCTTTCATATATTTGAGTGAGATATGATCTGTCCAAAGAAGCATCATATTGGGGTCCGGGTGGCTTAGTCTGTTAAATGTCTGCCTTCGGCTCAGGTAGTGACCTGGAGTCCTGGGATCAAGTCTTGCATCGGGCTCTCTGCTCTACAGGGAGTCTGCTTCTCCCTCTGCCTGCCGCTCTGCCTACTTGTGATCTCTCTCTCTCTTTGTCAAATGGATAATAGAATCTTTAAAAAAAAAAAAAAAAGATATCACAGCATCTACAGAGGTAAACAAAATAATATAGCTGAGGACATGACACCAAGGTTAAATAAGTCCACATTAAACTGAGATAATTTTAATGTATTTGGAGTCTACATAAAACTATTCACAACATATCTCAGGCTCCTTTCTCCTTTCCATTTCATGTAAGTATAAATATCATCCACTTACCAGATCACCCAATAACAAACATTTATTGGATCCTACTATATATTAGGCGAACACTAGGCTCTGAGAATACAGAGATTATGAAACATGCCATTTGCTTTCATGAAGTTCATAGTTTAGTGATAGAAATAGAGATATTAGCAAATACTTACAATAAGTGTTTTAATAGAAACATGAAACATGCTATGAGAATCTATTCACTGAACTCATCTAGTTAGATATGTAGATACACATATACACATACATATATATGTCCACTTATAATCACAATATCAGAAATCATGCATTCACACTGATAAATTTAATTCCAATAGATTTCATCTGGTCTTTCCTTGCTTTTCCCCATTCTCTATTTCTATCTCCCTTCTTAAAATACACATAAAATAATTTCCAGGGCGCCTGGAAATTAATCCACTGTGGCTCAGTGGATTAAAGCCTCTGCCTTTGACTCAGGTCCTGATCCCGGGGTCCTAGGATTGAGCCCTGCATCAGGCTCTCTGCTCAGTGGAAAGCCTGCTTCCCCTTCTTTCTCTTCCTGCCTCTCTGCCCTCTTGTGATCTCTCAATCTCTCTCTCTCTCTCTCCCCCTTTTTCCCAATCTCTCTCTCTCTGTCAAATAAATAAATAAATAAAACCTTTAAAAAAAACACATAAAATAATTTCAGAATTTCAGAATTGCTTCACCAACACCACTAAAATAAGCAAATCCCCTTTAAAAAAGCTTTTTATCCACCAATCTCTTACTCTGTGGGGACAAAAGGGCATATAGTCATATTCAAAGTCACAAGTTACTTGGATTAAGCTTTTCTTCTTCTTTTTCATGGAAAAAAACATTCCTTTGCTTATGCTATTCATATGAGTATGATTATGTTCATTTATTTATATTTGCTTTCAATTTTAGGTTTTTATCTCTCATATTTAAATTTATTTTTGAGAGGCACATGGGTGGCTCAGTGGTAAAGCATCTGCCTTCAGCTCAGGTCAGGTCCTAGGGTTCTGAGATGGAGTCCTATGTCAGGCTCCCTATTCAGGGGGAAGCCTGCTTCTCTCTCTCCCACTTCCCCTCCCTGCTTGTATCCCATCTCTCACTGTCTCTCTCTGTGTCAAATAAATAAATAAAATCTTAAAAAAATAAAAAACAAATTTATTTTTGAATATATAGAACACTAACCCCCATCTAAAAGTCAAAACTATACAGAGAAGTACATTCAGAGATGTATCATGCCCTCCCCTCTTCCTCCTATTCCATATTCTATCACTTGTCCTGGCTCTCTCAGGTGAGCAAAATTTTTTTTTTTGCCTTCCTTTTTTTTAGATTTAGAAATTAATTTTTGTCTCTCTTACACTTTTTTCATTTGTTTAACATTATCCCCGAGAAAAATCACACCATATCAATTCAAAGATACCTTTCTTATTCTTTTGTATAGATGCAAGAAGCCTCACTGCACGTACTCACTGTAGTTTATTCAACTAACGTACATCCGGATATCTTAGTTATTTCCCCTATTTTACAACTATGAGTAATGCTTCAATGAATAACCTTATCTGTATTTTTTTCTATTGGGCATGTATCTTCAGGATAAATTCCTAGACCTGGGATTGCTGGATGAAAGATAAATGTCCATGTAGTTTTCCTATTGAGAGCCAAATTCTCTCCCATAGGTTTTACTACCTTCCATCCCCATCTATGATGTATGAAAATACCTGCCTCCCACAACTCTACCAAAAGAGTACATTTTCAAATTTATGAAATTTTGCCGACATCAAGGGTATCTCTCTCAGTGTAGCTTTACTTTTCATTTCTCTCATTATGAGCAATATTGAATCTCTGTACATATTTAAAAGTATTTTGAAAACAGTTTTGGGGAATTTGTCTATTTATATCTTTTGTAAATATTTTCTCCCAATTTTGTTTTGTATTTTGACATTACTTAGAGTGCACATTGTCATACAAAGCTTTTTATTTATATCTGGTGAAATGTAGCCATCTTTCATTTTATTGCTTCTAAATATTGTGTCAATACAGGAAGCATTTCCTTACTCCCAGGTTATATTGGAATACACTCTTGTTTTTTTCTAGAACTTATCTTCTCATGGTTTACATTTAGTTCTCTCATCCATTTTGAGTTTGCCTGCTCATAGTATGAGGAATGTACCTAATTTTATTTTACTCCAGATGATAACTTGTTATCTTAACAGCATGTATTCAATTTTTTTATTATTTCAAATAATTTCAAAAATGCATTTGAGAAATATAACTTGACATCTTATTGCATTTTAATCTCCTGCAACAAGTGGAAATATTCATTTATTGATGTGTTTCTTTAAAGATTCTAATTGTCTCTTCAATTACTTTAATAGTTTCCCAAAATGTAAGTTTTTATCTGCAATACATTTCCACTAACCATGGCTTCACTCAACCAAACTACAAATATTTTATAGACCTCAGTTTTATGTTTTCCATCCTCTAGCAAAGATCCAATTTAATATCATTTATTTACAGTGACTCACTGGAATCCTCTCCCATAAAAGAAGACTAAATTAACCAGCAATATTTAGGACAAGCATCCCTTATATAACAGTTGGAAACCTGAACAACAACAACAAAAATTTACTTTAGTGACAGCAACTAAAACGGGAAGAGATTACCCACTGCGAGCTAAAACTGGTTCTCTAACAAGAACTGCATGTTTCCTCACTCACCCTCCATAATCTTCCCACAGCAGTCTTCGGATTTTAAAATTGATTCTAATACTGAGATCTATTAGAGACATTTGTATTCTTGGTGATTTATAAAAGTGAAAATCACTCTGCTTGGTACCTAATAGTTGTCCTTCAAGATGGCAACAAGTTCCAATACAGTAGCAAAAAGAAATTATCAGGCTATACTCTTTTATCTTCTCTTTATGTATTGAATATTGTCTCCCACTTTCAAATAGAAACATATAGAGTATAATGGGGATTAGGTCTTTTTTTTTTTTGTACAGAACAGGATCGTAAATACTTTAGGCTTTACAAGCCATATGGTTTTTGTCGTAATTCCTCAACTCTGCTATGGTAGCACAAAAGTGGCTATAATTTTTCCTGAAGAATAAAATTGAACTATTTGTCCTAAACTCTTTTAAAGTTTTACTATTATCTATATCATAGACTAGGTTCAGTGAAATTTAATTTATTGAAATAGAATCATAAATTCAAAAAAATCTGCTTCCGACTTGAGGTTTTTAAAAAGAGTAAAGTCCAAGTATGTATAAAATTCTCACGTTTGGTATCACATCTTTTAATTTACTAGGTTTAAACTTAAGGTCTCCTTGGGAAAAAGAAGAGGAGAGGAGAGGAGAGGGGAGGGGAGTGGAGAGTAGGGGAGGGGAGGGGAGGGGAGGAAAGGAGAGGAGAGGAGAGGAGAGGAGAAGAGAGGGAAAAGAAACACCTTGAACTACATAACATTAAAAGAAATGATTAAAGAAGCTTGCATTAACTAATGGGACACAGATTAAAAATGTGTTTAAAAAACTAAACATACAATGACCTAATTGGCATTTGCATTCATACACAACAAATGAATGTTCTATATTGTTTTCAAATGAACTAAATGTTTGGGCACTAGGAGGTAGTTCATGATATTTTCTATCCTATTTGCCACACACACACACAAAAAAAACAAAACAAAAACACCTATTTTTTCCATTATGAATTTATATAAAGTTCCAAACAAAAAATAAAGGTGATATAAAGTATAAGTACAAAAGGCTTTAGCATCTGCCTGTGGGCCAGCAAGACAAACTGATACTTTCACCAGTTCTCTTTCCTAAGCTCTGAGTAATTATCTTTACTTTACCTAAGGAGCCAAATCCAGGCATAAGCTGCTTCATTAATATGCTAGAACTCCATGTAATGAAGAAATTCTGGAAGCAGATTCAGCATTCCATAACTTCATATTGGCAAATGGCCTTACTGCTGTACCTCAGTCATGCTTACAGTGGTTTGTCTCAATCTGAATGTATAGGTTCAAATTTAGATATTATTATTCATGAGACTCCATTACTTTCCACTCAGAGGACTTAATAAATTACCTCCTTTATCTTTTTTCATTATGTTTATTGGACCTATTGTAGGAAGCTAATTAAGTGAATTTAAATATAGTTTTTGAATGTAGTTAGCCATAATAGAGATAATTTCTGTAAGTTTTTGTGTGACCACTTGCTTCTGTTTATACCATAGGCATCTATTTTGAGAATTAAAATATTAACAAATTTAAAGCAAAAAAATATTTTTTATAGATTTATTAATTTATTTCAGGAGAGAAAGAGCACACATGGGAGTGAGTGGAGAGGCAAAGGGAGAGAATCTTCAAGTAGACTCCTCTTGAACAGGGAGCATGAGGTAAGGTTTGATCATGACCCATGAGATCATGACTTGAGCTGAAACCAAGAGTCAGATGCCCAACCAACTGAGCCACCCAGCTCCCTGAGCAAGTTTGTTTTTTAAAGAAAAATGGAATTGAGAAAGAGGAAAGGAGATATGGTATCAGAAGAAAAACAATATATTTGCAGTGTATGATTAGGAAAAAGTAAAAGGAGTTAAATCAAAATGTAGCTGGATCTTGGAACTTTATTTATGCCTATAATGAGTAATTGGAAGAGAGAGCCAAATCAGGGTGTTATTGTATACACTGTGCATTTTATTTTATTTTATTTATTTATTTACTTGCACTGTGCATTTTAGAAGATTAGAAAAATAAACCTCTATCACATAGTGGTTATCATCTTTCCAAATCTGAGTAGGGTGATAAGAATGTTGTGTAAAAGTACCAAGTTCTTGACGTATACAGAAACATTATTATACTTTTAATCAAAGGCTCCTTTGATCAAAAGCCACACAAATATATAGATACATAGAGAAATATGTCAAAGATAATTTTAAATAAACTTATCTCTTTTTATAAACATGTTGGTTTATTGTAAAAAAAAATATATTGAATATAAATATATCTGTACTTCCTTGAGGGGAAAAGTACAACTAACACTTACATTGTGGAATTCTGAATGTTTCTAAACCTTAACCCGACCTTTTTATGTCCCCTCTGCCCCTTTCTTCTTAAAAATTCTTAGAATCAGAAGGGGTAGCCTTAGCCCTTTGGGTAGAAAGTTTTAAGGTACTTTCAGGTAGAAGAGGTTTCTTCTTTAATCTACAGAATTTGTGTAATTTCAAAATGCAAGTGTGTTTTGATTTGTGAGACTGTAAATTAGTTGGAACTAGAGATTGTCCAGAATGAAAATTATTAACTCTGTTACACTAAGTATAGGAAATTATACATTTGGGCTTTGGTATAATTTAGCTTTGATTTCTATATTTCTCAATTACATTTTCTGATCTACTTAAGAACATGAATCAAGTAAAACTTGTTTCATTTCATATTAACTACTTGAATGTTGGCAACTTGTATATTATATGTATATCAAGTATTATTTAATAAAATGTTCAATAACTTAAAAAATACTGTTTTTCTTGACCATTTTTATAAGTGAAGACTTAATGCATAGTAGAACTAACTTGGATAGTTAACATGTGTATCCCAAATTAATCAGGTCTTTTAATGTTTATAGAGCATATATTCTATGTGATTATAGAATTAAACCACCTACTATCAATTTTAAGAAACCATAATAATTATACTCTATTTTGAAGTAATTGTTCAATAATCAAAATCCAAAAACCACTGATTAATTGAGACAATATGAGGTACTTCTGACCTGGATAATGTCTAGTTTAAAAGGTTTGTCTAATTGATGACAAGTCTTCTATCTATTCATTAAACATTCACTAGCAAATTACTTTGTGAAAGATATAGAGAAAAAGGAAATTTAAAGAACTTAAAGGAACTTGAAGCCTGAAATTATTATTCTAGAGAAAATGATAACAAATGAAAAGAGAATTACTCAAAAATTCCTATAAATTGCAAAAAATGAGGAATTATATTTCTCAGTTTTGCTGCAGTAACAAATAATAACCCTACAATCACAGTGGATTACGATACCAAATATTTCCTTCATATTTCATGTCTGCTGCATCTCTGATCTACATGTCCTGTTCTGTTGTCCAGCCTCAAGGAGGAGGAGGTATGTCATTTTCGTGGAGAAAGGAAAAGGGCGAACTGATAGAAACTACCTGTGTCCATTAGCCCTCCTGTTGAGATGTGACATAAATCACACCCAGGCCTATTCCATTGGCCAAAACTGGTTACAGCACCTAAGCCAAGATCAATGTGACAGGGATAAAATTTCTGCCTACAGGTCACACAGAAAGTCCCATGGTAATGAATGGGGAACTGGAACCTTTTTATGAGAGTATTTCTATAACCAATAAGGCAATCTGTCATGAAAGAATTCTGTGTTTTCCCACCATGGTGCAATTTAGGAGGCATCTCCTCGCCAATATCACCTCTTCATGCTTCTTTTTATTTCTAGATTTAGTTGATTCCTTATTTGTATTATATTGACAAGTTGACTGGGCATGCAGCAGAGTAAACTCTTTAGCTCTGAAACAATAGGGATGAATTTTACATTTTCTGTAAGGGAAAAATTTTGTGAACTTTATAGTCATTCTCTTTCTTTTTCGTCATTAGTAGACTGATTGAAATAAGTGAAATCACTCCTAAACGAAAATATGTTAATTATTATGCTTGATTAGTAAAAGTATATGATAATAATGAAGACTGGAGACAATAGAGATGGTGAATTAAGTTCTTCCCCCAAAATGAAGCATGATGGAGGCTTGATCATATAACACATAACTAGCATACTTTAAAAAGAGAAACAACTAAAATGTATGCTTTCAAGCATACTTTGAAGAAAAAAAAATGTGTAAATCTGCCAAGAATTTCAGAAGCAATATTAAACTGGTAGAGGCAAACAGGAAAGAAAAAATATGCTACACATTTAACAAGTCTGTTGTTTTGAACATTATAGTCTTCCTGCTGTTATATTTGCTAAAGGGCATAGAACTATTATTAAGTAGAAGGCAAAAATCACAGCTCCGACTAAATGGAGCATATTACTGTGAGTAAATATTTGAGAACACTGAATTTAATATTAGCTTCTATTGAACAAGAACAAACTTCAATGTCAGTTATGGATCTGACCACATGCTTGTCATAAAAGTTCTAGTTATCTCATTTGACACTCTACAGAGAAAATAGAATGGACTGACAACAATGAAACAAAGTTGTTTTATGCAAGCTAAGAAATTATTTCCTTAAAACTCATTCACCAATAGAAAAGTATTATTATTATTTTTAACAAATATTCATACAAGAAAATTTTATATACTGCATTTATTCTCATATATTTTACATAATAACAGATGCTAAGAATAAATGCCATCCAAACTAGGTAAAAATGTAAGATATTTTTGCTATTCAAGACATTTCCTGAAATCATGCTAGACTTGTCAGGTCTTGCTTTAGAATGTCTGCCACACAGAGCTCTTCATAAAATATTCACAACTACTTAAGGGCCAATTCCAGGTGATGCCCCATAGGATAATAATAGATTGTGAGCATGTGATTCACAGATATCTAACACACAGGAAACCAATAACCAAAAGACAACAGCCAGGTAATATTGAGAGAGTAAGTCATTGTTAGTGGAAGGTAAAGATTAAAATCCATGATATAGTAACATGTGACAGTGGCCATTACGTTCCCTGTGTAAGACAAAGTTATAAGGGAGATGAAATTTTGACTACACAAAAAAGCCTACTGGTAAAGAGAGAAGACAGCAAACATGAAAAGAGAAGCAGATTTCAGAAAAAGGAACAAAGAAAGAGTGAAAGAAAAAAATTTCAAGAATTGCTTAGGTTCCAGTTCTATTGCCAGGACACTTGTATCTTACAAAAAACAAAAACAAAGAAACAAATAACTCCTTTTACCAGGAACGTCCATGAGTATAATCCTTATAATTAAAGACTCCAAATAATATAGATGACCTATTTTTTGACTTTTTTCCCTAAAGTATGACTACTGCAAATCAATTTATTAAGTTAAAGAATGATTTTCACTTACAAAATAAATGCAAAAGCAAATAAAATATAGAAATTGTATATGGCAATCATATTGTTTACTGTAGTATTAATCATGAATTCTAAAACTGTATTTTATACAGAATGAGACAAAGCAAACAGAGAACTTAATCATAAGCAAATATCATTAGGACCCATTTAGGGGCACTTGGTTGGCTAAGTTGTTTAAGCATTCTACTCTTGATTTCAGTTCAGGTCATGATCTCAGGGTGGTGAGATCAAGCTCACCCTCACCTTCAACATCAGGCTCCAAACTAGTCATGGAGCCTGCTTAAGATTCTCTCTCTCCTGAGTTCAGATATGGACCTGCAACTCTATGGTCAAATAATCTTGGACAAAGCAGGGAAAAAAATTCTAGTGGAAAAAAGACAGTCTCTTCAAAAAATGGTGCTGGGAAAATTGGACAGCTATGTATAGAAGAATGAAACTCAACCATTCTCTTACACCATACATGAAGATAAACTCAAAATGGATAGAAGACCTCAACATGAGGCAGGTATCTATCAAAATCCTAGAGGACAACATAGTCAGTAACCCCTTTGACATTAGTCACAGCAACTTCTTTCAAGATATGTCTCCAAAGTCAAAGGAAACAAAAGCAAAAATGAACTTTTGGGACTTCATCAAGATAAAAAGCTTTTGCACGGCAGAGGAAACAGTCAACAAAACAAAGAGGCGACCCACGGAATGGGAGAAGATTTGCAAATGACGCTACAGAGAAAGGGCTGATATCTAAGATCTATAAAGAACTCCTCAAACTCAACACGCACAAAACAGATAATCACATCAAAAAATGGGCAGAAGACATGAACAGATACTTCTCCAAAGAAGACATACAAATGGCTAACAGACACAGGAAAAAAAGTTCATCATCATTAGTCATCAGGGAGATTCAAATCAAAACCACATTGAGATACCATCTTATACCAGTTAGAATGGCCAAAATTAACAAGAAAGAAACAACAAATGTTGGAGAGGATGTGGAGAAGGGGGAACCCTCTTCCACTGGTGGTGGGAATGCAAGTTGGTACAGGCACTTTGGAAAACAGTGCGGACATTCCTTAAGAAATTAAAAAAAGAGTTACCCTATGACCCTGCAATTGCACTATGGGTATTTACCTGAAAGATACAGATATCGTGAAAAGGAGGACCATATGTACCCCAATGTTCATAGCAACAATGGCCACAATCGCCAAACTATGGAAAGAGCCATGATGCCCTTCAACAGACGAATGGATAAAGAAGATATGGTTCATATATACAATGGAATATTACACCTCCATCAGAAAGGATGAACACCCAACTTTTGTATCAACATGGACGGGACTGGAGGAGATTATGCTGAGTGAAATAAGTCAAGCAGAGAAAATCAATTATCATATGGTTTTACTTGTGGAACATAAGGAAAAAGATGGAGGATATTGGGAGAAGGAAAGGAAGGGTGAATTGGGGGAAATCTGAGGAGGAGAGGAACCATGAGAGACTGTGGACTCTGAGAAACAAAATGAGGGTTTTGGAAGGGAGGGGGGTGAGAGGATGGGTGAGCCTGGTGGTGGGTATTGAGGAGGGCACGTATTGCATGGAGCACTGAGTGTGGTGCATAAACAATGAATCTTGGAACACTGAAAAAATTAAATTTAAAAAAAAGAAAAGTTTGCAGTCATCGAAGCATACCTTAGAGCCATTAGAAATAGCCATCTGCCATTTTAAAAGATTATATATGACTATACATATATAATCATATACATATATCAACTTCTATATTGGGTGAGTTTTGGGTTTTTTCTTTATACTTCATTTCTATAAACATGTCTTAATAAATTATTTTGTAAACACACCCACATACACACACACATAAGATTCTCTCTCTCCTTCCCCTTCTAATCCTCCCCCCAACACACACTCTTCCTAAAAAAAAGAGTATTAATTCCCCAGGATGATTACATTCTGAGATTTATGGACCATCCCAATCACCACAAAGTGTTCCTATACAAAGTGGCATATAGTAGGCACTCTGTAAGATTTTGTGAAATGAATGAATGAAGAATAGATTGTTCAAATAAATATTTTATCACACTAACATTTATGATTTATTACATTTTCAATTTGTTTAATAAATGTATGCATTATGAATTCAGTTATAAAGAGTCTAATTCTATTGAACCAAACCAAAACACACTGATTATCTCCTTAGTGTGTCAAAGCATTCGCTAAAAGAAATTTTATGTTAATTAAAAAAACACCTACTGTGTATACAAGGCTATGAAAGATACAAGATTTGATGTATTGTTAAAAACAATACTTCATATTTGCATTTTACATGAAAAATCAAAAATACAAAACGCAGTTCATGATACATTTGCTGGAAAGGTACACACTGTTAAATTACTAAGAATGAACAAAGTTAGTTTCTAAAGATTTATTTTAGAGAGAGAGAGAACAGGGAGGAGAAAGGAGAAAAGCAGATTCCCTGCTGAGTGGAGGCCTGATTAAGTGGTGGGGAGTGGGGCTAGATCTCATAACTCTGGGATCAAGACCTTAGCCAAAATCAAAAGTGAGAGGCCTAATTCACTGAGCCACCCAGGCACTCCAAGCAAAAATAAAATTATTGCAATAAGTCAAAAATGTCAAAGACCAGAACTAAACTATTTGATTTCTAATCTGATAGCCAGTCAAGTACTTACCCACCCCACCCTTGTCATTAGCAACTCAACAAAAATTTATTGAGCACTCATGATGAGTTCTTCACTATATTAGTGAAAAGGTAAGCAAAATATAATCCTTTCTCTCTTAAAATTTACCTACTAGTCTGCTAAGTCAGAAAAGGAATATTTGTATGTATATATGGATAAATGGGTGAATGCAGGCATGCATGCATAGATACATTTACTGCTTACTTCAGGTTAGCCTATTTATAGGCTACCGTGACATTCCTTCAATGCCCCAATAAATATATATTTGGAAAAACACTGAAAGTCTCTCTCAAACAACTTAAATGCTAATATCCAAGTAGAATACACTATGTAGTATTTGCCCAATGGGTATTATCTACTCTTGACCTCCTATATTATGGATACCATGTTAACTTTATAATAGCTAGAAGATTATTTTCGTGAGATTGGGAGTTATACTACTAATAGTTTTCCCTGTATCTTTAAACAATCTTGTTAAGGTAGACACACCAGAGGAAAAAATTGAGAAAATATTTTTAGACTAAATATGAGAATTAGTTCTTCATATAATACCATACAGTTAGGATCATGATAAATGGATTTGTTAACACACTTTTCTTTTTGGGTAGCCAATAGCATTCATTAGGGGGAGTTGCAATAGACCGCCAATCTCAGAAACACTCCCTCTTCAATGAAGTAAATAATAGCTAAGTATTGGGAAGCATCCATCTAGTTACTAAAGTGTGATGTAATTAAATAATATTATGCCAATATTTTACTTAAGGTATTAAACCTTAAAACTGAGTCCATTATTTTCAATGAAAAAGTTTTATAAATTTAATTTAAAATATTTATAGGGGTGCCTGAGTAGCTCAATGGGTTAAGCCTCTGCCTTTAGCTTGGGTCATGGTCTCAGGGTCCTGGGATTGAGCTCCACATCAGGCTCCCTGCTCAGTGGGGAGCCTGCTTCCCCTCTCTGTCTGCCTGCCTCTCTGCCTACTTGTGCACTCTCTCTCTGTTAAATAAATAAATAAATAAAATCTTTAATTTTTAATTTTTTTTTAAAAATTAAAAAATAAAAAATAAAATATTTATGGAAAAATTTTTATATCTCAAATAAAAATGAAGCTAACTTTGCATTCCAAATTGAAGAAAATCTACTAGTAAGCTATGCTATTTAAAACAAGGTTGGGGCAGGGCACCTGAGTATCTCAGTCACATGGGCATCTGCCTTCGCTCAGTCATGATCCCAGGGTCTTGGGATGGATCCCCATGCCAAGCTCTGTGCTCAGCAGAAGCCTGCTTCTCCCTCTCTTCCCTGCTCATGCTCTCTTTCACTATCTCTGTTTCTCTCTCAAATAAATAAATAAAATCTAAAATAAGGTTAGATGCACCTGGCTGGCTCAGTCAGTAGAATATGCAACTCTTGATCTTGGGATAGTAAGTTCAAGCCTCATGTTGGGTATAGAGATTACTTTAAAAAAATAATAAAATCTTTAAAACAAGGTAAAAAACACAAACCAAATTATAATTATCTAAAGACTTAATAGCTGTTTTGCAGTTGGCTACTGTAAACATTTCCGTACAAGATTATTCAGTTCTTACAATAATATATACTTTCTGAAAAGATCATGTATATTCTGGAATCCATGGAGTTAAATTTGAAATACGTCAATACTATGCTGAGACATCAAGGATGCTCTAAGATATGATCAATGCAATAGACTGAAGACCCAAATCAATGGACTCTAGTAAGAATCTCATTTGTGACATCCTTGTCTGCATCCAAAGTTAGATGGTCCCAAACTAAAAAGTCAGTTGTTCCTAAATTAAAGAGGGGTGGGGAGGAGATTGTTTCTGACCTGAAAAAGAAGTAGTCCTGCCATTTAAACTAAACATAACAATAAGATTTTGATCAAAAAATACACATGTGCATATATCTAAATTAATTTACTTAATGGATTCATTGACTCCTTTAATCAAGGAAAATGATGTAAATATATCTCAAGGGTTCTCTTCCAAAAGCTAACTCTAAATGTGAAATTTTATTGAGCCCTGAGTATCTGTCAGATATTGCTATATGCTATATTTATAAAGCTTTCCTTAATTAGAGGAGAAAGGAAAAGGAAAAGAGAACTTAGAGGACACTAACAGCAGCCTTCTTGTGTTTGATTCATTCCTTGACAAGTCAGTTTAGTTACTGAATCAGCTGTTTTAACAGTTTTTTCCTTTGTTATTTTTGGCAACTTCATATTTTATGTCTTCTCTTCCTCATATTTTGTGTCATTCTCTTCCCTGTATATATTCTATGCTTCGGTCAGTCTAGATTATTTCTATCTCTAATTCAAGTCCACAGAATTTTATTTTGAGTAAGTCACATCACATGACCATAGGTCATAGCTTCAAGAATTTTATAGACTTCTAACTCGATAGCAATTATGTTAGAAATATGTTTTAGGGTATAAAAAAGTATTTTTTCTACTCTGACTTCTTGGAAGAAATGATCCTAGGATGCAAATTGGTTGGAAAAATAGAAGAGTATCTTGTGAATGATAAAGAGAGAACATATCAGGCATATGACAGTTTCTTCAGAGCTGAAGGCAGCAATCCAGGATTGAGAGGATGACAGTCTGAAACTCAGCTTGGATTTTTTTTCCTTAATGATAAGTATAATAGTCCCTTTCAGAAGTTCACACTGTAGTCAAGTACATCACTGAATGCAATTTAAGGTCTGAAATGTTCTTACCCCAGATATCCTCAATTTTTTTTCAGACTTCTTCTCAGAGATGCCTTTCCTAACAAGTATTATAAAATAAGAGCCCCAAAACCTGACTATGATAATCTTTTTCTTTCTATAATTTTTCACCACTTATTATAGTGTATTTATTCATTTAACTGTTTGTTCTCTGCTTCATACCACTAGAATACAAGGTCTGCGAGAGCAGCAAATTTGTCTAGAGAAGTAACTTGGCTTATATTTAAATGCTCAATAACTATTTTCTTGAAGTGATGTATGAACAAATGCTGGTCTTCACAGCAAAAACACTTCAGGCTCTTCAAATTCATCTTCCTAAACAGCATTAACTAGAGTCCCTCTCACCTGTTAATATATTCTTCACTCTATATATCTTGCTTCTGTTAATAAATACTACACTCTCTTCAGTATCCATGAAAACACATTCCATCTCCACCATACCCTACAGTATTTTTAGTTGTCCAAGCTTAATGATTATCTCCACAAAATCTCCTAGATCTTTCTTGCTTTGAGCCATTTGAATCCATTGCTGCTATGCTGCTGGAGGCTCTAACCATCTCTCAGCAATACACTTTTTCTGTAAAAAAAATTAATAATTTAACTAAATTAAGACGTTTCTGCCAATGTTGCTTGTTCTAATTGCTCATGCCTACCATCCATTTTTCTTTCTCTAGAATCTACCTAGAGTAAAATTCATATCATATCACCTTTTCTAATTAATTGTGGTACCATAAAAAATACCCAAACTCCTTAAACTTTTGAGATTTAATGAATATCTCAATATACATTTTGACAAAGTTAATAATAAGAAATACGTAAATAATTTCTTCCTTAAGCTAGTAAAATTTATATGCCAAATATTAGTTTCCTGCCTAGTATCTGCTAGACTCTCAGTAAAGGCTACTTTTCTCCTTCTCCTTAAGACTTGGTATCCTCAGGGTGCCTGAGTGTGTCTCAGTGGGTTAAAGCCTCTGCCTTCGGCTCAGGTCATGGTCTCAGGGTCCTAGGATCAAGCACTACATCAGGCTCTCTGCTCAGCAGGGAGCCTGCTTCCCCCTCTCTCTGCCTACCTCTCTGCCTACTCATGATCTCTTTCTCTGTCAAATAAATAAATAAATAAAATCTTTAAAAATAAAAAGACTTGGTATCCTCTTTCTGGATTTTGCTCTTTAAGACTTGTTTAAATATCAATCAACTTGAGAAAATTAAAGCATCTCATTAACTCTAACATTAACTTTTCATCTTAAATGAATCCACATAGTTACACCGTTTAAGTCTGTCTTCTTGGCATATTCAAAATTCCCAGCTCATATGAAACCTCCCCTATTCTATTAGAATTCTCAACTACAGGTAACAAAAATCAACTCAACTTAGCTTTCATCAGACAGGAATTCATTGGCTTATATAAATGAAATGTCCAATGAACAAGAAAAGCTGGAACACTGTGTTAAATATTAATGTTATCTCTCTCACTCGCTCACTTTTCTCCTCTCCCCCTCTCTGCCTCTCTTCATCCAGACTGGTGTCACAATCCTCCTAAATTAGTCACTACAGCTGTGGCCTTCCCACTGCCTGAGCCTGAGTTATGGCGCCTCTTCCTGGAGCTCAGGGGTGGAGGGAGACTCATCCCAAACAAAGGGATAAGTGAAGAAATTACTCACTTGCCAGAAGAGAGTGGCTTGGTGGGTAAAAATTACAGACATCCATGGCATTTATTAAACCAGAATGACTGTCTGAGATACCCACTTATTTTTCCCCTTGAACTGGTGTGGAACCCAATTTTATTTATTTTATTATTTGCTGCCTGAAGGTTGGTCTCTAAACCATTCCTATTTCTACCCTAAGCACATAACACAGTGAATAACATTTAAGAATTCTCTTAATGTGTACCGAGTTTAAAGAAATTTTCCGTCATTTTTCATAGTCTTTATGCACATTTACTCATTTGTTTCCAGAACAAATCTGAAAGAAAAATGGCATTGGCATGCTTATTTTGCAGACACAGAGTACAGAAGTGTCTCTCACACATCAAATGCATGGCATATTCATTTCCAAAACTCAGAATTTCTAAGTACTCTTTCAATTTTAAAACTCAAACTCCACAATGCCAGTGCACAATTAACCATAATGTATGATACTTTCCCCTAAAATTGGCATTAGAGATACAATTGAGTTTGAGTTCCCCCTCTGAAAATTTTTTGCTGATACAGTGACCATAAGAAAGTTACTTAAACTCTAACTTCAGCATCCTTATTTGTAAATGGGGATAATATTGGCACACATCTTCAAGTTTGGAGAAATAAAATAGATCATGTAAATTCACACTTGGCACTATTTCTAGCACCAAGATGGTATTCCTTCAAGTGTGTCTATCAGCACTAAAAATACCCCTCCACCACCACAACCCCTGCTAGTACTACTATGGCTACGAATCTTGTTGCTGTGTACAGCTGGACATGGAATTATGTACCAATAATTAGTATCATGTTATTTCCTAAAGCAAAATCAAAATTATTTTGACTTTTATCATTTCAGTATATCAGAACAAGATTGTTCAACCATTTTTTAAGGGGTGACATTCCCCCCCACCAACCAAATTCTGAGCTCTGGGATCCTGACTGCTTTAGATTTTGTTGTCTATTATCAATCACAAGCAATGCTTCACAAGTTAATGTGAATTTACCTTTAAAAAGAAAACAAAACTATTCTAAAATAATGCAATGCTCATACAGTTTTAGTAGGTAGCAGCCTTTGTTATCATACATGTATGTATTTCCCATTAGACGTATTTTCCAAACATGTATTTCCCATATGATGCTGAGTTTGCCTTTGCATTTGTTTTTGCTCCCAGACCTTCACACTGGCTCTTTCTTTCCCTTCATTCTTATCTCTATGGAAGAATTTCCTGACTACCCTATCTGATATAGCTTTCTCTGTCTTTCCATAAACTACTTAATTTTTCAACCTAACACTTAAGATTACCTGACTGTATATTACTGTTTATTTATAGTCTACCCTCCCATCTTCCCACCAAATACCAGCTCTAAGAGTACAGGGAAACTGTATGCCTTGTTCACTTCTGTGTCTCCGGTTGCCAGAAAAGTACTAGGCATGTGGTAAGTTCTCAATAAATTTTGTTAGTTTAGGTGAATTGCCTCTCAAGAGACAATTATATCTGTTATTATCAATGCATAGCATCAATTTTCAGTCTAAGAGATGAGCATTGACCATTGTATGTGGAATGTATAACTCCTGTATGATCATTATAATTCTTTAGTAAAGAATTCTTTAGTAAATTCTTTAGCAAAATAAAGAATATTTTACTAAAATTCTTTAGTAAAATAAAACTTTCTGGGGTACCTGGGAGGCTCAGCCAAGTAAGCGACCCACTCGATTTCAGCTTAGGTCATGATGTCAGTGTCAAGAAACTGAGCCCCGCTTAGGCTCAGCACTGGGCATGGAGCCTGCTTAAGATTCTCTCTCTCTGCCCTCTCTCCCCATCTGCCACTTGCACATGTGCGTGCATGCTCTCTCTTTAGAAAATTAAAAAAATAAATAAAAATAAAGTAAGACTTTCTAAGCTCATGATAAAATGAGCAATGTTGTTAAAAAAAAAAAATGGTAATCTTACCAGGAAAATCAAGAGTATTCAGGTATATAAACCATTATATAGTCTTATCAAGTCCTATCTATTATCTTAAGCCAATTTTATGTCATTGAAACATAAGTGTTTCCCACTGAATTTAAACTAATCAGAACACAGTCATCATTTATATTTTGGGTAATTAATAATTCCAGGAGAATATGTTGGAGGGCTCACCAAATTATTAATTTCACATTAGCAAACTTGAAGAACAACTTGAAATACAAACAGAACAAATGGATATTTTCCTTATAAATTAAAACAATGGAAAAATAACTCTCATTGGTACAATATTATATGTTTAAATTAATGTAAAACATAATTTGGAATAAGTATGTCCCTAATATTTTTCCTGTGAGCATTTGAAATTTTTAAAAATAAGACTAGGGGCGCCTGGGTGGCTCAGTCGTTAAGCGTCTGCCTTTGGCCCAGGTCAGATCCCAGGGTCCTGGGATCGAGCCCCGCATCGGGCTCTCTGCTCGGCAGAGGGCCTGCTTCTCCCGCTACCATTCCCTCTGCTTGTGTTCCCTCTCTCACTGTGTTTCTCTCTGTCAAAATAAAAAAAAAAAAATTAATAAGACTATACCTAAGATGATCAACAGGTCAAAAATATCCCCATATTTCATTTTCTCAAGTGATTTAAAAACATAATTTAATGTTAACATAATTTCCTCATAGTACATTATATCACTCATTTTTGAGGTAAGTATTGTTTGTATGTCAGAATCTGTTTTATACCTCAACAAACCAATAATTAGCACTCAAAAGAATTTTAAACAAAACAATCTTTACTCATCTCAAGATATAAAAGGTTACCAAGGAAAGGAACTCAAAGATTAAGGATCTTTTCAACTATAATACATTAAGAAATTAATATTATTTTAGCTAACAGACATTAGAATTACAGTGACAGTTTAGTAACCTCCCAGCCATATTTTCTACTTGTATATTTATGCAATAAAGAAAATGTGAAGTAAATTTAGATTGTTTACCACTGATACATAGTTCTAAAATAGCTTGGTCATGAGAATAAAAATATATTGTGCAGATGGTATCAGGAAGGAAATAGTCCCTATCTTATGAATTCTCTGTCTTCAATTAAGTGCAGATAAGTAAACAACCAGAGGACACTTCACCTCAGGTTAATTTAAAGCAATTTGTCAAAGAATTTGTTCTTTGACAAATTGCTTTAAATCTTATTTAAAACAGGTTGGAATATAAATAAGTGCATGCATGCAAAATCCATATTAAAGTCCTTCAAAATCCCATGGCTTTGAACACTGTGGCATTTTACTCTTTAGTAATAATTATTTAATTTCACAAATAAATCTTACATCTAGCTTATTTCCCATATAGGGAAACATATAGTTTCCCATATAAAATAATGTCAGGTTTGAAGGTAAATTTTATTCTTATGTTCTCTACCAATGCAATGATTTTTGATGTTGAAATCAAGTATTGCAACACTATTAACAAAGTAGACTATTGTGGAATAAAACCATAAAATATTTTTAAAATGACAATAATATTAAGTCTTGAATTTACAAAGCAATTTATACTTCTCTATTTATTAGTATTATTAATATTTTTCAACTATCCTAAACTGCAAACTGACCTTTATGTATTTGTCAATGTTTATACTATCCATGTCCTATAGTTAAATTTTAAACTGCAAAATGCTCAAATTGAACAGTAAATGTGAAAATAAACAAATTAATTCTTCTTCCACTGTAAGAAAAATATCCATAAATGCTATCTATAGGCCATTTTCCTCTGGTAATAGCTGTTTCCTATTGCTATGTATCAGTTAATAAGCCTTCCCTGCTTGTTCCAGAAAAGGCATTTATATAATACTAAAAAGAGGAACTCTAATATCTTAGGCTTCAAACATTTTAAAATTTGTAAAAATAACAATATTTACATGCTTTCATCTTTCAAGGTTATTATAACAACAAACTTTAGTGTGTAATTTATATGTTTAATTTTCTATTGTAATGAAAAAATACCTGAACATTTCACAAAAATGCAAACTGGTAAATTCAGATCTAATTTCTTTTGCAGTATATTTTATTATAGAAATGTACATCCCCCCAAAAAAATGCAAACCCATTTTTTTTAAAGATTTTATTTATTTGACACAGAGAAACACAGCAAGAGAGGGAACACAAGCAGAGGGAATGGTAGCGAGAGAAGCAGGCTTCCTGCAGAGCAAGGAGCCCGATGCGGGGCTCGATCCCAGGACCCTGGGATCATGACCTGAGCCGAAGGCAGACACTTAACAACTGAGCCACCCAGGCGCCCCTGCAAACCCATTTTTAATAGCTGATTATATGGGTGCAAAACAAAAATAATACTGTAAATTTATATTTCAAAACTTTAATTTATGGCTTCCCATTCACATACCCTAGAGGCTGTCATTCTCATCCTCAAGAGAAACACTGAGCAAACTGTAAATCAACAACTCTTCTTAAATACATCAGAAAAGTGATCACAAGGCAATTACTGCCTCCAAGATTGGAGAGACAGACGCATAGATGTTGCTGTGCATACAAAATGGTACAGCCACTTTTGAAGACAATTTGGTAGGTTTTTACAAAATTATACTTAGTCTTAAACCATGTGATCCAATGACAGCACTTATTGTTATTTACTGGTATTTTCATGAGTTGAAGACTTATGTCCATACAAAAACCTGTACATAGATGTTTATAGAAACTTTATTCAAAATTGCCAACACTAGGAATCGACCAAGATGTTTTTCAATAGGTGAATGATAAACAAACTGTGATACTTCCATACAATGGGATATCATTTAGTAACCAAAAAAATGAGCTCTGAAGTCCTGATATAACATGCAGGAATCTTAAACACATATTTTTGTTTATGTGTTAATAAACACATAAAAGGCTACACACTATATGATTCCAACTAGACGATATTCTGGAAAAGGCAAAATTATGGAAATAAAAGATCACTAGTTGCCTTGGACTTGTGGCAGGGAGAATGAATAGAAAAAGCATAGGGATGTTTAGGGAAGTGAAACTATTATGTTATAAAGGTAGATATATTTCATTACATGTTTGTCAAAATGCATAGAATGTACAATACCAACAATAAACTCTAATGTAAATTATGAACTTTGATTAATAACAGTGTACTGATAATAGCTCATCAGTTCTAACAAATGTACCACACTAATGCAAGATGTTACTAACGAAGGAAATTAGGGATATGGTAAGGAATATTTGAGAACTCTGTACTTTCCATTTAGACTTTTTTGTAAATCTAAAACTGCTCAAAAATAATTCTATTAATTAGAAAACAAAAATCCAATTCATTATACTACTCTATCTTCACCAAGAATTATCCATTGAAAGTAAGTTGCATTTTAAGATAATCATATTGTCAATAACAATTTTCAAAAATCCAAAGAAATTAATAATTGCCAGGAATGTTGTATTTATAGTATTTTAATAGCTTAAGTTGATTTCTTTTCAAGCCTCAGAAAGTCTGTTATTAATTAATATCTTCTATTTAATTTCACATAAGCTTATTGTCCATAAACACTTAAGAAGTCTGTCTAATTATATGAGATCTCTTCCCGTTGAATAATCATATCAAATATTTAATATTTTATCTTTATAATTCATTTATTTTGAGCACACCAATTTCAACCCTCAATATTAATTTAATTTATAAACAAATATATTTTTTCCTAGTTTTCCTGTTATCACATTTCCTTTTAGGCTTCAGTTTTCTCTGGGTAGTAGTTATATTGTCATTCAAGTAAATTTCAATCCCATTCAAGTATCTCTTTTTCTCTCTTCTGTGTTTGTTTGTTTGTTTGTTTGTTTGTTTGTTTCTTTCTTTCTTTCTTTCTTTCTTTCTTCCATGGCCTCTTAAATTTGGGATTAAAAAGCAAGTACTTTTAAAAAAAATTGAAATTTTATAAGTATATATTTTACTAGTTTCCAGTAAATGTTTTTTATATTCAATCCCATTCAATTTCAGTACTCTACATCATTTATAAGCTATGTCTAATAATACCACACATAAGCTATTACTTTACTGTTGTTTTCTGTTTACTCAACGGTAATGAAAGAAATTATTATTATGCTGTGGTATGTAGATACTTACATGTCATAATTATTATGCTGATTATTCTACTAATATGTCAGTTACCCAGACTTAAATCTTTCATATATCCCCTTCAAATACCATATCATTGAATTACTAAATTTATTTTTGCATTTCT
Source organism: Procyon lotor (assembly GCA_028646535.1). NCBI lineage: Eukaryota > Metazoa > Chordata > Mammalia > Carnivora > Procyonidae > Procyon > Procyon lotor. The sequence goes on along the minus strand of CM053604.1, from coordinate 62,359,169 downwards.
TAAACTGTATTTTAACTTATATGTATTTGAAGAGGAAATCCCATTTTATGACCATGAATGCAAAACCAGAGGAGCTTCCAATATATAGAACATAATCATCACATACAACCATCATTAAAACAAAGCAGTATTATTAAATTTTAAATAGATACTATTGCCTGGTAAATGTATTAATCTAGTGTCTCCACTCTCTTTGTTAAAGTAGGAGATTAAAGTAGGAGATTAAATGTGTTAAGGTTGGGCTGCCTGGGTGGCTCAGTGGGTTAAAGCCTCTGCCTTCTGCTCAGGTCATGATCAAACTCCTGCTTCCCGCTTTCTGCCTGCCTCTCTGCCTACTTGTGATCTCTCTCTCTCTAACAGATAAATAAATATTTAACAATAAATAAATAAATAAATAAGTGTGTTAAGGTGTTAAAGAACTATAATCTCCATACCAAGATCTTATCTGAAAAAATTATAGCTCAGAAGAAATGTTAGATATTGTTAAAGGAAATTATAATCTCACTCTGATAATCAATATTTCTTAAGTCTAAAGCAGCCATGTCATCTCAGCTATAATCCAAATTACGGATTCCACAGTTGGGACATAATGGCACAGAGATTTATGCAAGAGGTATTTCCTTTATCTCTGGAAAATAGGTTTCACAAAATGGTAAATCATTATCTAGTTCGTTTATTTTCACCCTGTTTGCTCAAAGGCTTTTTGTGACACAAGAATCACTTTTTACTAATTTTTCATACAAAGGGAAAAAAATTAGCTAAAGCAGAAAGATCCATCAAATAGATAAAACGGAATTTTATATATATACATATATATACAGATATGTATGCATATATGCATACATATCTGTATATATGTAATATATATTTAAAATGCATTATTTTATAAGATATTAACTAATTCAATAACCCTTACCATTTTTTATTAGCTTCCAAAGCACCAAGATGTTGTTTACTTCCTTACATTTGAAAGTATAATAATTTGTTACTTTTTTCAGATGAGGGGGTAGGGAATAAACCAAGATGTCTGAATGACAACATAAATGTGCCTAATGAAAAGCATGAATCACAAATTCTTGTGCATGGAAGCCAAATAAAATGAATAAAAGAAAGATGCATTTATTAGTGGGGAAAGTGTCTAAGAAAAGTATATGTAGCTATGCCTGGAAATAGGGTATTATCACCTACACATAAATGATACATATTAGAAGAAAATATGAAATCAATTTTAATGAGTTATATTTGTAGAGCTCTATCCTCAGTCAAGAATTTCTTACCAAGTGATGAGAATAATAGAATTGACTCACAAACATAAAATCAATGCTGAATAATCTGTCTTTTGTTTCATTTTGTTTTTGTGGGGACAAAATGGAACAATTTCTCATTGTTTTTCTCTTACTGCAGAAAAAATAAACCTTAAATACTAAAAGCAAAAAATCTTGATATTTAATAGATATTACGCAGTGAACTCAGAACAGTTGTTATGTGTATCATAATTAAAATATTATTATTATATCTCCCCAGTTTTCCCTCTTTTAGGGCCTAAGTTTTTGTTAGTTTCTTTCCCTCTACTTACAAGTTTATTTCTAAAATAATCCATTTTAAATCATAACATTTCTCCTTAAAAATATCTATACTACCTAAAAATACTATTCATATTTTAATTTATATCTATTTTTCACACAAAAAATAGTTACTTAGGGACTTAGATTTTGGAACATTTGGGGGTAATATCAGTCAATACAGATTTAAAAGCAGGCTTTAGATTCCATATCATAAATTTGAATTCTGACTCCAATGCTTATGTAACCTTAGGTGAGCTACTCATTTGAAAACTTAGTTTCTATAAAATGAGACACTGTTATATACTCCGCAAGCATTTGTAAACATCAAATAAGACATAAACATAGCTCACTTAGGACGGTACATGTTTGATTTCAGGGGTACAATAAACACCGGATATATTTATTAAAGAATAAAACAAAAGTGAATATCTTAACAATTGGTAATTTTTATGATTTTTTCCTCTAGAAATTCATCCAAAATATCATCATATAAATTTACTTAGTGATGTTTTTTAATCAACAGATTTTAAGTCTACTCACTTTTATTCAGTAAAACAGGTGAATGCATGGAAATGCAGATTTAAAACTTACTTTCTGGTGAGATTTTACTGTATTGCTCTCTCTTATCCTGTACCCTTTTCTACATTTCTATATGAAAGATCAGTGTAGAGTCACAAAAAATATTAAAAATAATTTTAAAAAGATATAGAACGCCAAAAGCCCAAGTAAAACACTTTATAATTTCTAAATAAATGTACTAAGTATTATCATTTTATTCTAAAGGCACACCTCAAATATTAAAGTGTACTTTCAATTGTATTCAATTTTATCTACCAGAAATTATTATAACTACTTTTAAAAGAATTGCAGTTAGTTATCTTCTGAAAGTAATAATCAGAACTTTTTTGAAATCCATAGCTCTTTGTAGTTCCTAATATGGCTTTATCCAATCCATAGTTCAGAAAAGAAAAAAAAAAAAAAACCACTGAATTAATCAGTGCATTTTTGTTTTCTATTGACAATGATGCCCTTTTGTAGCTTTCAATTGTAAAGAGAAAATTATGAAAATAAAAGCCCAAGTCACCCTAGAAAGCAATGATCTGAAAACAAAGCCAAAGGACTGGAGTGAAATCATTTTAATAAACTTTACAAATGTTGAGAATAAAATAGAAGATAGCAGAATGAAATCATGGCCTAGCCCTGTGAGATCTGGGCTGCAAATTTACCATGCTATTCCACAAGTCATTTAATATTTTCATTAAAATGGAAAAACTTAACAGGAATTTCAATTATGTCCATTATGCCCAGGAGACCAACTTTTGAAACTAGGCCAACAGATCTTGACTAACTGATAAAAGCTAAATGGTTTTTTATATTAATTGTACATTATAAAGGCAGACAGAAATACTTAAAAGAAATTTAAACTGATTGGGTTCTATTTCACTGAGTTCCCACAAGTTCATATTCTGATACCTACTGTGAATTGATACAGAAATTCCTGTGTATGAAGTAAAAAGATAACATAAAACCAGAATCACAAGAAGTGCAGAATTACAATAAAAAAGATGCATACATTACACACTCTTCATTAAATTAGGACACCAGGAAACGTTATGATTCTTTACAATAACTGTGTATGGTAGAAGATAGTTTGTATAACTTGATGATTTACCAAATTAATGCATTTTAAGATAATTTTTCTCTTTCATATGAACACATAATTTTCTGAGACCAATAAGAACTAGGTGTTTAAATATCATGTCATCTGAGTAAGAGTTTGACTTCTTCTTTGGTGATTTGGACGCCTTTTATTTTTTTGTTGTCTGATTGCTGAGGCTAGGACTTCTAATAACTATGTGTGAACAACTTGGCATCAGGGAAATGCAAGTTAAAACCACAATGAGATACCACCTCACACTGGTCAGAACCTAAAATAAACAACACAGGAAACAACAGGTGTTGGTGAGGATGTGGAGAAAGGGGAACCCTCTTACACTGTTGGTGGGCATGCAAGCTGGTAACGCTGCTGTGGAAAATGTATGAGGTTCCTCAAAAAGTTAAAAATAGAACTACCCTACGACCCAGCAATTGAACTACTAGGTATGTATCTAAAGAATACAAAAATACTGATTTGATGGGGCACATGCACCCCAATGTTTATAGCAGCAATGTCTACAATAGCCGAAATATGCAAAGAGCCCAGATATCCATCAACATAAGAATGGATAAAGAAGATGTGGTATAGATAGATGATAGACAGATAGATAGATAGATAGATAGATAGATAGATAGATAGATAGATAGACAGACATAACATCATGCATATATGCATATATTCATAATAGAATAATACTCAGCCATCAAAAAGAATGAAATTTTGCCATTTGCAAAAACAATTTATGCTAAGTGAAATAAGTCAGTCAAAGAAAGACAAATACCATATGATTTCACTTATATGTGGAACTTTAAAAACAAAACAGATGAACAAAGGGGAAGGGAAGGAAAAATAAAATAAGATTAAAACAGAGAGGAAGACAAACCATAAGAGACTCTCAACTAAAGGAAACAAGCTGAGAGTTGCTGGAGGGAGGTGGGTGGGGAGATGGGGTAACTGGGTGGTGGGCATTAAGGAAAGCACTTGATCTAATGAGCACTGGGTGTTATATGCAACTGATAAATCACTGAATTCTACCTCTGAAACTAATAATATACTATATATTAATATAAAAAATAAAAATTAATAAAAATTAAAAATTGTAAATTATAATCCCCAAATTAATGAATCCATATATGTTCTTTTTTTTGGAAAGATTTTATCTATTTATTTGATGGAGAGACAGACAGCAAGAGAGGAACACAAGCGGGGGGAATGTGAGAGGGAGAAGCAGGCTTCCCACTGAGCAGGGAGCTTGATGCAGGGCTTGATCCCAGGACCCTGGGATCATGAACTGAGCCGAAGGTAGATACTTAGTGGCTGAGCCACCCAGGTACCCCTCAATATATGTTATTCTTAAAGTCTACAGCAGATAACTACTGTTTTTCTCAACTGGCATCTAATTATCTTTCATGAAACCTATCCCAGTTTCCCTCTGAGGGAAAACATTCTTCCTCACAGTTAATTCAGCATACTTTGTAGAATTCACTTATACTTAGTTCAGGACTACCATTTAGTAACCACCATGATTGGTTCAATGATAATGTATATTTATCCTACCAGAACCAAAACTATACCATGAGCCTTCTGCTGTAGATTCTGGGAAAGAAGAAAGTAGTAGCTGCCTTTGGACTGAAATCTGAAGAATGTGGGGTGTTTCAACTATTGCTGCCATGTTGTTACCATGCAAAGCCAGAGACTGGAGTCTAACACAGCAAAAAGCAGAGCTGGGACATTAAGAGATGTCAAATATTGAGAGTTCTGTTTCTAAATCCAGCTGCCTAAAGTCAGTCTTACTCCCAACATTCAATCTGATTAAACAAGTAGGAGTTGGCTTTGTTTCACTTTAAAAAAAAAATGTGATTCAAAACCAAAAATTCATTAATGATTAAAAATAAAAAGGCTCTATACAGGAATCATTTGAATTAATTAATGGATTTATTAATTTACTATTTATTACATATCCATTAGATGTCTGGCAATGCAAGTAGTAAAACATGATTTAGAAACCTTTTTGAATGATTTTAACTTTCATTTTTTTTCCTTCCTAGGACATCAAGCCCTCTTAAAGCAAAGATGTACTTGCCTGATATAATTTGAAGTCTCCTATACCAAAATAATTTTAGCATTGAAACAGAATTCTGTGGGTTAGAAGATTTATAGGATACTCATAGATAAATGTTATTGGTCTCCAATCACGTTTGATACACTGATACTACATAAAATATCACCTCCATAAAATGTTTCATTACATGGAAACATCAAAAAAAATAATTAGTCATGAATTAACACAGTCTTTTCAGAACTAAATGATTGATTAGTTTCCTTAAAAAAATGGGAATAGTATTTTATGGTACAATGAATAAATTGTTTAGTAGGTAAACCATGGACTCTGGGATAATACCTGGGTTTAATTTCTAGCTCTAACAGTCACAAGTTTATGACTTTGTCAAGTTGCTTAAGATTTTAAGACATTATTCCCTCATTTGTAAAGAAAATCATACGAACTATATGGATTTTTTAAGGATGTAAATTAGTAGGAATATAAAGCATGTAGTACATGACCTGATACTTAGTAATCATCCAATAATTGCTGGTTTTAAAATTTTTATCACAAGGGTGCCTGGGTGGCTGAGTTGGTTGAGTGACTGCCTTTTGCTCAGGTCATGATCCTGGAGTACCAGGCGTCTGCTTCTCCCTCTGACCCTCCCCCCCTCTCATGCTCTCTCTCACTCTCTCTCTCTCTCAAATATATAAAATCTTTTAAAAAAATTAAGAAAAATAAAATTAGTATCACAATAATGTAATGTTATAATAAGATAAATTGGGAGTTATGGGAGAAAAAACACAAACATTGAAATAAAAAACAACCTGACCTTTTTTTCTTACAATTTCTGTAATTTCTCAGTGATTTTGGAAATGGACACTTATTATTTCTTTAAAATTTTGGAAAGTTAAAAATTTGGCACTGTTCAAAATTATTTAAAACTATCATAAAATTGAGAAAATGCAACTATAAAGAAATAACTTAGATTTCTTTCTCTAATTTTGCCTTTCCTTGATATGATCTTGCTAAGTATGACATATAAGAAACTTATTATATTACTTAAGCTGTGAAGCACTGACAGAGTCCAAAAGTAAAAAAAAAAAATTCAAAAGATAGTTTTCATACTCATTATATGATATGATGGGGAAAGCAGGAAAAAACTGAATGGTAAATGAAAAGTAGTCTTCAAGTAAATACAATATTTTTGGGTCAAACTGCCTGTTTTTCAAAAGACCACTAAGTGGTATTTAAAAACTTTGTACCTTCTTTAGGATAGACAAAAACTTATATTTAAAGGGAAAAGCACATTAGTATGTTAACATCACAGGAACTTTGATAGATTTTGGTTTTCTGTTTTTTACTTTCGGGAATATACTAATAACATTTAACTAGAGATATTGAAATACTATATTAGCTGCTTCCAAGTTCTCTGTGAAGTCTCTTATATCACTTAAGTTACAGCATTTGTTCTCTTACCTGCAAAACAGTCATTATGTGTAAACTGAGATTTTAAGTGCATTATAGCTTATTTAACATAATTATATTTCGATACTTTATTTTAAAGCACTTTCAGAGATTTTATTATTTTTTTTAAAGATTTTATTTATTTATTTGACAGAGAGGCAGGCGGGGGGGGGGGGGGGGAAGCAGGCTCCCTGCTGAGCAGAGAGCCTGATGTGGGGCTGGATCCCAGGACATTGAGATCATGACCTGAGCCAAAGGCAGAGGCTTTAACCCACTGAGCCACCCAGGTGCCCACTTTCAGAGATTTTAAAGCTTCTGCTCCCTTCTTAGTTCTATCTATGAATCATAATATATTCAGGCCAACTTGTTTATGTAACCCATTATCATGCTATTTTCACTGCCGTCCCTTAATTTCTAAAAAGTATCACATGATAACAGTTGAACATTGATTCTTCCAGAATTACAGAGTTGTTTTCTTAACTCCCAAAGTCATGCCCCCAGAGACAATCCTGTGGATTTTTATGATATGCCTTTAGGAATCTGAAATAGAATGATTTTTCAGTGCATATTGCTACACCCTCCTTCATGAGGTTAGTGCACTCCTTGCACATAGGATTCACTATTTTGCAGGGTTGTCATTAATAAAACTTTTATATTCTCAACTTAGCTTTTATAGTAACTGTTATAATGTAATGACAGGCAGCAAAGTCATGGCTGCAAGGCTCTTGGGCAAGTCTAGGCTGGAGAGAAAGAAGTTGCAGAAACAATCTGGGGAGATTTACAAAACTCATCTGGATAATACGATTATCTACCTATAGGATGGAAACAGCATTCAACTCCAAGGGGGCTCAACAATCTTTGATCTGATCAAGGCTATTCTCAAGGGGTTTATGGGAAGAATAGGACAAAGGCATTAGGTTTGGTTAGGTGCTTGCAAGACTGGACCTATAATATCGAAAATATTGTTTTCCCTCACTTCCGCCACCACACAAACTTCCCTTCACTGTAAATTAAAATTTAAACAATAGCAAAACTTTAAATAAACATAAGATAATCTTTTTAAAGTACTGAGTCTCCCACCGTGACTTACTTTTTAATATAAAACCCTCATATGTTGGTAATGTTATAAAAAGGCCTAAACTTCTCCCAGGGAATATTGAGAAAATATCCCCAGTTCTTGATAGCATCTGTGTTAAACTATCATAAATGGAGAGGAAAAGCCTTTAGGAACAGAACAAGATGGTTTCATCCAGGCTCACCTGGCTAGAGCTTATAGAATCCAAAATCACACCCAGAAATAACCCAGAATAGGAACTAGGAATAGTGAGTTCAAAAGTCCCAGCAGCAAACCAGTCACAGTCAACAGGAATAGATGAAGCTGCAGTTCAAAGTTCACAGGACGGAAAAGCAACAGATATCCAAATGAAAACACAAAACAAAACAGACTACATTCAAACATACTTCTTAAAGGGCCAGGCTGTCTAATATATTTACAATTTTGATTGTAATAAATAGTAAATATTTATTTACTTTTGTAAATAAATTGTAATAATTTGTAATTATTACAAATTTTTTTTGTAATAATTGTAATTGTACAATAATTGTGATTGTAATAAATTAGTAAATATTTACTAATTAAGAAATTGGCAGGGCTGATTCTACCTGATACGGCCTTCAGTATCAGAGGTAGTTAGACGAGACTTGACACGGTGAAGAAAAATATGCTTCTTTTGTATATTCCTTGGCTTCAAATGTCTGTGTGTTAAATTAGGAAACTCTGCAGTGGAGATTCATGCATCAGAAATAAGCATTAGCATTCAAACATCTATGCAGTTCAAAGTAATTCCTTTAAAAACATTGTTCTTCATTTTTCAAGAAAGATAGACTAACTCTCCTCTTTTTTTTTTTTTAAGATTTTATTTATTTATTTGACAGAGAGAAAGACAGAAAGAGAGGGAACCACTAGTAGGGAGAGTGGGAGAAGGAGAAGTAGGCTTCCCACCGAGCAGAGACCCTGACCTGATTCAGGGCTTGATCCCCGGACCCTGGGATCATGACCAGAGCTGAAGGTAGACGCTTAATGACTGAGCCACTCGGGCTGCCCTCCCCTCTCCTAATATCATTACAATTGCATCAATAATCTAAACTTGACTTCCTGGAAGTGGAAAAGACTTTATAATTGTTGAAAAATTAACATCTGTATCCTTTGAGGAACTGGAATTACTATGACCATCATGTAATTGTGTAACAATTTCTATGAAAGAGGTAGTATAACTGACTCTTGTTTAAAATTAGTCTATATGTACTTTATTTACATTTTTAATAAGGGGATGCATCCATATATTTAGGAAGGGAAGGTGTTCTATATATTACTTAATGATTAAATCAATACACAATACTACATTACCCAACTATTAATAGTAGTTTTCTCTGAGGGTAGAAATTTAGAGCTTAGTCAAGCTTTACATAATGTTTCTGCAATTTTGTAGGCAGATATTAATTTCAATAATAATATAGAAATACTTTTATGAAAATATAAATCTAGAAGCCTTATTTCATCTTAATTCAATGAGAGTAACTAATTAGAGAAAAATATAGTTATTTATCTACTATTGACAATTTTTTTTAAGAGAGAGAAAAAGAAAGAGAACAGAAGAGGGAAGGAGGGAGAGAGAGAACCTTAAGCAGGCTCTGTGCTTGCACAGAGCCCAACCTGGGGCTGGATCTAATGACCCTGAGATCATGACCTGAATGGAAATTAAGAGTTGGATGCTTAACTGACAGAGCTACCCAGACACTCTATCTACTATTGACCAGCTATTTAAAATACATATGGCAGTATCAATCAGTATAGGCATTAAGCCCTTTATGTCATGTCATTTTGTCAAAAAGTTACTCTTTTCCATATCTCCTACAATGAAAGTTTTGAGTCTTCACTGTGTATTAATAGCATTTTATCAAAGGTTTTCCTTGCATTCATCATGCCCCCAGTTACAGCACTGCATCAAAGGAGAAGACACAGCATAGCAAATAGTGGCTTTTATCCTCTTGTGCAGTAATAACTAAGATTAAAGATAAGTGATTTTATTGACCAGCGCTATAGGATTTATGGCTTCATAGATTATTAAATACTTGCATCTCATCAACTTCTGTCAATAAAGATGGATTCTAATTTTCAAACATACACCCAATCAAAGTAGAGTAAATTATACATACGCAAGGTGAACCAGAAACAACATGCACATGTAACTACTCTTGGGCTGCATTAAAATGTAGCTTGATGAAATAGAGATTATCTTATCGACAACAGTTAACAGATGTGTACAAACACAAACACCACTACAATGTAATTTCAAATCCGTTTTTCTCTTACTAGGTACACACATCCTCTTCATTCTCTGCTATGTTATATGAAAGTATGCTGCTGAAAAGTATGCTGCTGAATGTGTTCTTAAAATCTATGAATAAGAGAAATAGGGGTGAAATGAGAACACAGCAAATGGGAAGTAAAATATGGTGAGAAAATAACTTTGTGATTTTTTTTACATATGGTATGTTGTGAAAATGTATACACAACTCAAATGATTCTGCATTACTGGCAGTGATGGTCACACGTCAGCAATCTTTCTTATCTTTTTAAACTCAGAATCAACTCCTAGTTGACATGATTTCAACATGTTTATGTCCCTATTTCTTTATGATGCTGCTAAAGAAATTACCACCCTTGCCCACAATCACACTTGGCCTAACAACCCCAATGCTATCTTTCTTCACCTGAAATTTGCTCCTCACTTTTCCTATAGGCATAAATCCAGTGCCACTGAAAAAGTCCTCATTTTTGTCTCTTTGCTCATATTGTGGATAATTATTATAATGGTCTTTCTATGCCTAGAGGAGGAAAGTATTTCCACTCCATTCCCTATGAGAGAGAGGTCCCTTTCTCTGACCCGCCTTATTTATTCCCCCTGACAGAATGAATAAAATAGGTCATTGTTTCATCATGCCATTGGGAAAAGGCCCAATATGAATGTCCTGCTTACTCTTTTTGGTCCTCTTTCCTCTCCCTCAGAGCTACCTTCCTAATGTCTTTTCTCCTTGAACAGTAAGCTCTCAGGGAATAGAGGGTGGGCCAGGGAGTGAGGACAGCTGGTGTAGGAGGCTTGCCATTGACCAGCTGCCTCCTCTGCTTATTCTGTAACAGGGTGGGCAAGTTCATGTGGGAGTGGAGTACAGTGGGGAAACAGAAAGTGCATTTTGGCCTCAGTTTCACACTGTGGCTCCTCTCCAGCTCTATCTGATCTTTCCATCCCTTATTGTAGGGATTGTTTTCCCACTGGCTCAGAACACTTATAACCTATGTAGAATATTAAGGTTCCAAGCTTAAAAATCCCAACTCAGAAATGCCTATGCTCATTCTTGTGATATTACAATGAATACATACTAATCTTACTCAGAATAATACCAATCTTTCAAGTAAAAAAAAAAAATATATATATATATATATATATATACACACACACACACACACACACACTTAGAAGCCTTATTTTATCTCATTAACAAAACCCTCAGGACAGGGAATCACTTTGATCACTAAAATCAAACACTAAAGATTGTTTGATTTTACACTCTTTTACACCCCGGCTCATGTTAATTTTTACTTACCTACATAAATACATCTTCCCCACTAAATGAGCTTTACATGTATGGGAAATGAGAAACAGATATAATTTCAATATAGACACCAACACACATACATATACAACTGGACACAGGAACTGTCCCAGTCAACTATGTCACACATGAAAATGCACTTGTATATGGACATTTACCTACTTAAAGGTAGGGATCCATACACAAATATAGCACATTTCAAAAGAGTACGTGTCAACTCAAATTAAATGGTTTTAATTCATTTAATTTATTTAAATGGTATATTTGAATGTCTCTGATCAGTAGAAAGTGTTTTCTATCTTGCTTTGTAGGCTTTTCTTGGCAGTTGTGTTTCTATTCTCCTTTTAACTTCCTCTTTAGACTGACTTGGAAGAGCAGCTCATGTCTCCCCAACCACCACTGAAAATTGTACAGTACAGTGCACATAGATGTTTACTGAATATTTTATTTGTTAATATATTAGCAAACACATCTGAGGAAGACCCTATGGATGGACATATAGGAAAGATCCAGGCATAGGTTCCTGGCAAAACACATGAAACTGAGAGAAATATGATGCTGAATAAAAGCCTGAGTTTGAGATATGAGCAAGTGATATTGTTGGTTAGCAATAAAGAGATTGGGAATAAATAGGGAGGTAAAACAGACTAGTTGTCTAACAAAGTAGCTCCAGGATTTTGGCATCAATCATGCAGAATTAACATCCTCAGTAATCCCATAGGATGATTTAAAATACCATTTTCTCAAATTATTCATTACTTAATTTATATAAACATTGGGCTATTTAAAAACCACACTGAATATTCATTCAATCTCATTCTTTTATGTTTCTAAGTTGTTTGATTTAACTCAGCAAAAACCTTAAACCTTTGAGTGCCTGGGTGGCTCAGTCATTAAGCTTCGGCCTTTGACCCAGGTCATGATTCCAGGGTCCTGGGATAGAATCTCACATCGTGCTCCCTGCCCAGCAGGGAGTCTGCTTCTCCCTCTAACTTTCCCTGCCCCATGCTCTCTCTCTCTCTCTGAAATAAATAAAATCTTAAAAAAAAAAAAAACCTTAAAACCTTAAAATTTAGTGCAATGGCTAGATCATGCTCATTTCCCAAAACATGAGTAACTTCTCAGAAATTGTTATACTTGCACTACAAGTAAAAATTATTTTAAAAGCGGAAAGGCTGTCACTTAATCTCTTTTAAAAATTAATACTAAATCTTTTTTTTAAGATTTTTTTATTTATTTGACAGAGAGAAACACAGCGAGAGAGGGAACACAAGCAGAGGGAATGGTAGCGGGAGAAGCAGGATTCCTGCGGAGAAGGGAGCCCGATGTGGGACTCGATCTCAGGACCCTGGAATCATCACCTGAGCCGAAGGCAGACACTTAACGACTGAGCCACCCAGGCACCCCTAAATCTGTTTTAATGTAATTCCTCAAACCTAAGTGCAATCAGAAAACAGTACATTCTGCCTTGTTCTTTTGTTATTCACATATCTTTTTTCTCATAATGTCAGATCTCAGCTCATAATAGCTATATTTAATTAGTTGTTTTAAACTATAAATTTCTCTAACAGGATTCTACAAATTACAAATATAAATCGCATTATTTTTATTATAGAAATGATAACATTACTTATTGATGTACATGAGAACACCATAATTAAATTGGGTATATGCGGTTTTATATATGAACTCAAGGGTGGTGTTCTAACTTATTCCATTTCTAGAACTGAAAATCATGATCAAAGAAAGTAGGAGGTACATTTGAAGAAAAGTTAAAAAATCAAAATCTGCATTGTGTTTAAGCCTAGATAATGGAAAGAAGGAGGGAGAAAGGGATAGAAAATGAACATTATAATAACATGATCTTTGCCGTAAGACTAAAAAGGAAAGAGTGCTTTACAAATAGCTAGAGTCCTTACCAGAGTTTATAATGCTTTCCTCAGCAAATAAGTTGAACGCAAATGAATAATTTTTCAGGTGACATAACACTTGCAACTCTAGAAGACAACTCACATTTCCATTCTGAAGAATTCTATGATAAACAAGTTATTTTATCTGATATACAGTGACAGATGATTAAGACAGTGCATTATACTGTATTCAGAATTCTTTTTTCAAGACTATCAATCCAACCATAATGGTATGTTATAAAAGCATGCACACTTGGACAATTCCTCTCATAACAATAGCATTCCAAATGTTTCTGCAGATGTTTGGTGAAGATTGCTTTTGTGACAAGAATGGATGTTTAGATGCTTATAAGCATAAAAATCTAACACAAGAACAAGGAGAAACATTCTCCCATCAGAGTTAAATTTGTTCCTCTCAAGTAGTTTGGAACTGAAGTTTCAGTGTGGAACACTGAGTTTAATAAGCTTTTATCCATATTACAGAATAATGTATATTATATCACCATTTTTAATGGAGCAGAGTATCTCCCCTAAGAAACAAAGCTTTGTTTAAGACTATACAGGGAGGGGCACCTGGGTGGCTCAGTCGTTAAGCGTCTGCCTTCGGCTCAGGTCATGATCCCAGAGTCCTGGGATCGAGCCCCACATCGGGCTCTTTGCTCAGCAGGGAGCCTGCTTCTCCTGCTACCATTCCCTCTGCTTGTGTTCCCTCTCCAACTGTGTTTCTCTCCGTCAAATAAATAAAATCTTTAAAAAAAAAAAAA
>CM053604.1:62331982-62344991 GCA_028646535.1 Procyon lotor | reverse complement strand
AGACTATACAGGGAAAGAATTTATTAAATTCTTTTTAATTTAATCTTGACATTAAAGAATGTCAAGAATTTATTATATAAACAATGAGTCCAGATTCTACTTAGTTATTTAGCAGCAGGACAGTAGACAATGTGACTATAAACTGAATTAGCAATATAAAGAGTTGATGAGGATCCACCAACCTGTATTTGGCCACTAGAGCCATCAACAATGGTTGATCCTGATGGATGTTGCAATTGCTAATACTCTTAGTTTTTCCCCTACTTCCTTCTGTAGCACTAAAATAATAGTCACAATTGAGGTAAAATGTTCCCTCTTTTTTTATTAGAACATACATCTATCATATGAATCTATTAAATATATTATATGAATCTATTAAATAGTTTTTCTATAAAAAACAAAAGGAATTAAAGACTCTGGTACTGAGAGAATTATAGAGATATTAATGGCAATTTTCCATTGTTCCGGTGTATTTATTGTTACATCCATCCTTTTCCATTTTGTTTTCATTCATCCTGTTCCTATATGACTTAATTTACTATTTATACCTAAAATTTTCCTTTTCTTTATTAAAGCTTTTACATAAATTACAGTTAGTTAAAACTACACTGTAATATTAGTTTCAGGTATACAATACAGTGCTTCAACAATTCCCTACAACACCCAGTGCTTATCTCAGCAAGTGCCCTCCTTTTTTTTTTTTTTACTTTATGGAATGCTTCACGAATTTGCATGTCATCCTTGTGCAGGGGCCATGCTGATCCTCTCTGTGTCATTCCAATTTTAGTATATGTGCTGCCAAAACGAGCACAGCAAGAGCTCTCCCTAATCCCATCACCTATTTTACCCATCCTATCACCCACTTCCTGGCTGATAACTATCAGTTTGTTCTCTATAGTTAAGAGTCTTTTTCTTGGTTTGCCTCCTCCTCTCTTTTTATATCCCCTTTCTTTGTTTCTTAAATTGACATACGAGGGAAACTATACAATATTTGTCTTTCTCTGACTGACTTATTTTGCTTAGCAAAATACTCTCTAGCTCCATCCAGGTTGTTGCAAATGGCAAGATTTCATTCTTTTTTAAGGCTGAATAATATTCCATTGTATATGTATACCACATCCTTTTTATCCATTCATCAAATGATGCACACTTGGGCTGTTCTCATGATTTGGCTATTGTAGATAATGCTGCTATAAACTTCAGGGTGCATGTATCCCTTTGAATTAAGGTTTTTGTGTTCCCTAAATACCGAGCAGTACTATTGCTGGATTATAGGATGGTTCTATTTTTAACTTTTTGAGGAACCTCCATACTGTTTTCCACAGTGGCTAAACCAGCTTGCATTTCCATGAATAGTGCAAGAAGGTTCCCCTTTTTCCACACCCTGCCTATACCTGTTGTTTCTTGTATTGTTGATTTTACCCATTCTGACAGGCGTGAGGTAATATCTCATTAAAGTTTTGATTTGCATTTCCCTGATGAACAGTGATGTTGGGAATCTTTTCACATGCCTATAAGCAATCTATATGTCTTTTTCAGAAAAATATCTACTCATGTCTTTTGCCCATTTTTAATTGGATTATTCATTTTTTTTCAGTGTTGAGTATTATGTTCTTTATATATTTTGGATACTAACCCTTATCAGATATGTCATTTGCAAATATTTTCTCCCATTCTGTAGGTTGCCTTTTAGTTTTGTTGCTTCCTTTGCTGTGCAGAAGCTTTTTATTTTGATGAAGTCCCAATAGTTTATTTTTGTTTTTGTTTCCCTTGCCTCAGGAGACATATGTAATAAGAAGTTGCTATGGCTAATGTCAAAGAAATTTCCCCTCTAGGATTAATGGTTTCAGGTCTCACAGTTAGGTCTTCTTTCCATTTTTAATTTATTTTTGTGTTTGGTATAAGAAACTGGTCCATTTTCATCCTTTTGCATGTTGCTTTCACGTTTTCCCAACACCACTGTTGAAGAGATTGTCTTTTTTCCATTGGATATTCTTTCCTGCTTAGTCAAAGTTTTACTATATAGTTGTGGTTCATTTCTGGGTTTTCTATTAAGCTCCTCTGATCTATGTGTTTGTTTTTGTGTCAGTACTGTATTATTTTGATAATTACAACTTTGTAATACAACTTGAAGTCTGGAATTGTGATGCCTCCAGCTTTGCTTTTCTTTCCAAGATTGTTTTGGCTATCTGGAATCTTCTGTGGTTCCATACAAATTTTAGGATTTTTGTTCTAGATTTGTGAAAAATGCTATTGATATTTTGGCAGGTATTGACTTGTATGTATAAATTGATTTGCATAGTATAGACATTTTAACATTTGTTCTTCCAATGCATGAACACAGAATGTTTTTCCATTCTTTTGTGCCATCTTCAATTCCATTCATCAGTGTTTTATAGTGTTAAGAGTATATTTCCTTCACCTCTTTGGTTAGGTTTATTCCTATGTTATCTTACTGTTTTTGGTGTAATTGTAAATGGGACTGATCCCTGATTTCTCTTTTGGCTGCCTCATTATTGGTCTATAGAAATCCAACAGATTTCTGTATATTTTGGTCTACAGAAATCCAACAGATTTCTGTATATTGATTTTGTATTCTGCAACTTTACTGAATTCATTTATCAGTTCTAGCAGTTTTTTGGTGGAGTCTTTCTAGTTTTCTGCATATAAAGTATCATGTCATCTGTGAAGAATGAAAGTTTTACTTCTTCCCTATCAACTTGGATGCCTTTTATTTATTTATTTATTTTTGCTGTCTGACTGTTGAGGTAGGACTTCCAGTACTATGCTAAATACAGTGGTGAGAGTGGACATTCCTGTCTTGTTCCTGACCATAGAGGAAAAGCTATCAGTGTTTCCCCAATTAGGATGATATTAACTGTGAGGTTTTCATAGATGGTCTTTATTATGTTGAGGTATGTTTCCTCTAAACCTAGCTTATTGAGGGTTTTAATCATGAATGGATATACACTGCCAAATGTTTTTTCTGAATCTATTGAAAGGTCCATATGGTTCTTATCCTTTGTTTTGCTAAAGTGGTAAATATAGTGCTGATTGGCAAATATTGAACCATACTACCAAAGCAAGAATAAATCCCACTTGGTTGTGGTGAATGACTTTTTTTAATTCATTGTAGGATTCAGTTTGCTATTATTATATTGAAGATTTTTACATCCATGTTCATTAAGGATATTGGTCTGTAGTTCTCTTTTTTTAGAGGAGTCTTTATCTGGTTTATGTATCAGGGTAATGGACTGGCCTCATAGAATGAAATTGCAAGTTTTCCTTCCTTCCTATTGTTTAGAATAGTTTGAGGAGAATAGGTATTAACTCTTCCTTACATGTTTGGTAATATCTCCAGTGAAGCTCTCTGGCCCTGGACATTTGTTTGTTTGGGAGATTTTTTAATACTGATTCAATTAATTTCCTTGCTGGTTATCAGTCTGTTCAAGTTTTCTATTTCTTCCTGTTTCAGTCTGTATGTGTCTAGGAATTTGTTCATTCCTTCCAGGTTAAAATGTCTATATGCAAACATAATATTTTCTTATAATTGTTTGCATTTCTGTAGTGTTGGTTGTTATTTCTCCTCTCTCATTTGAGATTTTATTTATTTGGGTCCTTTCTCTTTTCTTTTTGATAATTGCTAGAGATTTATCAATTTTATTAATTTTTGCAAAGAACTAGCTCCTGGTTTCATCAATCTATTCTATTATATTTTAGCTTCTATCCATTTATTTCTACTCTAATCTTTATTATTTCCTTCCTTCTGCTGGCTTTAGGCTCTGTTTGTTGTTCTTTTTCTAGCTCCCTTAGGTTTAAGGTTAGGTTGTTTATTTGAGATTTTTCTTACTTCTTGAGGTAGGCCTGTATTGGCATACACCTCCACTTTGGCAGCATCCCTAAAGTTTTGGACTGTTGTGCTTTTATTTGTTTCCATGATTTTTTTTTTTAATTTCTTCTTTTGTTTCCTGGTTGACCCATTCATTGTTTCATAGAATGCTGTTTAGTCTCCATGTTTTTGTGGTCTTTCCAAATTTTTGTTGTTGTTTTTGTTTTGCAGTTGAATTCTTGTTCCATAGCATAGTAGCCAGGAAAGGTGTATGGTATGATTCTGATATTTTTTGTATTTGTTGAGGCCTGTTTTGAGAGCTAATATGTGATCTATTCTGGAGACCATCCATGTGCCTCAAAAAGAATGTGCACTCTTCTGTTTTACAATTGAATGCTCTAATATAAGTCCATCTGGTCCAGTGCGTCATTCAAAGCCATTGTTTCTTTGTTTATTTTCTGTTTAGATGATCTGTCCATTGCTGTAAGTGGGGTGTTCAAGTCCCCTACTATTCTTGTGTTATCAATTATCAATTGATTAAAAAATCATTAACAATTTATGTTGGTTATTAATTGTTTTATATACTTCAGCGCTCCCATGTTGGGGGCATAGATATTTACAATTGTTATATATTCTTGTTGGAATGTCCCCTTTATGATTATATAATGCCTCGTTTCTTTTCATAGTCTTTTTTTAGAGTTACTTTGTCCAATACAAGTATTGCTACTTCCCCTTTCTTTTGACACCCATTTATGTGTTAAATATTTTTCTACCCCCTCACTTTTAATCTGCAGGTGTCTTTAGGTCTAAAATGAGTCTCTTGTAGGCAGCATATTGATGAGTCTTGATTTTTATCCATTCTGACACCCTGTGTATTTTGATTGGAACCTTTAGTCCATCTACACTCAAAGCAATTATTGATAGACATATTTTTGCCATTTTATTAACTGTTCTGTTGTTGTTTCTGGGGAATATCTCCGATTCTTTCTTGTCTTTGTCACTTTTGGTCTCTTCTTTGTACTCAAAGAGCCCCCCCTTAATACTTCTTGAGGGGCTGGTTTAGTGGTCACTAATTCATTTAGTTTTTGTTTAGGAAACTCTCTATCTCTTTCTACTGTGAATGATAGCCTTGCTGGGTAGAATATTCTTGGCTGCTGATTTTTCCCATTCAGCACTTTGAATATATTATGCCACTTTCTTATGGCTTCCCAAGTTTCTGTTGTGACATCTCTAACTAGTGTTATGGATTTTTCCCTTGTAAGTTAAAAGGACTTCTTTTATCTTGCTGCTTTTAATATTTTTCCTTATCACTATATTTTGTAAATTTAATTACAATATATCCCGGTGTCTTGGGAAATGGTACCGTTTGTTCCCAGAGAGGCATCTCTGTGAATGCTGCCTCTCAGGGTACTGCTCCTAGAATAGCAAATAATCTCCACCACCATCCCCCTATCCTCTTGTGCCCCAGGCATCCTTTAGATTACTGTTTCCGCACTGTCTTCCTCTAAGTTTTTTGACTTCCTTCTCTCCAGTAGCTGCCCAGTGCCTTCTGCGCTCTATCCCAGCCAAGATGGCTGAGCTTTAAAACTTCAGGCTTTAGAAATGGCGCAAGCAGGGCCTTATGCTGGTCTTCTGGTGGAGGGGCCTGCCATGCTGGGACTGATGTAAGCTTGACTGAGAAGGGCAGTCCGACCAGAGCACAAGGGTGTGGGTCTTGGTGTAAGCAAGTTAGGCAGTCAGTTTGGTGCTGAGCCACCTCCCTTAAGGGGATCTATGTTTATATTGAGGTTCTGAGGAGGAAAATGGTACCAGCCTGTTCCTTTTTTCCCCAGAGAGTCATCTCCAAGAATGCTGCCTCTCAGGGACACTCTCTGAGAAGAATGATAATCTCTCTTCAGTTTTTCCCAAGCATTTTTCAAACCACTGTTTCCATACTGTTTGACCCCAGGTTGTTTTCTCCCTTCTCTTCAGGAAGAGCACACTGCCCTTTGGAATCTATCACAAACAAGCCTGCTTATCTTTAAAACTCCAGGCATTAAGACCCTCTGCTTATAAGAACTCATGATATTCAATCCCTCTCACTTCCCAAGCCAAAGGCTTTGGGGAAATGTTCTTCTTGCCCTTTCCCTTGTATGCTCCCCTCTCTTTCACTCTTCTCCATGACCACAGGTCCCTCTGCTCTACAGTACCTATGATCCATTTCTCTCCTGAAACAAGTTTCTGTACCACCTACCTTCTTAAATGTGGCCTCTTCTCTCCCATTAGTTGTGGAAGTTGTGGAGTTTGTTCTGTCAGCATTCAGGTTGATTTTGGAGGTATTTAGGATGAACTGAAAGCCATCTAACTGTGTTCATGGGACAAGATGAGCCTGGGCTCCTCCTATTCTACCACCATCTTCCTCCCTAAAATTTTCCTACTTGGATATATTTCTCTTTTAATTATGCATTCCTTGAGACCAGGGAATTTTTTTATACTAATTGAAGTGTTTACAATCTAATATTATAGTTTGTAAATGTAGCACAAGGTTTATGAGCACTCAATAATGCAGATAATGATGGTTATTATTATTATATTATATTATCAATAGAAGCAATGATTTCCAGAATAAAATAAGAAAATTATACTTTGATTAGCAAGGAAAATATGATTTTGATTCAAGAATTTTTCAATTATACTATAACTAATTATATTATTTTTAAAATAGCATGAACCAGAAAATAAGATTAATCATACACTTAAATTAGTTTTTAATGACCTAACTGGTTTCAACACACACACACACACACACAAAATGTGAAGTAAACCAACACAGCACATTTTTAGGAATTATCAAGATTTCAATAAGTTAATGAGAATCTAATGTCTCACTATCATTTATTTTTGTTGACTTAAGTTTATTGAAGATTCATTAAGGTACTTATATATGAATCTAATTTTGATGGGGATGAAAACAACTTTATGTTTGAAATATATTGCAAAGAGCTTCTACCGATCATAATGCTGCAATGTTTGAAAGATACATGATTTCACGTCTAATCTGACAACACTTAATAATGAACAAATATCCTATGTCATATGTCTAAAGTGTCTTGTATTATAAAGACAGGGGTCTCTGTGCTGACTGAGCCTGGTAAGTGGTGTACTATATCAAATAATCAGATTTTTCTCAAATGTGAAAATAAATATCCAAATTAAAAAAAAAAACTATGGAGATTCTGTTTCCATTATTTTATGCAAATTTATAAAGGTTGGTTGACAGTCAGGGATGAAGGATTGTTTTCTTATGGAATTGGCCAAGGACTGAGATCTGAAAAACAAATAGGAGTTAACTAGGTAAGAAGAAATTTAAAAAAAAAAAAGCTAAGTGCCAGTATCCTGCAGTAACAAGAGGCAGAGAAGAATCAAGAAGAAAAGTTCACTGTGGCAGAGCAGAAAGGCAGGGGAAACCTGAAACAAGATGAGGCTAGAAGGACAAGGAGGGCCAGATTTTACAGGCCCTTGGAAACACATTAAGCTTTTCTTAAATGTGCAAGGGTGAATCTAGAATTATAGTCAGATGATCAGACGTAGATTTCAAAGAACAATGAAAACAAACACAAAACAAAAAATAAAACAGAAGTGTCCATAGTAGATTGTAACAATAGAAGAAAATAGGTCAGGCTGGACTATTGAAGAAATAACAATGAAATATTTAATTAAATCATTCTACTCCCCTGGATGTCATTCTTCTCAAATGTAAAATAAGGGTTGTCCTAGGGTTGTCAGACTCCCCTTCCATGTGTAACATTCTATGATTTGGGTATTTGGAAAGTGAAATATGTACTTAATGGCCAGGATACTGGTGATAGAAAGTAAAGTTGCTAAAAGCTGAGGCAGACATCTCTCCAGGGCAAATGATCTCCTTAATCCTACTGCAACAGAGTTATTTTAAATTGGAAAACTGAAAAGATAATGAAAAATTTTTATTTCTGTTTTCAGGGAACAAATTAGCCTTTTCAGAAAATTGCATATAGTTTGCCCAGGGGAACGAAGTGATTTCTTTTAACTCAGCTAAAGGGTTATTTTAATGCTTTCAGGAGTAATAAGAGAATTTTTTGCAGGTTGAAAAAAAAAAAAAGGTATAGACAAATATAAAATTATCCAAGCGTCTTTTGGAGTCATTTCTTAACTGTTTTGTCACTCCACATTTGCCATTGTACCACTGTAGACACTCTATGACTTCAAGTATAGGGACAACGAGTATTAATTTCAATTTTTGTCTCTAATCTTAATCTATCTCTGTAATTTCAAACCCATATTTCCCACAAACTCCTAATCATCAATAATAATGGTAAAAAGATAAGAAGAGAAAAAAAATAAATGTAATTCTAAATATTAATGAACCATAGATTATAAAAGTCCTACTTCTGGATGATAATGAAAATACAATTTATTAAATCTTCAAGTACAGAAAAAGCCATCCTTAGAGGGAAATATATAGACTTAAAGGATGACATTAGAAGAAGGAAAGGCTGGTCACCTGGGTAGCTCAGTCATTGAGTGTCCAACTCTTGATTTTGGCTCAGGTCACAATCTCAGGGTTGTGAGATCTAGCCCTGCATGGGGCTCCATGCGGGCTGGGGAGTCTGCTTAAGATTCTCTCTCTCTCTCTCCCTCTCCCTCTGCACCTTTCCCCACCCACACACACTCTCTCTAAAATCAATCAATCAATCAATCAATCTTAAAAAAGAGAGAGAGAGAGAAAAGAAGTAAAGGCTAAGAATTAGAGTTAAAAATCTAACATTAGAAGTTAGGAAAAAAACAGAATTACCCAAATTATAAAGCAGATAGAAAATACTACACTTATGGGTAGAAATTGATGAAAAGAAAAAAAGGAGGAACAATTAAGTAGAATGACTGATAAAAATAGCCAGACTTTCAGCCAATTCTAAAAAATTAAGAACAAAAGAGAGAAGGCAAACAAAAGCATTAGAAATTAAAAGCAGGTCTACGGCCATACCACCCTGAACGCGCCCTATCTCGTCTGATCTTGGAAGCTAAGCAGGGTCGGGCCTGGTTAGTACTTGGATGGGAGAAATTAAAAGCAGGACATGAGTATAAATATCACAGGGAGTAAAAAGATAAAAATA
Organism: Procyon lotor; assembly: GCA_028646535.1. Lineage (NCBI taxonomy): Eukaryota > Metazoa > Chordata > Mammalia > Carnivora > Procyonidae > Procyon > Procyon lotor. The sequence goes on along the minus strand of CM053604.1, from coordinate 62,336,033 downwards.
TTATCAACAATTTTATATCAAAAATATTTAAAGTTTAGGTGAAATGGAAAAATTTGAAATAAAAACTGCTAAAACCAATTCAGGAAGAAAATAAAAATAGGTTTAGTTATAAAATGTTTCTTTTTAAATAGGTATCATTTTAAAAATAAATATAAAATCTTCCCAGAAAAACACCAGAACCCCACATTTTTACAGGAAAATTCTTATGAATATTGAATAATACCAATAATTATACTCTTTCAGAAATGGAAAAGAGGTAACGTTATCCCCTTGACAAACACTCAATATCATCTATGAAGCCTGAAATAACCTTGTTTTTAACTCACCAGAGCAAGACAAAACAAGAAAACAAATTCACAGGTGAACCTCACTCATATAACAGATAACAAAATCCTAAAGAAAATAGCAAACCAAATCCAGTAATTTCTAGGAGAAAATATGTAATATATTGTGCTTATTCCAAAAATGACAGATTGCTTCAAATTAGAAAATCTACTAATATAATTAGTACATTAAAATATCAGAGACAAAAAATTCATGTTTATGAAACAAAACTAAATTATTCGACAAGTACCATACCTAATAATGACATTTTGAAAGCATTCCAGGAATGAAAAAAATATGTCCATGCTATTTCTATTCAACACTGTATTATTAATTTTAGCTAGTACAATTGTATAAGGATAATTTTAAAAAGCAACAGAAAATTAGAATAAAGTTATCATTATTTATAGATAATATGTTTTACTTTTAAAATTAATAACTGGCAATATTGCTGGATATAAGATCAATATATCAAAATTATTTTCCCTTTATCTTTCAATTTTTAATATTCATAGGTATTTTAACTACCATTCTTTCTGAGGAAGATAAACTACAGCTTTATATGATGTGAGGGCATATTTAGACCCTGCATACAGAGAAAAGTTGAGCACAATCTTTACTACTAACACAAATTAAGTATGACTTATGCCTACACCACCAGGGAGTCAAAAGTGGTTTTTTCCATCCTTTTTTTAAAATATTTTATTTATTTATTTGACAGAGAGATCACAAGTAAGCAGAGAGGCAGGCAGAGAGACGGGGTAGCAGGTTCTCTGCTGAGCAGAGAGCCCAATGCAGGGCTTGATCCCAGGACCCTGAGATTATGACCTGAGCCAAAGGCAGAGGCTTTAAACTACTGAACCACCCAAGAGCCCCAGTTCTAGTTTTTTCAATAGGATTTCTTCAACACATATATATTTAGTTAGTTTTTTTTATTTTTAACTAATCCATTTAGATAAGTTTTACTGAAATCTAAAATCCAAAAGTTTCAGGTAATATTTCTGTGGTTATAACAAGAGTTCGTCTCTATTTTTCCTGATATATGTTAATCTAACATCTAGACCTTTAATGAACAAAGTTATATACAAATATTTTAAATATACATAATTATTCTAAATCCAAAATTCTAGAATTCAAAACTCAGAAAAGCAAATTTTACACTGTTAAAACCAAAGCTAATCACTCAAAGGGAAATCTAGAAGTTTTGAAAAGAGACATTCATTTCTAAATTGATTCATACATTTTTAATCAATGAATAAACATTTTCATTTCTCAAACTAAAACTAATAAATCTCTTATTCTGTGATGACACTATTATAAGCTATGAATATTTAATTACATTTTCCAAACTCTCTCTCTTTGCTGTGTAGACTAAGAGACTGTTGCAATGCATATTGTTACTGGAACTGAAGGAGTACAAAAGTAATGAGGAGTGAATTGGTCACATATTAGTTATATGGCAGGCAGCCAAGTCTGGGAAGCCTTAAAAAGTATTGGGAGTAGAAATGGATGAAAGATGAGACTTTTATTTCAGGAGAATTTTGCTATTGAGATTAGATCTTTATGCTGAAAATCTGCAGCACTATTAACCTTGACCCAAGCCTAATGTTCATGTTTTTGTTTTTGATTTTTTTTTCCTTCTTCATCTAATTTTTCCCTGTGACAGCCAGTTCTAGCTGCCTATCTGATACCTGTTCTCTCTTTCTGCTTATAGAGAGAATCTTGATTCCTGACTCAACCTTCCTGCACAGGTACCAGAGTATACCAGCTAAACATATTTGCTCCTCCTAGCTCTTTTGCATTTATAAATGGCATGTAACACAATTCTAGACAATAAACTAATAGCAATAGTTGATCCCTGTCAAATGACTTATTTTCCAAGTAAAGATTCTCTGGGAAATAAACCTTGGAACCCTTCTTTTTTCTTCCTGCCTTGAATCCAGACACAATATGTACAATAGCCATTTCTTGTGACCATGATAACAAAAGCCACCTATTACGTTAATGAAACAAGGAGTTAGAAAGACAAGATAATTGTTAATGCATCTGGTACCCTGGGAATTAAAGTATTCCTTCTGGATAAAGGGACATCAGAGCCGTTCACTGACCTCTTTTTGCACACAGGTGACCTATCACTGGACCTAAGCTGCTCGGAAGTGCATCGCAGTCCTAAGAAAAAGTCCAGAAACTGACTAATTTCACTAAGGCAGTCTTCAGCATTGGATTGCTATTCCCAGATTTCCTGTATTTGAAACAAATAAATTCTGTGTTTATATAAATGTCAGTGGTACAGTTTTTGCTTATTCATTACCTATAGCCAAATGTATCACTGACTGATATCATTGCCCATGGATTTTACATTTATACATCTGTTATGAATATACATTTAAAACATAACTGTTATAGCCCTAAATAAAATATTACTCTATGTAATATTTTTGTTTTAAAATTTTTAAATTTTGTTAGAAATTTAAATTTAAAAAATCAAACTTTTTTTAAAACTAAAAAACCTTATACCCAGCATTTCACTCGTGTGAACAAATATGTACACACAGATAATATCTGTGAATTTCCTTCTAAACCCTTGTTGAGCACAATAAGCAATTAAATCATTGACACTGTAACATATAGCAAACTGCTAGGAAATAGGCCCTAAAGAGTGATACTCTCGAAATTATGAAAATGTAAAACTACTAAATAATATAAGAAAAAATAATATAATTTGGGAGAGAGAACAGATAAAGGCAAAATAAAATACCATATGGACAAAGTCACCATAAAGACACTGAGTTATCTTAGGCATATCAGTCTCTGTTGGTTCTACAGTAAAGTGAGTGAATTTGTTAAATTACTATTTTTTAAAAGATTATCTCCAGTTTTAACAAAAATATTTAAGAATTTGAAAGGATCATAAGTGAAATTTTAATGTTGCATGTAAAAATTCACTCATGTGTTCAGCGTGTATTTGCAGAGTGTCCATTGCATAATGATAGGGAAGGTAGGAAACAGAAGTAGACATAATTAAGGCTGAATTATTCAAGTCAGACCTCAGAGATGCAGAAACAAGAGAAAAATCCCTCAGCCTCTGAGGCAGGATTTTAGAGCATAGGACAAGGAGTTCCAATCTTAGGAAAAGTGAATTCTGCACAAGGAATGCCCCATGGGCCTATATACCCATAAGCTTTTGTGCCAGTAATCTCTTCCTTATTATATTCAGCAGAAAATTTATGCCAAACGGACTATAATGTGGGGCTAACAGCTTCAAATTAGACTCTTCAGATTATTGGAACTTTAAATGAAGGACAATCTATTTTTTTGTTTACAAAAAAACGGTTCACAGTTTAATCTCAAAGTTTAATCTAAGTATATATATTTTAATATGTAATATAGTATATGTATTGTATATAATATATATTGTATGTAATATATAATGTAAATGTATATATTTAAATATTCATCATTCAGATGAATTCTGTTTATTTCATTATGTGTACGTTAGGTCATTTTTCATTAAATGTAAATTTCAATTTATTTTAAAAAAAGATTTATTTTCCATAGCGAATATCATTCTCAATGGGGAAAAGCTCTCAGCATTTCCCCTGAGATCAGGAACACGGCAGGGATGTCCACTATCTCCACTGCTATTCAACATAGTGCTAGAAGTCCTAGCCTCAGCCATCAGACAACAAAAAGAAATAAAAGGCATCCAAATTGGCAAAGAGGAAGT
>CM053604.1:62311883-62331482 GCA_028646535.1 Procyon lotor | reverse complement strand
GGCCCAGGTCATGATCTCAGGGTCCTGGGATCAAGCCCCACATCAGGCTCTCTGCTCAGCAGGGAGCCTGCTTCCCCCTCTCTCTCTGCCTGCTTCTCTGCCTACTTGTGATCTCTTTCCTCTCTGTCAAATAAATAAAATCTTAAAAATAAAATAAAATAAAAAATTATAAAAGGAAAAACCAAGCTACAGCTGAAAGCTAAATGGATCTATTTCCCAATAAAAACAGAGATTTAAGAAGGAAAGTATCTCATGAACAATAAAGACACTAAGTTAAACTGATTGGTTTCAAATAACACAACTACGAATAATAAAGCAAAACTGTTGCTGTTGAGTACATTGCTTACTAAGAAATCCCTGCTTGCTTAGGTCAAGCTGTAATCAGTACCTTTCTTACAATTTTTACCTCCCACGTGGCATAAGCATTGAGCTGCTAAAACAAGTTTCTTTTGTCAAAGTCAGGTCATGGAATAAAATTTGACCACTCAAGCTCTACATTCCCAAATGATTTCAAATTACAGACTGTCTCTCATTCGTGATTAAATTAATAGTGACATAATTCACCAAAATAGAAATCAAAATAAAATTACCAAGAAAAACCATTAAGCTGTTATTACCAGAGCCTTTCTAGTTAGACCTGCAGTGGAAAAGACTGTTTAGAGTGGAAACATTTATGGACCAGGAACCAAGGGTAACCACTGCTACTAACTACTTCAGTGTCCCAGATCAAAGTAATTAACTGTTCAGGGACTGGCCTATAAAATAACAAAGGAAGTTAGGACGGAAACTAATTGTGAATTATAAGGTAAAAAAAATCATGACTCTAAAGCTTGTTTTAAATTTTCAGACTGAATTTATTTCTGTTTTGCTTTTAGTCTACCACATTTCTAAGCCATACCTACACAACAATTCAACATTTCATTTTCCTATTAATAGTGGAAAACTGACCTTGAATTTAGTATAGACGGAGCATGACTATTATCTTTGAAGAAGGCAAATTTACTAAGCAACAGAAAGAAATTGTACCAGAAAGGTGGGTAGAGGTAAGGATGGAAAACATGCTTTCTTGGTTTTATTAACATAGGTAACTCATTTGTAAGTGTAAAAATTCCTCCATTTTTATAAGCCTTTGCTTGTCAGCTGGTGTATAGAAAGTGTTCATTTACAATTCATTGAACAAATACTGCACTCTTAGTGAGTCTGAGACCAAGAGCAGCCTTCTTAGCAAACTGAAAGGAAGAGACAGGACTCAAGGACATCTTTGAACCTCTGTAAGTTAGTAATAAAGCCTTTCATACTTTTGATAATTTAAACAAGTCTAAAAGATCCATAATAACTCTGTGTAGAAATATATTTTCCCAATAGTTTTCCAAAAGATGGAATCTGTGACTGAAAAATACCAAAAGGGCCACAACTTGTTGCATTTTAAACTCAGAGAGTGTGTGGGAGAAATGGAAATGGAAGGAAATTGTCCATAGCAAGGAATCCATCCTGCTTCTGAACCTCAGGAAAATGAGGACAAGGAGGACCCAAATGAAAATGCCCCTGGATCAGGATCCCAGACGATATAGGTAGAAGGACAAATGTGGGAAACTTTCTGGGAAGAATTTCAGTCCTAGCAATTGAAGAAGTATTCCAATGTCTGGCTATCATGGGAAATAATATTTCCCAACACAAAGTATTTGCCATTTACTCTTTTAGGACCTGAGGATATGGCAGAGAACAAAACAGACAAAAAAACGCCACGTTAATATTATTTTCTGGCAGGTGACAAAAATACAAGGTAAAAAAGTTAAAAATAAAGTACTTTAGCTATTCTCTATGAGGAGAGTCTTTTGTGTTTTAATAGCGATAAGTGGTAAAGGGAAAAAAAATTAAGCAGAGAAAAGAATTGGTTTTAAATATTATCATTCTAGTAATAATATGTCGCAAACATTTATCTCCAGGCCAGACCTCTATCCTGAATTCCAGACACACATACACATAGATTTTTTTTTCAAATGCCTCTTTGACCTGAATGATTAACAACTTACATTGCTAAAAGATATCTCAAAATTAATGTATCCAAAATTAAACCTATCTGCCCTCCAAATCTGGCTTCATATGTAACCAGTTACTGACAACTGTATCCTTCCAGGTGCTCAGGTCAATGCCTTGAGGTTATTCTTGACTCCTCCGTTTCTCTAACATCAGTCCAATCTGTCAGGTCATCTCTGGGTTCCACCTTCACTGCTATTCCTTGGAGAGGAACCACCATTAATTACTAAAATATTCTTTTTGCTCTTGTCCTCCCAGAGTCTACTAGACCTTCGACATAATCACCAGAGTAATGCTTTAAAAATGTAAGTCTTATTACAGCACTCCTCCATTCAAAACCTTTCAAAGGCTTTCCATTTCCCTCGGTGTAAAATATACTCTTTGTAACCCAACCCTATTCATTTCTCTGAAATGCTTATCTACCATACCCTTTTAACAAAACTTTCGTCAGACAGGCATATTCGCTATTCCTCTAATATGACCCTCCTTTGGTCTTTTGCTCTTTCCCTCCTGATATTCTCAGGGCTAATTTTCTTACCTCAGTCAAATTCGTGTTCAAGCTCAACTTCTCAATGAGGTAGGTAACTACACTATTTAAAATTTCAAGCCACACCTCCATATTCTTTTTTGCCTTCACCTACAGTTTATTTATCACATCTATTTTTTTTTCCTACTCCTTTTCTCAACCACTGTAAGCTACAGGAGAATAGGAGCTCTGGGTTTTGGTTTTGGTTTTGATATATTTTTTTTTTTCAGGGAAGTATCTCAGGTGTACCTAGAAAAATGGTAGAACATATCTTCAAGGCCCAGTAAACATTTGTAAACAAAGTATGTAAGAGAGTAATTGTGTACATGCAAAATCTGAGCTCTAAACTTGTAAGGAAAGCAAATCTCATAATGGAAGGACAACAATGAGAGACTTTTGAGAAAATATTGGCCTTGGAACATTAGAACCCTTTGAAAGAACCTGAGCCATCCCCAGAACAGTTCTTAGAGACCACTGTCATCAGAAAGAAGTGACTGCTTTCCTCAGAGCAATGGCTCAAAGAGACCAGCAATTACAGCAGAATATCTTAATAACAGTTGAGAAAGAGACATCAGTCACACCAGTAAAATAAATGGAGGTTTACTAAAAATGATAATATAAAAGACCAAGGTGAGAACTGCTAATGAAACCTGGAGTGAGAGCATCTATCTAGTGTACGGGCACTGCTCCACTTCACGTGGACGAGGGACAGATGTTTTCAGTCTAAATAAGATGTTCCTCATTCCATAGGAAAATAGTTGGCAATATTTTTAAAGAAGCAATGGGGTTTTTTGGTTTGCTTGTTTTGTTGTTGTTGTTTGTTTGTTTGTTTGTTTGTTTTTGTAGACAGAAAGTGAAGCATACAGCTGTCCTACTGGTGATGCCTTCAAAGTCCACCACTGGGAGTCACTGGTCATCACATGTGACTTACCACGTGAGGGAATTTACAGAGCCCTCCATAGGAAGATCCCTAGAGACTCTTGTGAGGGGTATAGCCCTAGATGCAATACATTTGGGAAACAAGGAAAGAGTTTCTGACATCAGCAAGGAATTGTTTTGTCCTCTAATCTTTTGTCCTCTATTTCAGGAGTCACTGATATTAATATTTCATATTTTAATCTCAGGAAAAAAATTTGTATAAGTTTATAAAGTGTCACTCTTTTGTAGTGGATTTTTAGAACACTATTATGACTTAATTTTCAATTACTGACTTGGTCTGAATATCAAGATAGCAAGATATTGGGAAAAGCTTCATTTGGGGGCAACACCTGGGTTTAAATTGTAACTCTATTATAAATAATATGACTAAAAAAGAAAGAGTCTTTTATAGTAAAATGCAGGTAATATTAACAAATAAGATTGTTGTGAGGATCAAATGAAAGCTTATGGGAAGAATCCGGTATCTGATAGGAGTTAAATAATCAGTTTTCTTTCTCAGAATTATTTATGCCACTTTTTTAGAGGGAAATGGAGTAAGTGAGCCTGGAGATTTTGTCATTATGGCATAATTTTTTTAATGCAGTTTGTGTCCAAATGTATAAAAACATTATGGTATTCTTGTATCATTTGCTAAGTTCTTGAGTCCTTAACATGTTTTAGGCTTTACTCTAAAAAAATTCACAGAGAGAAAAAGTTGAGGTTCTCTCATACATGGTCGTGACCAGAGGGAATATGCCATGCAGGTAGCAGATGCTTTTCAGAAATTTCATGACTATCACAAAGAGGATATTAGGATTCCTCCAGTGTTACATTTCCAGTCATTTCTGAACTTGTTTTTGCTATAAAACATTACAACAGAAGGTATTGGCTTCTGAATAAATTTTTCTAAGGTAGAAAAATAAAACTAGATGATGCATAAAGTTTACATGAAGAATGCTACAGAGACCAGAATACCACCTTGGAGGAAGAATAAGTTAAAAGCAAAATGGAATAGGCTTTTATCACTATTCTCAGATTGATTTGAGCACACTCTCAAGCAAATGACAGGACTATCTTCTAGCAGAATGAACTACTAAACTGAATGAACTCTCCTAGGATTTAAAAACAAATTTATGAGAGTAAAGGGTCTATTGCCTATTCACATGTGCTACTGCTATCAAACAAAAGACACCATGTCCACTATGTGGGAAGGTTTTGTCAGGCCTAATCAATTTTGACATTCTTCATGGAGCATTTTTAGAGAGAAGAAATCAGCTAAAATATATAAGATGAATCAGTCCTTATGTGAAAGTAAGTTGATGTCACAAAGGAGTGATAGGAAACAATGACCTATAAAACCCAATCCTTGATTCTCCTTCTCTCATTTGGTTTTCTGGTCTTTGTATGTGCTCCTCAGGTTTCTCTAGCATTGATGACAGAAGCAACTTGTTTACCCACCTGTCAGCTACTTCCCTTATGATCTAACTTCCCATGAGGCACTGTAACTGGAACACCAAGAAGTGTATGGCCTAAAGCCACTGCTTTAATTGGATGTGGTTGTGCATAATTACAGCAGACAAATATAACACAGATAAAGGTCTTTCCCCTAATTTGAAGACTGTCTTTTGGTATGTAGCTATTTATAGGAAGCCCCACAGTAATTATACTGTTTTTCTTACTATTTATGATAGCTTGTGCTATTGGTTCTCAAACTTGGTATGCATACCTAAGAGGACATAGCTACTTGATTTCACAGAATAAACATAGTACATATGATTTTGTAATCAACTGTAGCCTATAATAAATATGAAAGCTGTCACAGCAATTTTACAGATAAGACATACATTTCAAATGTAGCTCTTACTTGTAGGTGGATACATAGATAGATAGCCCTGGAGTCTTTGAAAATGAATTTATTCTCCTCTAAGAAACACTTGAGAGTATAGTTTTACCAAGTGCTCATAATGCACTGGGCATTGTTCTAAGTTCTTTGGATTTGTTAATTTATATGGTCTTCATAATCCTATGATTTAAAAACTATTAATATGCTCCTTTCACAGAACAGAGATAAAAAATAACTAGATGAAGGTCACATGGTTGATAAAACTAGCAAAGAGATCAAGACAGTCAGTCAATAGTGAGCCTACACTCTTAACTGCTAGGCTTCACTATTTGTAAATAACTGAAAATGCCTAGGCTTGCTGTGACTCAATAAAATGTTAATTGATCCTTCCTCTTGGAAAATTAATTATTACTGATCAAGTTCATTGATTCACTAATGTGTTTTTTTCTTCCTTAGATTTCCACCAGCAAAAATGAATTTAAATTGTTTCTTCATGCCCACTTCAGTCCATGCACCTACACCTATAAAGCACATAGAGCAGTGCTTGGCATATAGGAAGTACTCACGAAGTGCTAATTGTAATCTACTACTGATACCAATGATATTTCACTTTATGGTTTATTCCTTCACAAGCATGCATGTGGTCCCAATATAATGCAAGGCACTGACTAGGTTAGGCACTAGAAATATGATGACAAATATGGCATTTTTTTTCCTGCCAGAAAAAAAATTTGTAATAGGGTGTAGCACCTTCTATTATTCCTGGGACCATTCCATTTCAATATATGTGGCTGGCTTTCATCTACATCCATTTTCGGGTCAAACACATTCTCTTCCGCTAATGGTATCCCATATCTAATGACTGAAGCTGGTATATAAATACATAGTTCTCTCATCCCTTAGGGGAAATAATTTCGACACTTGTTTTCTACCATTTTTCAGATTTTTTCCTACAGGATTAAGCTGTGGTTGCTCACAGTGGTATCTGGCTTTACAGTCATGCTTTATTGGCTATTCTCCACTATCTCACTTTCCCACTCCTCTACAATAGCACCCCAGGTTTACCTACTAAATCACCTACTTGCATTTGAATCATTGTTTTCAGGGAGCTCTGCTTCTGGGGGAAACTTAACTATGATACAGGGCAGTGTAAATGTACATAAATACCAAAAACAGACAGAGCTATTGATCCTACAGTATACACAGATATGGGATATTGTGAAAATTAAAAAAAGAAAATAGAAATGTCAGTTTATCCTAAGAATTTTTAAAGGCAGTGGTGAGGAGAGAGTACTTGGGGAAAAGTGGAGAGCCTAAGTAGATACAAAGTAAGAAAGTCTCTGTCAGTACATTAGAAAGTTCAGTAGGGCTACAGAATAGTATGAGGTGGAGGAAGGAAGCTGGAGAGGTAGTTTGAGATAAATCAGAGAGAACCATCTTTGTCTTGACAAGTTAGCCTTAATTATGTAGGCAATGATGAGTAATCCAGTCAAACTTAACCGATATTTTAATTAATTAAGTAAAATGATAACATAGAGCAAGGTAAAAGGGCCCACAGTAACACCCAGCTGAATGCCAACAGGCTCATTAAACAACCCACCTCAAAATAACCATAGACCCTTATGGACCAATTACATCCAGGCACAGTTCCTAAGGTCACCAAAAAAAAAGGAAAATTCCATAGGTCCCCATATTCCTTCGCTCTGCCAGCTCTATAACTGTGGCCTCTCACCACTGCCTCCTTGCAGATAGTCTCTCCTTTGCTGTCCTGACCATGGCTCCCTTGCGGTGTATTCAATAAACTTGATCTCTTCTGTTTTGCTTTGGGTGAATTCTTTCACTGTCTGCATTGCCAGTCTCTACCTGATCAGAGTGCCCCACATTTGGTGTCCCCTCTATCTGATTGGGACACCCCACAGATAATATGTAGTTTGCATTTTAAACTTGCAAGTTAAACTTGCAGCAGCACAAAAGAGAAATTACACAATGCCAGAGATAACAGTAAGAGAACAGTGTAAAGTCTAAGAAGACACAAGGAGAGCAGGAAAGCAGTCAAAAAAATGAAAATAAGAAACTGAATAGAGATTAGGGTACTATCAGGGAGGTAGAGTCACTTGACCTTAGTCACCTGGTGAGGAGATAGAGGATGGGAGAAGACACCGACATGGACAACTTCTCTAAGCTTGTGCTAACTTCCCATGAGATATGGGAAGTGTCCCTCAGGAACATGGGAGAAATTGCAGAGCAAATAGGCACTGATATATGGAGAGAAGGGAAAAACTACAAGATCATTATTTCAGCTTTGAAGATGTCATTGAGATATCTCTAGAACATCTGGGAATTTCTCAGTAGACAACTGCATGTGGGAAAAATAGAGAGATTTGGGAATTTCATAATATAATTATGTATCAATCATCAACTGCTATATAACCACTTGAAATTTTGTAGCTTAACACAAAAATGATGTGTTATCTCTCACAGTTCTATAGTTTGGCTAGGAGGCTTTTCCACTTATCTCACCTAGACTCATTCATGTAGCTGCATTCAGCTAGCAGTCTAGCTGACCTGGAAGATACTTAATGGCCTAATCAGAGATCTTGGACATGGTTTATTTCCCTCCATGTGCCTTTCTCTCCTTCACACCAGATTCCTTGTATGTTGGACTCAGAATAGAATCCCAAGAGGCAAGAGTGGAAGCTGCAATGTCTCTTAAAGCAAAAACTGTATCACATACAATGTCACAACTGCCAGTTTGTATTATTCTAAGCAAAGCACAAAGTCAGACAAGACCCAAGGGGTTGATGAAAAAACAGCACATTGCAAAGGTGCAGCAGACAGACACAGACAGGTATGATTCATTCATTAGGTGCCATTAGTATAACAGACAACTTTGAAATGGTTTTCACTTCTTCAATATATCAGCCTTATAGATAGGAATTGAATTCAAGTGCATAGAGGATCTGGAGCCAGATTAGAAATTGAAAGATAAGTCCCAGAAAGAAGGCAAACCAAGAGAGAGATAGGAAAGCCAAAGGTGAAAAATCTTTTATGAAGAAAGGAGTATGTGACATATTTGAAGCTTTAGAGAGAGCTAATAATAAATCAGTTAGGTTTGGCAATTAAAAAATCATTAGTGCTAAAAAATAAACATATTTGGGAGGGAAAAAAAAGAAAACCATTAGTGGTTTTCACCAAAGTGGTTTCAGTGATGCTATTTGTGATTAGAGACAGAAATACGATTGTGGTGGCTTGAAGAATAAGTGATATGAATATCTATTTATTCTTTAATTAAGTTAATTTTTTTAAGATTTTATTTATTTATTTGACGGAGAGAGAGCACAAGCAGGGGAGCAGCAGGCAGAGGGAGGGGGAGAAGCAAGCTGCCTGCTGAGCAGAGAGTGTGATGTGGGGCTCGATCCCAGAACTCTGGGATCATGACCTGAGGGAGCCAAAGGCAGATGCTTAACTAACTGAGCCACTCAGGTGACGCTTATCATGTTAATTTATTTTAAAATAAAAAATAAATTTAGAACCATAAACCGGAAATGATGCAAACAAGGGTAATGAAAGAATGGATGTAGCACTTAGTTGGCTATAATTTTTTTTTGAGAATAATAATAATCCATGAAGGATACACTTTAACATTTCATTATTAATATTTTGATAAAGATTTCCACAGTCTACTTTTCAGTGCTTACTTCCCCTGATATTTCTCTATGTTATATTCTCAAAAAAACTAAAAACTATGACTCTAATGCAGATCTAAAATGTCAAGGTCATTGTCAAATATTTCATTTGACACAATTAATGAGGCAACCAGTAAGATGTTGCTATGGCCTGAATATTTGTGTCCTGCCCCAGTTTATATATTGAAACCCTAAACCTCAAAGTAATCATATGTGGAGGTGGAACATTTGAAAGGTATTTAGGTTTAGATGAGGACATAAAGGATGGAACCACCATGATGGGATTAATGTCCTTATAAAAAACAAGAAGAAATGGCAAATAAATAAGTCCCTCCCTTCCACTCCACCTCCTTCCCCCCTTTCCTCTCTCCGACACTCTCTCTCTCTCTGTCTGCAGGCTCCAAGGAAAGTTAATGTGAGGATATCACCAAGAAGAAGGCCCTTACCAAGAACTGAACGAGATTGGCACTCTGATCCCAGATTTCTAGCCTCTAGAATGATGAGAATTAGATGTTAGTTGTTTAAGACACCGGTCTAATGGTATTTGTTATGATAGCCCAAACAGACAAAAACAGATGTTATGAACAGTACACAGAAGAATTTGTACATATGGGCAATAAGGAATGCTGAAATGAAGTTGTTAAAAGATGCAAACCAGTTAGTATCCTATAGGGCAATAAATCATTGTGTTTGGAGTGATCTTTTCTATTAGGCATAAATGAATATCTCTCTACAGGAGAAGATTAATTTCCATTACTATGGACAAGAATCACTGCATTATTATCAATTTTCTACAAATTACCTTTTACCCCTACAGAGTTGTAAAATAGCCTACTTAATAGAAAAATAATAAAAAATACATCTTTCTCCCACCCTCATGATTCCCAAAGTGTCCTGCAGAAATGTTGAGCCCTGAAAGAACACCCAGCAGTCCTTTGCCCATTTCCAAATCCTGAACTTCCCCCCCGTAGCCATCAAACACTACTACATACACTGATTTCTGTCAAAATTCTAAGAATATCCAAATTTAATCTCAGTTTTATGAATGGCAATGTCAGAATGGATTTTCTGGTTTAAACAAGAGTTATAAACATTAACCATATTGTAGAATTTCAGAGTTAAATGACATAATCAAATTTTGATGAATACAGTTATTGAAAAAAAATAACTGTAATGACCATATGATCATTACATAAGCAGTTATATCAAGTCTGTCTATTCAAGTGCTACAATAATAGTTATCAGAAAAGACTACCAAGTTATTTTATTTTTGAAGATTTTATTTATTTGACAGAGAGAGAGAGAGATCACAAGTAGGCAGAGAGGCAGGCAGAGGGAGAGGGGGAAGGAGGCTCCCCGCCGAGCAGAGAGCCCGATGTGGGGCTTGATCCCAGGACCCTGAGATCATGACCTGAGCTGAAGGCAGAGGCTTTAACCCACTGAGCCACCCAGACACCCCAGTTATTTTATTTTTGGATAATTTTATGCTGTTCTTCAGATTTCAGATCAGGTACCACTTCTTGCTTAGCTCAGTGATCCTCAGACTGGAGTACTTTCCAGAAAACATGTGAACATAGATAATTTTAAGGGTATCAGCTTGCAGGTCTCAACTTCAAAAGCAACTTTTTAATCACAATTTATGAGAATAATACTAAGAAATCACTTGATTACCAAAACACATTCTACCAGCTTCCAAAAAATACCTAACACTCCCACTCCACTTCTCTCCACTACACAGGCACATATGTATGTTATGCGTGTACACACACACACACACACACACACACACACACACACACACACTTACCTCAACACTTGTTATATTGCACCTGCCCTTTGGGTCCTAAGTAAAGGGGAAGTTTCTCCAATAGATATCTTAGAACTACTGAACTTCCTGTACTTTCTTGCAATAAATATTCTGGTTAAGGGTAAAATGTGGCACTGAAATTGTGGCATTTTAGACTATTTTTATGTTAGAAATTCAAATATGAAAGTGTGGGAGGTATGTACCATAACAAATAACCTGTTTACCTATTTAGCTTCTTCTACTCCCTTTCTCTACCTACCACCCACCCCAAAGATGCATTGTTCTGGAGTGAGCATCACAACAGAGCAAAAAGTCAACAGAACATAGGAGAGAACTATTGAACACAACATTTTTTTGTTCAGGTAATTAAATGAAAACATTATAGAAACATTCAATACTCATTTCTAGGACTTCTCATGAGACAAGGGGAAAAATTTCAATAGAAAAGCCAGAAGTGTAGCGTAATGATGTAAAATCTTTTCAATACACCCAGAATACTTTCTAGGAACAGAAAATTTATCAAGATTATCAGATAAAGTCCACCAACAAAAGTTTAAGTGGTTTTTTTTTCAGATTTAGGATTTCTTGTGCAATAAAGTATTTTTCAAGTTTATTAAAACAAGTTACACTATGAAACACTCTAATTTGGGTCAATATTTATTTTAATCATAAAGATATTCAATATAGTTTTTCTCCTTTTAACCATAATTTGCCAGCTGCCTGATCAATTCATTTTGGGCTTTACATAATTTTCTTTTTCATTAAATACATAGGAAAAGTATGATCATGTTTAATTTTATAAGATGTGTTTCAAATAAAATTTTAATTTTTATATTTTACAATTACTTTTTTATGAGAGAATTTGTGTTAGTGCATGCATGCACGCAAGTATGTACATGCGTGCATGTAAGCAGAGGGTGAGGGGCA
This sequence comes from Procyon lotor, assembly GCA_028646535.1. Lineage (NCBI taxonomy): Eukaryota > Metazoa > Chordata > Mammalia > Carnivora > Procyonidae > Procyon > Procyon lotor. The sequence continues at coordinate 62,319,738 of CM053604.1, read as the reverse complement.
GAGGGAGAGGGAGAGAGAAAATCTTAAGCAGGCTCCATGCCCAACACGGCTTGAAGCAAAGCTTGATCTCAAGACCCTGAGATCATGACCTGATCCGAAATGAAGAGGGGGATGCTTAACCAATTGAGCCATCCAGGTGCCCCACAATTACTTTTTTAAATTTATAATATAATTAATCATATAACAATACTAATTGAATTGATAAGTCAGGATAGAAAATATTTGTAAGCACTTAGGATCTTGTGAACATGGGAAATAAGATTTGAAAATTTTCATACATATGTATTTGTAGCTCAGTATGATAAGCATTAAATATATTATACTTTGATAAAATATTTAAATGTCATGGAATGTAAATATCAATTCAAACAGCAAAAGGAAAGGAATACATTTTTCAAAAGTTACAGAAGAGCTGGTTTGTATTTTGTGACATTGGAAAAGAGTAGTACATAATAATCATTTTTAGATTTCATTAAATATACTTAAAAGAGTAATATAACACCTTTATTAGTCAAGATACCCCATATGCTGTAGGCAATGGCCTTTACAACTATATAAAATTTAAGATGAATAAATTTAGATGTCAAGTTAAAGATATGTAAGGTGGTACATAATTGTTCAAAATTCTATTAGGGGTTAGAGAATGAAAAGTTTGGATCCCATTGGTCTCTATTGTTTTGTTTTTCTGTTGTTGTTTAAGATTTTATTAATTTATCTGACAGAGAGAGATGGCGAGAGCAGGAACACAAGCAGGGGGAGTGGGAAAGGGAAAGCAGATTTCCTGCAGAGCAGGGAGCCCCATGTGGGGCTCAATCCCAGGACCCTGGGATTATGACCTGAGCCAAAGGCAGATGCTTAACGACTGAGCCACCCAGGCACCCTGGTCCCTATGAATTATTTTTTCCTTAAGAATTAACTCCACATTTATTAAATATACTAACTCCACAGTGAGGGCACATAAGTTCCATATTCAGGACTCTCTCAGACCTTTTAGTTTGTACTCATGAATTCATTTTCATATATTTGAATGGCACTAATCTTCCCCACTAATTTGTATGTTTTATGATAGCATGGATAAGGCTTAGTTTTGTTTACCAGTCTATTCCAACAACTTGTGAAGAGCCTAGACCATCCAGATATTTGGTATGTCATTTAAATTATTCACTTAGTTTATTTCCAGGCAGAATAACACATCTCTCAACATCAAAGTCGCTGACTCTTTCTGTTTGATATCCTTCTACACCTTTAAGTCCTGCCAGATAAATCAGTGCTGCCTGTGGCAATTAGTATTATCCTATATTTTATGACTCTTGTAATATAGTTATCTTTTTACTAACACCGAGTGATTAGCCCTTTATTACTATTGCCATTTTTAGAGATGACTTAATGTACACCTCGGAAACGTTCTACAATATAAATTTCCATAACTTTTATAAGCTGAATTCTGCTACTTAAGCCAAAATTGTTTCAGTTTTTGAAGTCTTCCTGTTTAACGTCTTTTAGTTTTTCTGTATTTTATTTATTTTTATTTATTTTTTTTTTTAACTAATTTTTATTAACATATAATGTATTATTTGCCCCAGGGTACATGTCTGTGAATCTTCGGGCTTACAAATTTCACAGCACTTAACAGCACATACCCTCCCCAATGTCCACAACCCAGCCACCCTATCCCTACCCCCCCAACCCCTCCCCCACCGGCCACCCTTAGTTTTTCTGTATTTTAAAAGAAAATCTTTTTCCCTTACTTTCATTCTTACAAAACCTAATGATCAGTTCTCTTACTCAAAAAATACTCATCATGATTATGAAAGTTGTGAAAAGGAGAAAGAAGATAAATACGCTATTGAGTGACACCCCATCCTTTTATTAAAAAAAAAAAAAAAGTTTTCTGCATTATTTATTTATTTAGTGAGAGAGAGAGAGAGAGAGAGAGAACAAGCAGAAAGAGGGCAGAAGGAGAAGCAGAGAGAAAAAATCCTAGGCAGGTTCCACACTCAGCATGAAGCCTGACACAAAGCTCAATCTCATGACTCTGAGATCATGACCCAAGCCCAAATCAGGGGTTGGATGTTTAATTGACTGAGCCATCCAGTATCCCTTCTACATTATTGTTAAAAGGGAAAATTATTGCAAGAATTCATTTGTGCAGTGATTTTAATTAAACAGCAACCAGTATTTTATAAAAAGAAAGTGTACACTAGTACATATGTTAAATTCACCACATGGAACACATGGCACTTGGTTTAAGACCCTACACCAGTCTCACTGTCAGATTACAGTCCATGGTCTTATAGATTGTATTTTATTAATATTTACCAAGAATATAAACACCTAGTTTGGGTAAAAGAAATTAACTTAAAGGTAAGTACATCAAGATAATATTTGTTTCTGACATAGAATTCCGATAATAAATACATAAATGGTATAAATGTATGTTTAAGGAAAGAATAAAATAAGTAGTCTTTTTGTTGTGGGAAATATTGCTCTGTCTACTGTAAGGGGAAAAAAATATGTTAAAATGTCTTCATTTAGCAGCAGAAACAATAAAAATCTCTAGCACCTTTCTAGCAGGAGAAAACACTGTAATTCTGATAACCCTTTCCAATAGCAAAATACAACTCCAGATAACTTAAGGTTTGATGTCTAAACTCTCAGCCCACTTTGCTGAACACAGAAGGCATTATGTATGGATTTTTAGCAAACATTTAAAGGTCCTGAAAGCTAGAAACTAGAGAATTTCTAACCAAAGTTACATATGGGCACATGTTCCAGACAGGAATTTAACATGTATGAGAATGAATACAATCTTCTGTAAACACATCATATTTTGAAAAGTTATGTAATAGGTTTGTGAAATTAATGGCAATAATAAAGTAATAGTTATATTAAAGCAATAATTAGTCAGAAATATTACAAAGAAACAGGGCTGTTTAAAAGTTATCCCTTCTAGCTGATAATGGATTAACATTTTATTTCAAGACAATACCTACTTGTGGAAAAAAGGGTCTATGAGTCAAAAGAATATCAAATTTAACTGACTGAACTCCATTTTGGTAGAGGACGAAAATAAATCAATATTCCCTAATCATAATATGAGAATTGAGGTGTAGAGTTTGGGGGAAGAGGAGATAGATCAGAGCTGGAAATGAGAAAATTGAGATAGTCTGCATGAGAATGGCCATGTTCACCAAGGCCAAGACTCTGCTGAAAGTGATAAGAAAACATAGTAAGGCAGGTTAGGCACAGTGGCAGGAGATAAGGCCCAATGTTGCAGTTAAAAGGGCTCAGATCTTGGAGTGCAGACACAGGATGTACAATATGGCTAATTTAAAATAGCTCTAATATTTAGACTGTGTCCTGTAATAAAAAATTCAACTGGTTTTTATCCCTGGTTCCTGCAAGAAGGTGCTGAAATCCCTGGAACTTCTCAAATGATAGAAATGTCTTTGTTATTCATGGTAGGTGGCTCCCTGGCTCTACACCTCAGTAATGCTAATGAGGAGATTCTTGACAAGCCCTGAGAGAATTTCAGGATGGGGGCTGGTCCTGCTGAAAAGACCAATCATGTGATTAGAATGGTAGGAATTTGAGGTAAGTGATGATCAGCCCAATCTCCTAGAGTTAGGGATTGAGTTTAATTACCAGGCCAAAGTAATGAAATTCCATTGACATGGACTCAAAGGTTAAGTGAGCTTCCAGGCTAGTGATACGCATTGATTATCTCGGAAGGTGAAATGTACTAACTTCACATTTAGGACTCTCTCAGACCTTATGTTATGTGCTATGGGTCTTCTCCTTTTTTTTTGGTTGGTCTAATTTATACCCTGTAATTGTGAGTAAGGGACAGGTGGAGCTAGGTAGGGAGAGACAGGGGGCTATGTGATTAGGGTCACAGAAATAAACATGTGGAGGTGTAGGGAAACCTGAGATAAGGGGACAAATCTGACCATTCTGTCCTAGGCGTGGGGTGTCTTTTTATGATAACCACTTGTGACCAACAAGGAATAACCAACCAGACCCTAAAAAGGAAGCAAGCCATTGAAGGTGCTCAATGGTGATATCAATAGAAATGTTAAAGGATTTAAGTTTCCTGGTTAGTGTTCCATAAAAGACTAACCCTAAAGGCCCTCACTGGCAACCCTGTTGGGACCCCTCTCACTCTTGAGAGCTTTTTTCTGTATCTTCACTTAATAAACTTCTATCACTTACTTACTCTCCTATGTTCGTGAGATTCATGCTTCGACTCTGTGAGGCAAGAACCTAGGTCTCCCGCATCAACTGTACCCTGAATTTTGTGAGTTACTCTCTCAAATTATCAAATCTGAAGGGAAATAGGAGCTCTCAGTTTGTAAGGAGTTTCTCAGAAATGTGAGTGGCCTCTGACCTTAAAGCTGGTAGTTGAAATGAGGGTAGCACTGTGGAGGACTGTGCCCTCAACCTATATGAAATTTGACTTATCTCCAGATAGTTATTGTAAAAATTGCATTGCAGAGTGGGATACAAGGGTGTTGTGAAGTTCTATCTCGTACTCCCCAAAAAGAAAGACAAGAATGAAATAGAAGCCTGTATTTAAACCTGATGCAAATTATAAAATCAAGGAATCATGGAAGAAATCTATAAGGCACTGATTTATTCTGTCCTGGTAGAAGAAAAGCACAAATTCAGGACAAAATAGAAGAAATGACAATACTAATATAGTTAACATCAAGCAACCGAAGTATGACTTCTCAATTAAAGGAAGAACTAGTCCAGAGTCTGGGAAGGGCTGGGCTCACAGATATTGATCCTGTAACCACAGATGGATGTGAACAAAAGAGCTTAAGTGTGAGGCGGCTAAAAGGTTATAAAAAACAAACAAAACAACAACAACAACAACAAAAACACCAGGATTGACCCTAGAAAGTGCTCTATACTTCTGTTTATCCTTACCCCAATTTATTTTTTGACATTTTTGTTAAAATAATACATACTTCAAAATTTTAAAATATCATTACATACAGTCAAAAAACACAGGTGAATAAGAATATGTAAATAAAAAGAATATTTTCTTAATCCCCAAAGACTATAATTGTTTATAGCTTATCGTATATTTTTACAGATAACTTCCTGTGTATATAAATTTTATGAATTTTCCACCAAAATGAGATCACATCATGCATTAAAATGAAATGAGATTTTAGGGCCACTAATTTGATAGGACTGATGTCCTTATAAAAAAGGGAATTTAGGAGGGAAACACACACAGAGACATGTGAGGTTTACCACAAACCAAGAAATTATCAGAAATTAAGAGGCTTAGAATACATCCTTCCCCAGAACATTCAGAGAAAATATAGTACCTTCATCTTGAACCTCTAGCCCCCCGAATGGTGAGATATTAAATTACTGTTAGATAGACTACCCAGTTTGTAGTACTCTGTCACAAAAGCTCTAAGACACTAATGCACTAATCTATTCCATTCTAAATCCAAATCCACACTGACGAGACACTTAAGAGCTCCAACTCATACCTAAAATAAATAAAAATGAAAGAAATCAAATTCTAATCTAAATCTTTTTTAAAAAAATAAAAAAAAGAGTTAGCTTTGGTTTTACATTTCATTGCTAGCTCTGAGCTGCTTTGTTCCTCACAGAGCACAAAGGGCTGTAAGCCTTTTGTATAGGATTGCTCTATAACATTGTAACACTGTATTTTAAGCAAACATTCATCTGTGGCAAGTCAATATCACAAATGAAATATTGTCTGAGGAGAAAGGAAAATCAATATCTACCTTTAGGGTCCTTAAATTTTGATAAGGATTTTCTGCAAACATCAATATACTACCAAACAGATATGTACTGCATGTTTCTTTTTCCTTCTATTTAATGAAATCTGTCTAGGAATCCACTTGAACACACAGACACACACACCTTTCCACAGAATCACCACTGGCCTTCCTGAAGATTTTTGTTGTTATTGCTCGCTTTGTTTTAAACAGATGTATTAGATATCATTTTGCTACTAGAATGTAAAGTACCAAGTGAACCAGATACCTACATGCACTCAGGTGTCTGGACAAGTAGTTACAAAATTAGAATAGAGCAGTCAGCTAAAAAGAATGAAGGACATTAAAAATTTTCTCTTGTCATATTTGAGAAAGATGTTGCTATTTAAAAAAGGGGGGAAACATACGGCAGAGTAATATCTGAGAAGAACTCAGGATGAAAATGAGAACAACTAAATAAAGTGTCCTAAAAAAGCTGGGCTGCTCACCTTCCCACAGGGTTTGAGAGAGTAGCCAGAGAAATTACCATTTTTTAACTGGGCTCAAATTATCTAAATTGCTTTTATTAATGTTTTTCCATTCTATAAAAATCTTAGCTTTAAATAACCCATTTCTAAACAGAAGAAAAATAATTCTGCTGTATCTTTTTTTTATATATATATTTGCTTATCTGTTTAAAAGAAAAAGCACCTTAGGGTTTCAAAATATTTTTTCTTACATCTTTTTGTGCCATAAACCTAGCTATACATTACTGTTGGCTAATTACTTTATCTCATTCCACTCAATGTTTGATTAACACCCCTTGTAAAATAGGCTAATGACAATTTGAAGCCCTAGGCCAGTAATTCTCAACGTCTTTGTTCACGCACGCTTTCAAATATGTGCATGCTCATGCAACAGCAGGGTTGCATTTTTTAGAACTAGGAATGACTGAACAAATAAGTTGTTAAAGCCTAGCCTCTGAGGAAATTTGTGTGTGGCAGACTAGACACAGTATGTTAGCAAATATTCTTCTACTTTCCACTAATCCCCTGAGGTCCCAGTAGGCTCGGAGAATATTGCTCGCAGATAATTTCTATCAAAGTATTTGCAAAGCTCCGCAATCTAGTGTTGTGTCTATGGTGTCTTTTGTAATGACAAAGGACTTTCACTGTTGCCTAATTGCTTATAAATCTTTACTTACTATTTTCTGCAACATTTCCTTTTAAGTACTTCCAGGCGCCCTAAAGGATCTAGCATGAAGCTTTCCCTTTAATGACTTTAGGACAGGGTCAGCACTTTCATTTGTGCCATGTTTTGTCAATCATTATGAGATGAAATGGATCATAAAAATATAAATGGAGAAATCACAGATCAGGAAACAACAAACTACGTAGGGCACAATCAGTAAATGGTATAAAACCTCTGTGTGTTGAGACACACTCTCAAATGTACGCATATCCACTCAAAGGGGATGCATTTTTGGAAATGGGAATATACTGCACCAATTAGGGCAGAAACAATCATTAGCGAACCCAAGACTTAGCAGTGAAGGGAGCCGATATCTACAGATGGAAAGTGCTGAAAAATCAGAAATACTGTATTTTATTGGCTCAAAACATTTCATAGCACTCAGCTCATGAGGAAAATGTAAGCTTACAGTGGACTTTAAAGAGTTAATTAAAAGACAGATATTATAAAATGTCACTAATACTTAGGCTCTGCTAAAAGGGGTGTAAATGACCAATATTTTTATAGCACTTTTGATGGGTGCTATTAACAAGCACCCAGCTATACCAACAAGCTGGCTGATGAATAAGCCAGCAAGGATTACAATGCAAATGCTGTAACACCAGAACAACTTTTCATGGTTTCTATTCACACACTCAAGTTGACCTTCTCCCAAGAAACTGCTCTCTTCTATTCTTTAATGGCTAAAGCCTTTCACATTTCAGTACACACAATATTGCTCTTCTACTTTCCTCCTACTCACTACAGGTTGTGTCATGCTTTCATCATAGCATACAACCCATTCAGCAAAATGTTTCATGTAAAAAATGTCAAAGTCACGGTATATGGATATCCCATTTTGGCAAAAATAAATTTAA
>CM053604.1:62289598-62311383 GCA_028646535.1 Procyon lotor | reverse complement strand
GGAACCACTAAGGATTATAAAAAGATGAAATGAATTTGGTTGATTTGTGTTTGTTTTTGTTTTTGTTGACCCTGCAAGAAGAAAGGTTAGAGAGGCAGAAACTAAAGGAAATGATTCAGGAGGTAATGTATATTCACATCTATATTCCTTTGCATCTATAACAACACCTTAGACTTAGTAGAAATGCAATAACTATTTGCTTGAATGAACAACGCAAATTTGTCTAATTCGTTGATTAACCATGACCAGTCAAGTACATCTTTGGTCATCATTTATGAGGCAGAACTATCTTGAGTTGGGAAATAGTAACTTCAAAATAATTTTACAAAATAAATTCAACTGTATAATGCCTAATAAAGAACTTGAGCAGAGGTTTTTTTGTTTGTTTTAGGAGCAATAAGTATAAAAGATAGCAAAAGAAGTAGCAAGGGCACTCAAAATCTCCAATTTGTAGAATTTTTAAGAATTACCACACTGCAAATGCAAATTTGTGCCTCTAACACTTTGCTGTCAAAAGACATTGATCTCTGTGTGAATGATAATACTTAAGCTCATGGCCTTTCTGAGGAAATGCACCTGCAGCAGAATGACAAACGAGGGGAGGCCAATTATTTGGCACATGGTCAGGATGGTTACAGGAACCTGTTTTGAAATATGAGAAGCAGAGAATCTTGAATGGAAATGATTAAATTCATATTTTTCAGGATTTCTCAATTCTATTTCATATTTTACCTGGACTTATTTTATCCATGCGGTGCCCTTGGTAATTTCAGAGTGAAATCATAGGGATTTGTGGATTATTTGCAGATTCTGATTTGAAACCACTGTAGCTTCTTGGGCAACCACAACCCTCTGATTGTACTTTATATGGGATGACACATGGTTCAACTTGTTGCTATCCAGGGGATGATGGCAGAGCAAGGACTGAGTCAATTACAAAGAGCTCTTTCCAAACAGAGGATAAATGGTCTTTGTTGTAAGGCATCTTCCTAGAGATTCTCGCTTTCCTGATTCTATTTTCCTCCTGAGTGACAACAAAAATATATCCTGAAAAACCTATTTTATCCACTTCAAGTTTTTGTATATAGGCAATGTATCTTCAATATCAGATTTATATTTTACTTTACAAGCATTCATATTGGTGTCACATACTTTGCTGTGAATTACACAGTGTTGCATAGTTTATAAATAGGTATAGCATATCTGATAATCCCAAACTTGAATAGTTGTTCTAATCTCAGTTGTCTCAGTCATTCTTCAATTAAATTCATATGAAAATGTTCATTCTCATCTTGTCTGGTCTGTAACTCAATATGTGAAATAACTTTAAAAGTACTGTATCATTTTACAATATGATTATCTCCTAATAAATAAAGTGTCATATATTCCAACTTACCCTACAGCTATATAATCTCATGCCTGCAAACTTCTCCTATTTTTCTCCCATGATTATCTAAGATATTTTTCATTAATAGCTACTAAAATATTTTTGTTAATTTAATTAACAGACTGACATATGTTTAGGAATTCTTATCCTTGTAAAATATAAAAATACAAATATTTTGGGGCCCTAATACAAAATAGACTAATAGAAAAATAAAATATTTAAAAGAAAAAATACTGAAATGTGAACAGTGATTAAATCATTCGTGTGTGTTGGGAATTTTGGTATATTTCATCTTCCTAATTTTCTTGTGTAAGTAAAAAAGGAAAAAATAAAGTAATCTCCTACCTGTTGAAGGGTTAACAGACATTTTTGGATGTTGAATTTTACAGATACATTTATTTAATTCATTTTGTTTATATGTACTTCCTAAACTCATGATAATAAACTTTCATTGCTTTCCTTATTAGAAATAAGTAGTTTTAAGACATGTATTATTTTCAGATAGAAAAATAGGCAGAGATCTCACTCTAATTTAACCATAAATTTTTTCTTCGATGATCAAAATAAATAGGTAGATATCAAGTTGCCTAATACTGGAATATACATTCACAGTCTGTTTACTATCTAAAATTAACATGAAAGCAAATTTTTTTGAAAGGAGAATATACGTTTCATATTTTTCAGGCTTAAATTCGGAATTTCATTAAGCCTCTTGTGACTTACTGGATCTCTGAAATTAATATATGTTTTTAAATCTTTTTTTTTTTTTTTAAAGATTTTTTATTTATTTATTTGACAGAGAGAGAGATCACAAGTAGACAGAGAGGCAGGCAGAGAGAGGAGGAAGCAGGCTCCCTGCTGAGCAGAGAGTCCGATGCGGGGCTCGATCCCAGGACCCTGAGATCATGACCCGAGCCGAAGGCAGAGGCTTTAACCTACTGAGCCACCCAGGCGCCCCTTTTTTTTTTTTTTTTTAATCTTTTTTTTTTTTTAAAGATTTTTTTTTTTGAAATTAATATATGTTTTAAAAAGAGCTATTCCTCCCCCTGAAACTAATAATATAGTATATGTTAACTAAATTGAATTTAAATAAAACATTTTTTAAAATAAAATAAAAAGAGCTGAGCTAATTCTCATATCTGGTTAAATAGACTTTAAAAAAATCTATGTATGCAGTTTAATTTTACAATTATGTACAGAAGTTCTCATTTCTCTAGGTTATAACTTAAAATACATTCCCTTTTTCTAATTCATATTTATTTGTAAACTATAAAATAGATGATTCTGGATGAATCCCCTACACTATGTTTAACCATACATCTGTATGATATAATAGATGAATTTCTGAAATTTTGGGGTTAAGACATTTTTCTTAAATTTACAGGCACTAGGGAGGCTAGTTAGGTAGGAAATAGGTTCTAAAGCAAAAAATCCTCTTGTTAAGCAGATACTTCTTAATTTGTTATACAAATATGAATTTTCATATGCTACATATTTTCATTGCAGGGTGTGTATGGATCTGTAATGCTGCATAAGTAATACTTTTTACTATAGGAATTCATGATATGTAATATTTATAACACTAATAACAATAAAATTGCCAAGATATTTTTTAGCAGGAATAATGTTAGATTTTATTGCAAATCAAGCTTCCACATATAAACTAGTTTTAATGAGAATTTTTTCCCTGGATATACATTACACATGATGTTTCATGCAAATAATATAGAAATTAAAATATAGCATGTATTACTTATATAAAATAAGTAGTAATTATTTCATAACTCCTGATGCAATGCATTATTTATTACACTAATTTAAACAATTTAAATGTATAATAAAATTGTACATTTCAAAAATATGTACTATTTCAATATATTAATTGAAATAGAAATAAAGTTTAATCCCATGTAATTGTTTGAAAGTATAGAAGAAATAAAATTATAAGTTTATTTTAGAGAGAATTTAGCTCAAATTGAATATTTCTATTTGCGTTTTTAATTCACATAGGACTTACTTTCCATAAAGTTTTAAAAATATATTAACCTTGCTTTCCCTTAAAACAAGTAGCATGTAGAGAAAGATAGTTCAAAGGAGGATAACAGAATTAGGTTAAATCATAAAAGAAGGCTGTTCTTTTGTTCAAGTTGGTGAAAAAGTTTAAGGTAGATCAAATTTTAATATCATAAATTTTAAATCCATCTAGGAAAGACTTTGACTCTCAGCTATGATACTGAAGTTCATGTGACATTTCCCAAAACTGGCTACTGAGACGAGGTAAACCAACCATGAAAATCTATGTTGACTTATTTGTTTATCCTTTCACATACATTAAATGAGTATCTACTTCTATGGCAAAGATTGTTCCAGGTGCTGGGATATAAAAATGGATAAGACATGGGTCCTGAATTGAAAGAATTTGTCAAATTATGAAAAGACAATGAGCTAAATCAGGCATTTTTACATATTGTGGTGTGTACCATGATTGAGACAAGAGTACAGTAGAGTGAGAGAACAGATGAACAGCAGCTAGGTCAATCTGAATGAGATGAGGAAGTTGGTGATGCTTGCCTCAACCTTAAAGCATTCCTCAGAGTTAGCCAGTAGGGAAATGCTGATGAGGTGAAAAGGACAAATGGACTGCATTTTAGGCAGAATAACAGCTTCATGTCTAAAAACAAGTAGGTATGAGAAACGATATATTAAGTTCAGTAGGATGAGTCTCATAGGAAAAATAGGCATCATTTTTTAAGCCAGATAGTTTTTAATATAAACACTGTAGGTTTTCATATATTGTTACATTGTATTTTCAGTTGCATAGATGTATCTCCCTTCTAATGAGTATTAAGGGCAATATCTGAATTTTTTTAAGGCAGTAATATGCTATTACAGCTTAATAACACTTAGAAAGGGGAAATTAACAATAAGTATACAATGTGTGCATCCAAAAAAAAAAAGATGCATTAACTTTACTTTAGAATAATATAAATAGTATACTTTAATAAAATATTCCAGGAATGAAATTCACAGGAGTCACAGAACAGATGGGCACCATCATACAAAGCAGTTTTATTATTGCACTTAATCTACTAGTGTGTTCTGTTGACAGTGAATATGAACTCTTTATAATGGCATATAATTAGGTAAACAAAAGCCAGTACACTAGTTCTGGGTTTAATTAAATTAGGCTGACATTATATCAATGTTACCTCCAAAACACTGACTTTAATTTCATAAATACATAAATCTTTTTGGTATATACAGCAAATTCTAAGGTATTCTCCTTTTGTAAACTATAGTGATAAAGTTAAACACCTGAATTTTAACTCCCTTCAACTAATACAAAAGCAACTACAAAGGAATAGAACTAGGGATGCTATATAGTTATTCTGAAAGAAATAATGTCACACAAATGCATTCAGTGATAAGAAAAATGAGTCACTGAGAGATTAAGCAAGTTGCCCACAGTCAAAGTCAAGACTGACAAAATTAAGAAGTATTGAGTGAGTGCCTAGTTTGTGCAGACTTTGTTTCAGACTCCAGGCTTCCTGCCTTTATACTATAATATGAGACATTTAAATGTCTTAATCACTACAATACAAAGATGAATATCTCATTTTATATAAAATAACTTCCTACATTTATTAATAAAATTACACTCATTTCTGTCTCAGTTATGATTCCTAGAAAGGTATGTAGATTACAACAAAGAAAGTATTTTGGCAAATATTTTACTGATTTCTGTTATATTTTTTATCATGAGCAATTCTTTGAAAAATATTTTAAGTAGCAGTGCTGTAATGAATCTAATCAAACTGCAAAGTGAGTAATAAAACAAAATGAAATATTTAATGAAAACTATGCTATTTGAAAGAAAACCAATTTGTTCATATAATTCACAGATGCATTCATTGGCATAGATATAGTAAAATAACTAAAATAAAATATACTTGCTTTTGCTAAAAAGATAGCATTTAACAAGCATAATTATATCATAATAAAAGCCCAACTATAATTTGATTCCACTCTTTTGCTAATATTTATTCAGTGGAGAAGCTGCCTGCTCTGCACGAGTTTAGCCAGGTCTCAAGAATTTTCCAGTCACATTTAGATAGTCTTTTGAAATAATAAAGTAGACTTAATTTAAAAATTAAGATTGTCCATTCTGAGATGGTAATCAATACTAGAATCTTCCTTCAAGTTAAAATTTTCTCACATGTCCAGACCAGGCCTGTATTTGGTGACTATGTGCCATGAGGGAAGAGGATAATGTGGTCATATCTCAATCCTCTTATATATGATTCTTTTTCCTAATATATATGCTATATATTTCTCTGACACAGAGAAAAAATATCATTTGTCATTGACTTTCCTCGTAATGAGTTAAATGTATGGTTATCACTTTGAAATAAGAAAGCAAAAAGCTTTCCCAATGGGATATGATTCATATTCACAAAGTGATGGGTCGTGGTTATCACTTGCTCCAGATTTTATTTTTTTCCAGATTATATTTGACATGGTTTCTCCTTCTAGTTTTGCTTGCATCATTTTAAAAATAGGACTCTTTTGAGAATCATCTTTAAATAAGAGAAAACATGGTTGACCTTTTCATATTGTTGTATATTACCGAAGCAGCAAATTTGTGGGTCTGAGAAAAAACATCAAATTACTGAAATATATACTAGTAACAAATTATCTACCATCAAAGAAACGTTGACCATTAAGCTCAACAAATGAGTGTCCACAGCAATAATCTTAAGTTTGGTCAATAGTTTTCTGTAACTACAAGTCTGTAAAGTTGACAGGAATCAGGTTGAGTCTCAGTATTAGTCTCCAGGGACCCATTAGTATTTACTTTTGACTTTTGAATCCAAATTTTAACCAATCTGGACTCATTTGTTACGTAAGTTTTAAAAACATGCATATATTCCTAAATCAGGATTAGTCCCTCAGAATCCAAATTCCACTCCAAATACCTAAATGGGATGTTTTTAAAATGTTGCAAAATAACTTCAAAAATTTGGGGAAAGAAACAAACCATACAAATAATTTCTTCTTCATTTTTTCTGAAATAAGAGAGAATCTTTTGCCTAAAATCACTTTTGACACATAAAATGATTTGGAGTAATAATATTATACATTTTGTGAATCATGATAAAATAAGAAATGATCTATTTGTGAATATCAAAATAAATCAAGTAGTAATTACTTTAGGTAGGGTAATCTTAATTATTTTCCAGATAAGTTTCTCCAATAGTTTTTTTTTTTTTAAAGATTTTATTTATTTATTTTGACAGAGAGGAGAGAAATCACAAGTAGGTAGAGAGGCAGGCAGAGAGAGAGGGGGAAGCAGGCTCCCTGCTGAGCAGAGAGCCGGATGTGGGGCTCGATCCCAGGACCCTGAGATCATGACCTGAGCCGAAGGCAGAGGCTTTAACCCACTGAGCCACTCAGGCGCCCCTCCAATAGTTTTGAGAAGAAAGAATACTCCATATTTAAATGAGTGACCAAAAAATCCAGGGATATAAGAGATTATAAAAGACTAAGAATAAAAGTAAAAAACAGTACTTTTCTTTTTATTACATAAATAAATTAAATAAATATCAAGCAGAAACAATTAACATGTATTTTAGTTTTAACTAAAATAAGTTTGGAAATATCTCACATTTCAAATATACTTGCTTTGACCAGATACAATAGATATATATAATGCATGAAACAAGTCTACATTCCATCCTAGAAGAGTGTAAGAAAATAAAACACTTGTAGGTTATGTTACCCTTCAGAGTGCAAAATGGGGGGAAAAAAAAAGACTTTGGTTACTCATTCAGTTACTTTGATCTTCTCTGAATGTTAGTTTTGTGACCTAAAAGGGAACTGCACATTGTTTCTTTTTTGAGAGAACTTATCTTTGTTCAGAAAGTTAAAATAAAATTTTTAAAAATATATAACACAAGTAACAACTTTGGGGAAGAAACTATGAAAAAGTAAATACTACAATTAAAATTTTCTCAATAATTAAAAGTAATTATATTGCTAGCATAAATTAACTACTTAAAAAATACTTTCGGGGCACCTAGGTGGCTCAGTTGGTTAAGCATCTGCCTTTGGCTCTGGTCATGATCCCAGGGTCCTGGGATCAAGCTCCACATTGGGCTTCCTGCTTGGCAGGGAGCCTTCTTCTCCCTGTCCACCCTCACCCCCTTGCTCGTGCTCTCTCTCGCTATCTCTCTCACTCTCTCTCAAATAAATAAATAAAATCTTTAAAAAAAAAAAAAAGACTTTCCTTTTTAAAGTAAAGATTGTATTTAAAAAAATCTTGGTATAAATTTACCTAAAAGTTGAATAAATGAATAAATATATTTTGGCTCAAAATCCATTATTTATGATTAGATACTAAAATTAACAATGCATATTCTGAAAATGAAGAAAAGAAATTTCATTCAATGGAGATTTAGCACATAACCCACATGAAATATCTTCAGTTTATTCATATGTTGCATCACCTGTCATTAAATGATAAAACTAATTAATAGCCATACCCTTCTACTATAAAAAGGAGAAAATATGAAACACTTTTCTCTTAGCTAACAACTTCTTCAGCTGACACATCAGATAGATTCTTAATGGTAGACTCTGTTGCAAGTGTCAGAATATTGACAAATCTTTGAACTATATAAGTAGTATTATTAATATTCAGGAACATGGACTAGAAACAAAAATAAGTCACTTTTCATTATTATTTTGCTATCATTAAACCAATCATCAAATTGGTAATAGCATGAAAAAGGTTCAAGTAATAATTTGCATTACTGAGCTCAATGATAATATAAATCTCCAGTGGATGTGAGAGGTAGAGGTGAGGAGAGATGTTCAAAGTCTCCACAGGACAGAAGATGTTAGTAAACACTTTATATACTACGTATGCAGAATTTAGTTAAAAAACTCAAATGTTGAAATTACAACATCAACAGTTCCATTAAACACCCATTTCTGAATGGCCCAAATCAAAATGTACAGGGAGAGAAGGAGGGGCAGAGAGAGTTATCTATTTAGAGTACAAAAAAACAAGCAGACATTTCTGAGGTACTCATTCTTTCCTCTTCAAACTTTACCCCCGATCACTACACCAGCCTGGTCTTTGTTTGTATCTGTTATTTTTATATTTCCATGTCAGGTTTCTCTCCCTAATTATCCCGGATATCTGGTTATTTTTCTCTACACCTCAAAGATCTTGATTTGCCTCCTGGATTCAACTATCCACTCTCTGAAGATGACTTTTATCATTGTCCCCTAAATTATTCTGTCCTCTCAGTTTCCTCTCATGAACTAAGCAGTATTTTCACAAATACTCACTTTATCTTATAAATAATAAATGAATGTATGTATGTATGTATGTTTAAAACTAAACTAGCATCCCATAGTTTAGCTTTCCTCTGAGCTTCCATACATTTGCCACATAGTTGGTTAGCCCTGTTAGGCATAAAACCCTGAAATCATTTTTGTTTCTTCCTTTCAAATAACACTGAATTTGTTTCTAAGATGCGTCAAACCACCTTTCATATTAACTCTGCTCTCACAGTCTTTCAGTTTTCATCATCACCATGTTTCAATATAAGAATAAGTAGATAATCACATGGAGGAATTCTGTCTTTTCTGAAATCTAAGCCTCATGCAATTACCTCACAAGCCAAAGCCAAATTTTGCTTCAACTGTACTTTACTGTAATCAAGTATCATGTTCAAAATTTTATTTAACTCAAATAGAGTTCTTTGATTATAACAAGAATTTGGTAAATCCTGAATTAAATGGATGAAAACTGGTATTACCATTGAACCCTAAATATTACATGTAAGTTACTATGATGCAAATTGTTATTCAATCATGTAACTACCTTCCCTATTTTAATATATTTCTTATAATTAATATCCTTTATATTAAGGACAGATTTAAACTGCCATAGTCATCATGTAAGTTCACTTGTACAAGTCAGGTTTATTTAAAATCTTTGAAATTATGGCAGTGAAACCAGAAAATTTAAAACACTATTATGTTTGGAAACTCTTGGGGTGCCTGGGCTGCTCAGTTGTTAAATGTCTGCCTTCAGCACAGGTCATGATTCTAGTGCCCTGGGATTGAGCCTTGCATTGGGCTCCCTGCTCAGCAGGGAGCCTGCTCCTCCTTCCCCCCTTCCCCCTGCTTGTGGTCCCTCTCTTGCTGTGTCTCTCTCTATCAAATAAATAAATAAAATCTTTAAAAAAAAAAAAAGTTTGGAAACTCTCTACTTTCCTAACTTTCCTAGTCACTAATATATGCTCTTAGCCAATTTTTTTATCATATGCTAACCAGAAATTATTTTTCAAAAAACATGCTATACACATATTTACAAATGTAAATTATACAATATGCCCCATGTGTGACCACATCTATTCATCTACCTACCTACCTACCATATACCCATTAACTCATTAACTTATGTATCTCTATAAACTTTGAAGACAGGCCTAGTAATCTGTGTAATAGTAAATATTCATAAATTTGTTGTTTTTCCTATTATATATCATCAGTTCATTTTTTTCAGTTCAAATGACTTATTAGCCAGCAATCTAGAGCAGCCTCTAGTTAGAAAAACTGACTTAACAAACCATTTATTTTGATTATAGAAACTGTATTTTGAATTTGTTCATTAACTATCATTTTACTCTCTTTTTAACATCTCAAAAATATAGAGGCTATGAAAATTCCATAAATATGAGTGAAAAATGAAAGTTCTCAAGGATTTGATATTGATCACTATATTATATATACAAATTTTGATTGTCTGAGAATATATTTAAAATATTAAAATAAAAAAAGTTCATTTTCAGCTTAGTACCATGAGTCAGAGAAAGTTTACAGGGGGGAAAGGCAAGGAAAGGTGGAACACCACAACACTACATTCTGAATGACTAATTTTCTTCTCTACTTTGTTCACCAGTGGAGTTTAATCAATGTTTCCCTGAAACCTTCAGCCAAGGCTTGGCAGTAAGCATATTCATCTCTGAATACAGGGTAAGTGTATTGTAGGAATGATTTAGCAGAAAAGAACATCTGCCCCCTTTTATACATGACTATCAAAACTGCAGATTGCAACTTCAATAATTCACTTCTTTCCATCTTTTTTGAAGAAGGAAATTTAAGTTATCTTTTAAACACTGACTGGTGCATTCATTGAGAATCCTAAAACATATTTTCCTTACCTAGACTGCCTGTGGAGGAAATGAGGCTATGCTATCAAAGTTTCCCAAATATGAACAATTTACCTGAATTTCACGAGAGAAAACATCTCCTACAGAAAGCTATTGGAAAGAGTTGATCATAATGCTCGTCTTCAAAATGACATAGTCTAACACATCAATGAGAAAGCTGCAAGTTGGATATTATGCAAAACAGACAGAACACTGGAATATAATTATGAATGAAGCTTTTGTTCATAGAAACAGAAGGTAGTCTTTGGAGATGTATAAAAAGGTATTTATCCATAAAGCTTTATTTTCCACTCAGTGCTGTCGTTTCCTAGGAAGTTATACAGTTTAAAAGAAACTTTAAGATTATTCTCTAACAGCAATTGTTACTTCTATCATAAACAGATTACTACAAATGAGAAGAGAAGCAGATATATTGTTAAATAACATTTTCTAATTTGTACTTTTAGTTATTTTTTAAAAGGTTTTATTTATTTATTTTAGAGAGAGTGAGTGAGTGAGAGAGAGAGCACGAGGAGGGGCAGAAGGAGGGGGAGAGGCAGACTTCCCGCTGAGCAGGAAGCCCAGTGCTGGCTCCATCCCAGGATTCCAGAATCATGACCTGAGCTGAAAGCAGATGCTTAATCGACTAAGCCACCCAGGCACCCCCTAATTTGTACTTTAAATACATATACACCCATACATATTGTTGCATGGATCTTTCCTTAGTACAGTATTAATGTTTAGAAGACAATATTGAATACTAGATATATCAACAGGAAAACCAAATATTTATTGGGCATTTATAATGCTAGTGTTTTGCTATCTGGTACCTAATAAAATTTAGAACCATGTAACTATAAAATAATTCGTAACAGATTTTTGGCCTGTATTTTGAAATATCAAAGATGGCAAGACTCAAAAATGTGGATAATAGAGAAGGGGCCATTGAATTTTGCTGGAAACTAAATAAGCATGATACAAATTACAGATAATTTTTTTTTCTGTTCTTTCTATGGCACTAAAATAAGAAATTAGGTTTTATACAGTAGATATCAACTTTCAAGTGCTATTTGGGAAAAATAGTAATATATTAGAAATCTAACTGTACCTGTCCAAAACGCATTTGATTACAAAAATCAAATCACATTTGATTAAAAAAATTTCTCTGAATGATTGTTATTCAGGAAAAGCTTATTAGTGAAGTAAAGTCACTGCCTTTTAACTTGAAGGGTCTTAAAAAGTGTCTAGCCCAATAATAGCTTAATTTTTCAATAAGGATTTAATTTATTAGAAAAGATGGGATATGCTATTTGTCATTTGGAGGCCAGAGGCTCAACCATCAGAAAAGAAACAAAGTGGCTGCCACTGTGAGAAAACCACGGGTTTTGATGGCAGACAGTTGTAGATTTTAACCCCACCTCTACCTAATACTGTCTGTGTACTCATCATCATTCTAAGTGTCTGTTTCCAAGGTAGATTTGTGATGAAAACATCTACTTCTCAGAATTCTCGGAAAAGGACTGCCACATAGTAGGTGCTTAGTAAATGTTAGGTCTCCTTGCCTCAGAAATTGCTATTGAAAATGTGCTAGTGACATCTAGTGGTAATTCTTGCAAAACTCAAGCTTACCCTTGTAACAGAGCCTCCCAACACAACATGCGTTCACTCCATCAGCGAATGTTTATTAAATATCTCCTGTGTGCTAGGTTCCTAAGTCAAGTACTGAGGATTTCAAAGATGTAAAAGACATAGCAGCTCCTTTATAAGAGCTCTGGCTTTAACAGATTATGCACATGCTAGCCAATTACTATACAAAATGTAATTATTTCTACCATAGCATTAAGAAAAAATGCAAATATACTATAGGATGGGTAACTCAGTTTGCCAAAGGAGATACCATTTGTATTGAGTATTGTGTTGTGTTGAAGAAGAAATGGTGGGAATCTGGAGGTTTCTAAAATGGTAAGTTGAGTTTTGGTTGATGTGCTAAGGAGTTCAGCCCTTATCATTGTGTGACAGGAAGATAGTAACATTCTTTAGCAAGGAAGTCTCATAATTATATACAGGCAACAATGTAGAGTGTAGATTGGATATAGGAGAACACAGAAAATAGAAGAACAGTTAAAAGGTTATTAGAATATTTCCCTTGAGAGGTGATGAAGATTCAAATTCCTTCAGTGGAAATGGGCTAGACATGAGAAAATATTACTAAAAGAGATATTTGAAGCACAGGGGTGACTCCATAATGACCTTGGAGATGTGGGACATTAGGGAGAAAGAAGAAAGGAGATTGCTGCTCTAGTTCCTGGGATGGGAGGTTGTCAAGTAATCAAGTAATTAAATGCCATAGAAAACAGAGCAGAAGGAACTAGATTATGGGGGAGGGAAGAACAAAGATAATGATGAATTTCTCGTGTTTGTACATATCTATAAACTTAAGGAATATTTAGGTAGTAATGTCTAATAAGTGAGCAGAAAGATGGGTCTGGAGAGAAACCTGGCCTTGTGATAGAGATGTAGGAACTATCAACAAATAATCCATGTTACAGCCACCAGAGTGAATGTGGTTACTTAGGAAAAATATGTCAAGAGGAAGGGCTAAGAGATAGGATCAGGATTTTAGGGAACATCATAATTTAATAAGTATGCCCATGTAGGAACTGGATTCACCCTTAATTTTTTCAGAACAATCCCTTCATAAGTTATAGATTCATGCTTAGACTTCCAAATGGATTTGGAAATAAGCTGATATGCGTATTTCAGGTATACCAGAATATAACTTCAAAATACATTTAAGC
Organism: Procyon lotor; assembly: GCA_028646535.1. NCBI lineage: Eukaryota > Metazoa > Chordata > Mammalia > Carnivora > Procyonidae > Procyon > Procyon lotor. The sequence goes on along the minus strand of CM053604.1, from coordinate 62,297,971 downwards.
TCATCTTAGTGTTTAAAAGCACAGTTATAAAATTCTTTCACCACAGTTTCATGAAATAAGTTGTATTTGAATTTTCCTATTATAACACTGAAAACTCTGGTCTATGCTTTGAGTGTAGTCCTTCCTGGGTTAGGGGAAATTTAATTTGACTGCATATGAAATGTACAGCTTTTCTACTTATCCCATTAAATTTAATCATCTAGGTTTTTTTTCCTTTTTTTTATTGTCATCTTTTTTTCTCTCTTTTTTCCTCTAACCTGATATGTATAGTTCTTGCTGCACTGATTTTCTGGGAAAAGAGCCCAGCAGATTTAATGTTTTTCTATTAGAGACTACCTCACGAATTTACAGTATTAACTCTACACCTGCCGTGCTGTCAGGCTGAAAAAGAATTATTCATGCTGTTTTGTCTGTTAAATACCTACAAATGTGTGGCTCCCTAAAATATATATAAATTCTCTTTTATTTTTATTTTTTTATTTTTTTAAAGATTTTATTTGTTTATTTGACAGAGAGGAAGAGAGATCACAAGTAGGCAGAGAGGCAGGCAGAGAGAGAGGGGGAAGCAGGCTCCCCGCTGAGCAGAGAGCCCGATGCGGGGCTCGATCCCAGGACCCTGAAATCATGACCTGAGCCGAAGGCAGAGGCTTTCACCCACTGAGCCACCCAGGGACCCCTATTTTATTTTCAAAATTCAAATTCTTTCCTTACTTTTTAATTTCTTATGTTTGTAGAAATTATTTTTAAAATACCCATTCTGCCAATTTTTTTTGCCCCAAGACTAGTATTTTCTCCATGTTAATCTCAATCTCCTGTTCTTCACATTCATATATCACTTCAAGTGTCATTTTACAGAGCATCCTTCCTTAATTATTACAGATTAGTTTAAGCACCATTTAACCATGTCATTTCAAAATCTATGTACTGAATTTGCCTGTATTATTAAACTTTTGGCAGTCTGTTAATCCTCTCTACACCTGAATCAGCCTTATTTTTTAAAAAAAGAAACTACAATTCAGGATGGTCATATTGGATGAAAAGGATGAGTGCCTGAAGACCTTGCATAATGTAATCCTGACAAAGGAAAATGGATAATTTAAACACTTGAACTAGCCCCACCATACAAGAGCATAAGCATACTTCAAAACTCATTTGGATCAATAGCTTTGAAATTATGAAACTTGGCAAATTAAAAACAAAATTCAACTATATTAAAATATTTCCCCACAATTGAAGCTTTATAAATTTTTCTCACAATTTCAATTTTTTTTTCTCCAATTCACCTAAGCTGTGATCAACCATATCAGCATCTATTTCTTTAAGTAGAATATAATGGGAATCAATGAAATGTAATATACTTATTAATTTTACTTTAATATTTATAAATGAAACCAAAATATATAAATTAAAGACATGAAAAAAGAAATGAATGAGTGATTGATATAGGAAGGAATAGGCATAGATGTTCTAAACCCAACTCTCAGCGATTCTAAAAAGGAACAACATTCTTACAACAAATATTTATTGGGTGTTTTCCTTTACCCAAGGAATGATACAAAGTTTTATGACTAATACCCTGTTCTCTAGGAACTCTATCTACCTGACAGACTGGTGGAGAGACAAATAAAAAGAGTCACAATGTAATATGATAAACATAATAGAATTATGCATCAATTATGACTTTTACAAGTAGGAATCCCTGAGAAGTTGTTCCTTAAACAGGTAACATTCCACCTGAGATGTGGTTCTGAATAAGTGGCTTTATACTCCGAGAGTAGAATGTCTACTGCCTTTATTAAGTCAAAGTAACAGTGACAAATAACAAACAATAACCATATTAAAAAACTTCCATAATGGGTATTTTTATTGGCACCAGACACTGAGTTCATTATTTTTCATATTGTAGTTTCATTTTCTTTATGCATAGCAATTCTGTGAGGTAAGTGACAACCATAAATTTTATTTTATTTTTTTTTAAGATTTTATTTATTTGACAGAGAGAAACACAGCGAGAGAGGGAACGCAAGCAGAGGGACTGGTAGCGGGAGAAGCAGGCTTCCTGCCGAGCAGAGAGCCTGATGCAGGGCTCGATCCCAGGACCCTGGGATCTGACCTGGGCCGAAGGCAGATGCTTAATGACTGAGCCACCCAGGCGCTCCCATAAATTTTAATTTTAAAATGAAGAAACTGATATAGAGAAAGGTTATGCAAGTTGTTTAACATGGCATTGCTGACAAAGGGCAGGACTGGTATTGGAAGATCTAAAATACGGGTTCCCTAAAAAATCTACTCTCCTACACTGTCTCTTACCATATAGTTGAAAATTTGATGAATATTTGTGTCATAGATGTCTTTGTCTACAAAACATACATAAAATTCTTATACATTATTTTATGACTCTCTTAAACTCCATTAACATCTGAGCTGTTTGCAGTTCTCTTTGTTCTTTGATCTCAGATTGTTTGAGTTCTATGCAAGAGCATCTATGAATTACTCCAACCTCTGGAAATGAACACTAAAGTTACTATGTTCTCCAGGCAGCACCTCACTGTTCTTTTAAATGCTTTCACATTCCTTTGCTCGTTGCCAGCTCCTGAACTATTTTCAACATGGCTCTCACCTGTTTTATTTCATCAAAAGTTGTTTACTAAGATTAGTAATATCTTTTTCAAGGCAAAATTGGAAGAGTATTTCCTTTCCCTGATGCTTTGACCTCTGTCCATTTTTGGCGTTTTTGTACTTGGTGTTACCTACTCTCAGCATCCCTTGTGACTTTTATTTCCAGAGAGTAAACTAGAGCAAATAAATTATTGAATATAACTTGTTAGAGGAGAAAGCAACACCATCTTTGATAGGCTGCAATTAGAAGCAAGGAAGACAAAATAGACCATTTTTCCATCCTTGGTAAAAGGTAGCCGAAAGGTTATATACAACATACACAGAATGTTAAAATCGATTCCATGTGCTTCAACAAATGTGTTTAATTTCTAGAATTCAGACTGCTAGAATATTAAGTAAATCTATTTTTCTTTTAAAAAATATTTTATTTATTTGAGAGGGAGAGAGTGTGCATGCACAAGCAGGGGGAGTAGAAGAGGGAGAGAGAGAAGCAGACTTCCTGCAGAGCAGAGAGCCCGTCAAGGGGCATGAATTTAGGACCCCAGGATCATGACCTGAACTAAAGGCAAACGCTTAACCGACTGAGCCATCCAGGCGCCCCAATAAGTCTATATTTCAAGTGATTTTTACATAACAAAGTGTAGGACAATACTCATGATTTGATTTAAAATTTCTAAATATTATTTACTTATTTTGAACCTAATATTTTTGAGTACCTACAAATAAGAATACAAACTCTCATTAGCCTTTACTTTCTCTCAATTGTTTTAGAGAATATTCCTCTAGGTCCTATTTGAGATTGTCTACCCCTGATGCCATGCAGAAATGAACAAGCAAGTGGATTTTCCCAGGCAGAATATTGTCTAATCCACCTCCCTCTAGCTTATAAAAGAGAAGTATAGGTCATGCTAATGTTCAGCATTCACGTATCAGCAACAATTTGGTTTAAGAAATACAACGGATCAGATATACATTGAATCAGTAATATCTGGATAGAAAACTGTTTTAATTTACTATATTACCAACATTTGTCTCTCCTTACAGGATATATTATTTTTAATCAGTGAAAGATAAGCAAACCCTTCCAACTCCAGATGTAAAAGATTTAGAGAAGAGGGACAATTGAGAAGTTAACTTTGCAATGATGATCAGGAACTAAGTAAGAGGACAGCCCCAGTCAAGAGGAAAATTACACAAACTGCTTGTTGCAGATACATTTATATTTTCCTTACCCAACTCTTACTGATTTAAAATTAATACAAGAAAATGAAAATGGTGGCTCACTTTACATTCAAAAGTCCCTTAGAGTTTCTCTTCCCTTACCACCACAGTCTTAAGGAGAACATCCAGACCATGACTTTATCATCAGTAATAAACTAAAAGGATGAGTGAAATGGTGCTTTAATAATCTGAACATCATAAAAGGAAAAGAACAGAAAGTGAAAGAAAAAAAAATTGTTTTTCCTTACCGTTGTTCCTGTTGCTATTTATTTGGTTGAAGCATGTGAATGAGCCGGGGGAAATGACACCATATTGTCTAAAATTAGAGGTGATTGTCCAACCATAAAAGGGATAGTTGAGACCATCATTTAGGGGCTGTGATGGTAGGGGGAAAAATATAATTTAGAAAAATAAAGAAGCTACCCAGTTTATACAGAAGAATGGCAAAATTAGAGAACAGGGAAATAGAGAAAAAGAACTGATTATTGATCATTTTTCAAGTGATCAAGGAATATTCCCTGAAAATGGATGCATCTGACAGTATTCAATTTAACACAAATTTTACATAGATTTCTAATCTTTAGGCTTAATCAGTCCCTAACCAAAACAAAATAGTAGCTGTGGTTATGATCTTCAGTAAGACAGTGTCTCTGTGCAGTCAATGGGTGGGCAAGAAGACAGAGAGGGAGAGAGGAAGAGAGAGAGAGAACATGTTTAGCAATTGAAAATTAGATAACTCTCCTAAGGAATGCCAGGAGTCAAAATGTCCAATTGTGATAAATTTCTCATTTCACTGCTCCTAGGTTCTACTTAGTTTATTTCGCTTAGAGTTAGGTTCCCCACCTGGGGTTAGGCCAGGTTCTTAAGATAGGAAGTTGCCCTGGAAAAATTTTCACATGTCTTCTCAATCAATTTGGTCCTCTAAGTCAAATCCCTGATTACTTGATATTTTACCTCATGCATATGTTTCAAATTGGCATAATCCCATCCAGTACACTGAAATTACAGTGTCAATTTTGGGAAAATTCATTTCATGCCTGCTGAAGCTGGCTTCCTTTCACTGCTCTCCTTCCTCCCACTTTTCTTTTTTTTCCTGCTTCTCTTTGGAAATATTATTTTGTCACAGTCAGATACTCAAGGAATATCTAATCTAGCTAATCAAATGTATCCAAAAGAAAGTGAAAAAAAAAAAATAAATGGTATGTACTTTTAGATGTTTTTCCCTCACCTGAGGTACTACTAAGGATGTTTTCTTTCTTATTGAAGTGGATCTAATAAGTTTAGTTATGCCTAGTTCACAGGTTTCTTTTGGATAGTCTCTTGGAAGGTCAACAGTCTACAAGCATAGAAAAATCTTCAAATTCCAATTTGAAGGTTACTCAGAAAATAGAGGGTATATGAAAAATAGCTTCTAAAACTTACAGGCCTTCTGCATTGCTCCCTACAAACAATGCTAAGTGGAAAACTTAAATCCATTTTTCTCTCATCTATGATAAAATATGAAATCAAGATTTTCTGAAGTTCAAAAAAAAAAAAGAATTTCTGAGGCTAAACAATGGATTCCAAGTAGATTTTATTGTCCTATTTGTAATTTGTCATCTCAGAACCAATTTAGAACATAAAATCCTCTAAGTGTCAGGCTAGGCCTTGAATTTCTTTGATTCCCATGGAGTAGGCTAGTTCATGTAGAGAGTAAAATCTTCTAACAAGACACTCTGTCTCTGACAGAGAATAAATGAAAGGAGGATCAGATAATATGAAAAGTAATAATGCTGATTGTTACCATTTATTGGGTGCTTCCTATGTGGCAGGAACCACACAAAAAGTTTTGGACATATTAACTCATTTTATCATGTCAAACACCTTTTGAAACAGAAATAATTATTATGGTCTCATGTAATTCTTTCAGTTAAATATTGATGTATAAGCACAAAGATCTTTCATCTCCTTTACGGTCTGTTAATTCTGAGGAGAGGAGAAAAGGAATATTTTATTTTTTACTGATTCTTAAAGATCTCTTCATCTCAAAATCAAATTGTAAATCACATCTCAGCAGCAAACTATAGGCATGAGCCACTGAATAAGTCTAGCTATAAAAGGAAGAGTTATCGTCATCTCAGCTTTTATATCTCAAAAAAGAATACAATATTAGCCAATGTGTATTTCTTTCCCAAAATTGTGTTATCACTGAGGATATAAAAGAATTTCTCATTCTACGAAACACTACAGCAACCAAGAACGGGATAGCTGAAGTTGAACAAAAGTAGAAACTTTGTCTATTCTGAATATTGAACAATAAAGAAAACACGTCAATGGAAGAGAGTTTTGCGGAAAAATTATTAAAGATAACTGGTAATCAAGATCTGTTTCTTAGTAAAGATTTGTTATTTGATGCATAAAGCTACAAAAGAAGTATTTTCTTTAATTTCAAAATTATATAAAATATTAGATTTTAAGAGAAGAATGGAACTTCAGCACTTTTTGCTATTCTTTGCTGTCTTATTTCCAAGAACAATATACTTTCTTCAAGTTTAGTTCAACCGTTAGAGCTCATGTATTTACCTTCTTTATTCTGTTAAAAAAAAGCAATTATTTCCAGAGGTCTGTTGGACCTAGGAGAGGTAATATTGAGTTTTCCTAACTTAAGCAATAACCTAGGCCTAAAATAATCTGTTTAATGATTCTAATTAAATTATATATGGAAAGAAAAATCAAAGGTGATCTTTATTTTGGTGATCTTTATTTTGTTACATTGAAATAATGCTTGTGCTAATATTCCAAGTAAATAAATTATTTTGAAATCTAGAGTATCATTTATCTCATTCTTTAAATTTTCTGCCTTTTAAGGCTCAAATTTAAAAATTACTTTCAGCTTCAAGTAGAAATATGTAATTTGTCAAGAGATAAATAATGCAAAGTCCATCCAACTATATTACCAAAGGCATAACATCCACTGTTCATCAGAATAAAATAATTACTTTCTTTAGAAATATCAAATGCTTAAGTGCAACTTAAGTAAATAGAAAACCATAAATTATTATTTTAAATGAATAATGCATTTATATATAAAGTAAAGTTGGGTAAATAGCATTTAACTAAACATTTGATTTTCAATCTATATTTTCTAATGTCTCTAATGTTTTCTTATGTATTAGAAGTTCATATCATCCTTAATTTCCTATTTATGGTTTTCAACAAGAAAAAAACAACAGACAAAAAGATAGAGGATTGGCAATAGTATAGTTCAATAGAGAAGGTGAAACATTTTGTACTATAAAACGGGTTGCAAGATACGTTTGTGATTTTTTTAAAAATGACACATTCAGGGGCGCCTGGGTGGCTCAGGGGGTTAAAGCCTCTGCCTTCGGCTCAGGTCATGATCTCAGGGTCCTGGGATCGAGCCCCACATCGGGCTCTCTGCTCAGCGGGGAGCCTGCTTCCCCCTCTCTCTCTCTGCCTGCCTCTCTGCCTACTTGTGATCTCTCTCTCTGTGAAATAAATAAATGAAATTAAAAAAAAAAAAAAGAATGACACATTCACAAATCAGCTATTTTAATAATTTGAAATGTCTTCTTTTTCCTAACAATGTGTCTCTCATAATCTATCTGCATGTAATTGCATTCCCCCATATCATGGCCAAATATAATCCACTGAAAGTTATCCAAACCACAACATGGTATTTTTGTAGAAAAGGGATAAATAAATCTACTATGTGTTTTGGTCATATTCTTAAGGAATGCTTCTAAAAGTTTTCTAAAGTGTTAAATTTCTTTCCGATGTTTGAGAAGCATATTCATAATCTGTTTTATAAGAGTGTAAAACTACTTATTCAAAATCTTCAAGAACACCAATATTATTAACTTTGTTTTCATAACTCCAGATAAAGAAGGGCAACATGATCTCTGCTTATTCTGTTCATCATTTTGGGATATTTGAGCTCAGCAAATTATGTAAAAGTGATCCTTGATCGTTACACACTTGTACTTTATTTCCAGCCTTCTACAGTTCAGAAATCTCTGTAACTTTCAACAACACAGCTACATTCCAAAAGTCCAACTGTCTCTCATATTAGCTTACCATGTTCAGCAAAATTTCTAAAATTAAATATTTAACCATGATCTAGATATCTAAACATAATAGTTATCTTCATCTATGATATAAAGTCACATATTATGTGTGTTTAGACTTGTGATTTAAGATATCCAGAATATTGATGATTATTTTTGAGGGAGGGTAGAAGTAGAGACAATTTGCCATTAAAAATTAGTATGTATGCACACACACACAGATAAATCTTTAATAAGTTAACAAAAACTGTACTTTAGAACTTGTGATGCCATTTGAAATAACAAAGGTATACAGTCTTTTAAGAAAACCTATAGCAACTTGATTCAATCTACATTTAAAGCAAAAGCATTGTGTGGGAGAACAGAAGTTCCTTGAGAAAAGAGACACTTTGATTTATCTGTGTGTGAAACTCAATGACTTTTCACTGAGGCTTTTTTCTGAGTTACAAGATCTCATTGGAGGCAG
>CM053604.1:62258048-62289098 GCA_028646535.1 Procyon lotor | reverse complement strand
TCCTAGACTCATGAAACAAACTAAGGGTGTCTGAGAAGTGGGGGAGTAGGGATAGGGTGGCTGGGTCATGGACATTGGGTAGGGTATGTGCTATGGTAAGTGCTGTGAAATGTGTAAGCCTGACAATTCACAGACATGTACCCTGGGGCAAATAATACATTATATGTTAATAAAAAAATTTTTTTTAAATTAAGCATATGACCATAAGAGACTCTTAATCTCAGGAAACAAACTGAGGGCTGCTGGGGGGTGAGGGGAGGACAGGGTGACTGGGTTATGGCCACTGGGGAGGGTATGTGCTATGGTGAGTGCTGTGAATTGCGTAAGACTAATGATTCACAAACCTGTACCTCTGAAGCAAATAATGCATTATATGTTAATAAAGTAAATAAAAATAAAAAATAAAAGGAATGAAATATGCTCTAAAAAAATTAAGCACATGAGATCAAACCGAAATGTTATACATTGTAGGCAAAACAAAACAAAACAAATGTTCTACAGTGTGCTAAATTAAGATAGTTTAGTAAGGCATTAAGGTGGAAAATCTATTACCTAAATGTCTGCATGAACACTATGCTATGGTATGATATCATCTCTGTCTAAAATACATATAGTGGGGAGATATTCTACTTTATAATGATTATAAACTCTTCCCAAACTGTTCAAGTCATTAAGATTTCCCCTGCCTCCTTATAAGCAAAAAATCAGAAATACAGTATCTAATACCCTATTAAGTTGATTTGCTTTTCCAATATGAAAAACTATAGAATGAAAGATGAAGTGAATATTTCCTTTCCAGTACTGTGAAGCCTTCATTGTGATGATTTTCCTTAAATGTAGAAAGTAGCTATGATTTAACTAGATGAAAACAAAATTAATTTTATTTTTCATTCATTCATTCATTCATTTATTTTTTAAAGATCTTATTTATTTATTTGACAGAGACACAGCAAATGAAGGAACAGAAGCAGAGGGAGTTGAAGAGGGAGAAGCAGGCTTTCCGCTGAGCAGGGAGTTGGATGCAGGGCTTGATCTCAGGACCCTGAGATCATGACCTGAGCCGAAGGCAGACACTTAACTACTGAGCCCCAGCCCCCCGCCAAAATTAATTTTTAAATGACACAAATAGGGTGCCTGGGTGGCTTAGTCTGCTAAGCATCCGCCTTCGGCTTAGGTCATGATCCCAGGGTCCTGGGATTGAGCCCTTCATCAGGCTCCCTGCTCCCTGCTTCTCCCTCTTTGCTGTTCTGCCTACTTGTATTCTCTCTGCCAAATAAATAAAATCTTAATTAATTAATTAATTAATTAAAGTGACACAAGTGATTGTAAATTTTCACATATAGCCTCAGGCACAGAGGCATTAGAAAGAGCTGTAAGGAACTTTAACTAACTTGTAGTTCAACCTCTTCATCTGACAGATGAGGGGGCTTGTAGCAAGGAACCTAACTTATAAGGGTCAGATTCAGGGTTCGAACTCTGGTCGGTGGGTCCTGAATCCAGGACTATCTTTCTTTTACCAAATTGCTTTAGTAACTCTATTATAAATCATTGTCTTAAAAGCCGTAAAGCTTTTGGAGCATTTCTTAACCATTTTATGTCTCAGGTTCCACAGCTGTACAACTAAGAAAATTTGTAGGCACAAATGAGAGACTCCACATAAAAAACAGCTCTGGGCTAGTCCCTAGTTAACCCTAATGTGTACTAATTTTTATCAGTAGCTTAAGATGTTGCTGTTTTTTGATACTAACCAAATGAAAGACTGTTAGTATGGTTATAAAAATAATTCGTATTTTGGGGCTGTTCTCTATGTGCCACGCACTGCATTAAGTGTTTTACCTAAGTCATTCAATTCTTAAAATGTTATACAACACAACAAAATCGTTTTTCCCATATTGAGCTAAAATAACATTGTAGTTGTTCTGCTCTGCCACCTTAGTTCTTCCTATTGTTAGCTTCACTTTGCGGCTATGATACACGGCCCCAAAGAATGATAAGAGTGTGAGTAAAACACTTCTGGTCTCTCCGCTTCTATGACTATATCTCTTCTTCTTAAACAGGGACATCATTTTAAGGAGAAAACCACATTTTGGAGGATGAGAACAATGTTAACTATAGATTTTAGTTTACCCACCAAGAAAATGCTGTGGGGGTGGAAAGATATAAGAGTTGTACTAGCTGATTTCTCATGAACTTCAAAATCTAATATCTGCGCTGTTTTAATTTTGAGACAGCAGATGGGTTCTCTCACAGGTTCTTGCTACGCATCTTCCCATTTTGTATAGCTTCTCAGTGAGACTGATGAAACTACTCAAGAAGTAAAAAACTTCCAGTGAATCTGAACACAACTTGACACACCTATTGTCAACCTTATCTGGTTCCTAAATTCAGGTTTTCTTAATTTGGATATCCGCTTTTTCCTCTATCAGCTTGCTGCGCAGACTTGAAATTCAGTGTCAAGTTTCAATTACATTGCTGATAAAAAAAAAAAAATCTTCAGTTGTATATATGGATTCCTAACCTTAGCCTTATTTAGGATTCATTTGTAAGTGACAGCATTGAGATTTGTGACTAGTCACAGGTTGGCAGAATAGACTTAGAAATTCAGAAACTTTCTCCAGGCTGCTGAACCTACTTAAAAAATACAAGAATCCACTCTTGCATATAATTTCCCGTCTTCCTTTAAAGTTAATGAACATGGTTTTAAAATACTTTGTAATTAAAGGAATTACATGGAATTACAATGAAATACAATGTTATATTGGAAACATTTTTTAAATACTACATTGGCATTATAAGTCAGAGATTTGTATTGCACCTGTTTGAAATTTAACAGTTTTCAGAAAAAAGGCTAACACCTATCCTAAAACTAAAAACAAGCAAGTGTCAAAATGTGTTAAACTTCGTTTTCCTTTTTTCTTTCAAACTTAGTCCTTCTAATCAGGTAGAAACTTTATATGCATGATCTCTATGATCCATTCACTGGCTGCTTTGAATGCTCCTCATCTCCCTTTTCAAAAGCCCAGATATGTCATTACTTTCAGGGACTTCACCATTCTTCATAGCTAAAGTTCTGACATTTTAAAAATGGGAAATCATCCCATATTTCCTAAGTAATAATGTAACTACACTGCAGGATATTTTTTTAGGATATTTTTAAATGTACACATATACATATAACAAATATAGTATACATGTATTGACTTCTTCCTAGTAGACAGGCACTTTAGTGCTAAGCACTTTACATGACCTTTTTGTATTCCTCACAGTAATTTATTCCCCACAATTATACTATGTTGCAACTGCCATTATTAATTCCCATTTTGTCATAGAATAATTGAGGCAGAGAGGTTAATTAACTTGTCTAAGGTTACAAAGCTAGAAGGAGGTAGAGTTTAGTACTGAATGCAGAATATATGATTACAAAGTTTCTTTTGCAACCACTACACATACTACCTCCATGAGTAACTATTGCTTTATATTTTATGTGTATTGAGCTGAATTAAATTATGATTTAATATATTTTTAATAAATGAATGACTGAGTAACCCATTAGATGAGTAAGCCTAATTCTGGAATTATATTAAAGTCCACATAAACCATGTCATTTTTACATACTGGAGAAGTAAATCCAAGATAAATTCTTGGTTTTGAATTCATTTAGGTTTTGGCAATAACCGTGAAAAAAAAAGTTAAAGTAAATGAGATTGGATTCCAGGGTTCCTGATTTCTTGGAAAGAAATGTAATCTTCAATTGAAATATTTCCTGGGGCAGACAAAGATTAAAAGAAAATTAATGTAACTATGTGAGCATAAATAACATTTCATAGAGTTTGTCTGTGATTATCGTTGCTCTAGGCTAACTAAAATATTAAACAAGTACAATACTTTCATGCCTCCAGTATTCTAGAAGTGCTCATCTTGGTTTGGCACATATGTTAAATTTCTTCTGCTCCAGGGACTCAGGTCCTCATATTTTATGAACTTAGATACAATGAAGTGTGCCCTAAAAATGGAGTATTTCAGGGCGCCTGGGTGGCTCAGTCGTTAAGCGTCTGCCTTCGGCCCAGGTCAGATCCCAGGGGCGTGGGATCGATCGAGCCCCGCTTCGGGCTCTCTGCTCGGCAGGAAGCCTGCTTCTCCCACTACCATTCCCTCTGCTTGTGTTCCCTCTCTCGCTGTGTTTCTCTCTGTCAAATAAATAAAAATCTTAAAAAAAAATAATAATAATAAAAAAATAAATAAAAATGGAGTATTTCCAGTGTTTCCAGTGATGCTCGTAGCTTGGTGGTCATTAATGGAAAAGACCTTCCATTTTAGGTATGAGACAAATCAACAACGTAAAACTTCTGCTAAGACTTTGTGTAATATTATTTCTGACAACCTCTATTTGTCAATCAAATTCTTAAACAGGAAGTAAAAGACACAGTTTCAGAAAACAAGTAACCCTAAATATTTTCAGTGAAAGGGAGATTGCTTTAGAATGCTCTCATGGTGGTAAACATCAGTCTTTGAATTTAAACAGATACGGGCAGGATTAGTACTTAATGTGTGGAATGTGTCATGGTTAAATACCTAAAAAATGACTGTCTGGTTATACTCAGCTAACGATTAATCTGTCTACTAAGCTGCCTTTTACATTCTTAACCATACAACATAAAAAAAGAATGTAGAGAGGTAGTTCAAAAGAGAGGATTAATAGCATACAATTATCTATCTATCTTCTATGTATGACTTCCCATCCTCTCTTAATGCCCATACCCATCATCATTCCATTGCAGAATCCAGTTCTCTTGATAGTGCTTGGACAACGGCAGGCATTCTTCCACCTTGGTTTTTGAACTAGGTGTTCATCCCAGCTGGAATAACCTCGCGTAGAAATCTGCATGACCAACTCCAACAGCATCTCGCCTTTGTTTACATTTTACCTTCTCAGTGAGGCCTACTGAGGTCTGCTTTTACAACTCTATTTAATATTATAGCTTACTCCCTTTTTCACCTCCAGGGACACTTAAAACTTGTTAACATACTGTATAAATTTATTATTATTGTGTATTATCTATCTTTCCACATTAGAAGTTAAGTGACAAAAAGACAAGGATTTTTGTTACAATGTTTTCTAATTTATCCTAATTGCCCAAACAGTGCCCGGAGCATGGTAAATGCTAAATGCTTATTGCATGAATGGAATATTTACTTTTCTATTCATCCATGTATCTAAGGAGTTTCACTCAATCTATACTATGTTAGTTTATATTTGTAAATTGTAGAAGTGGTACTGGCTTTAGTAATCTTTCACATAAAATAAATTCATTTATTCTTATTAAAATTAAATGAACAAAAATTTAAAATTTTATTTATCATTTTAAGAGTTTCAGCATTTTCTTATCACAGTAGATCTTGTGACAATACCAAAGCATGCCATCATGTTTTTCTCTTAAGTGCCTGAGCGATAATCAGTGACAAAGACTTGAAAAAAAAATGTTGAATTTAAAATATCCCTTAGAGCACAATTTTCATGTGGACAGTGTCCCTTTTCTATGAAGATGACAAACAGCATAGATTACAAGACTCTATCAAAATACCTAGAGTAATTATTAAATTTTATCAGAATTTTAAAAATTTAAAAAGGTTTAATTCAGAAAGACAAGTCTTATGGATTGAGGAAATCAGTTTATAAAATGGTAAAGTTGCATATAATTTTATGTACTAAATTCTAAATGACATTCAAAGGGTTTCTGATACTGACAGAGTCAATTCCTTAAGTAAGAAAATGTTTTTGTTTTTTAAGACTTAATTTATTTATTTGCCAGAGTGAGTGAGAGAGAAAGTGCACAAGCTGGGGTGAGAGGGAAGGCAAAAGGAGAAGCAGACTCCCCCTGAGCAAGGAGCCCAATGCAGGACTCGAGCCCAGGAATCTGGGGTCATAACCTGAGCCGAAGGCAGACACTTAACCAACTGAGCCACCCATGTGCCCCCAAAAAGGCTTTTATTCAACTTTTTCTTCCAACTTCTTGACTACTCCACATCCTGTTTGTCCTTTTTCCTGGGTCACCAACACTTCTCCACTCATGTCAGTCTGCTTTAAGATGCATTTTCATTTATCAGGGTCACTATTATTTGCAGAAACCTCAACAGCTCAATTCTTCAAAGTTCCCATGAAGTAATGGATTCTGTTCCCAAATGGGCACTGCAAAATGCTCACTGCCACTTTCTTATTACCCAGAATGGGCATCTCACTCTACTTGTTTGGTGGAGCCCTCAATGGTGCCCTCTTCTTGCAGTGTCTGCAGGTTCTCTGGCCAGTGGTGTCTGTAGACCACTTCTGTGTTCTCTTCCTCACTGAAGTGATAGGACAAGTTTACATGCGTTTTGCTTCTGGGAAAAGAAGTTTACTCTTTGGAAAGAGTGAGTAAAAAAAAAAAAAAAAAAATCTAAAAGAAACCACCATGGTACTAAACAAACAGTATGTATCCTATTTGATATTTACCTCTAATAGACATCTTTAAGGGTCACTACAGTTTAAAGGCTTTAACTATTTACACATTTCACAATGATCATCTGGGTTACATGTGTGTGAACATCCACTATATGCCAGTTTCTAGACTCTGGGAAAATAGGCATAAAAAAAAAAAACAGACTAATTCTTATTCTTGCAAAATTTAATATCTAGTGATTCAGTAGCTCAGTTGGTTAAACATCTGCCTTTGGCTCAGGTAATGATCCCAGGGTTCTGGGATCAGAGCCTCACATAGGGGTCCCTGCTCAACAAGGAGCCTGCTTCACCCTCTAACCTCTGCCTGCCACCCCCCCGCCTGTGCTCTCTCTCTCTCAAATAAAATCTTTAAAAACATAAAATAAAATGTAGTGATTATATTATGTTTGTTAACATATTTACATGTGAGTGTGCATCCATTAACATAATATTACTTTCTACCATTTCATTAAAAAATAGTGCATTGGGGGGCACCTAGGTGGTTGAGTGGGTTAAAGCCTCTGCCTTCAGCTCAGGTCATGATCTCAGGGTCCTGGGATCGAGCCCCGCATCAGGCTCTCTGCTCAGCAGGGAGCCTGCTTCCCCCTCTCTCTCTGCCTGCCTCTTTGCCTACTTGTGATCTCTCTCCTCTGTCAAATAAATAAATAAAATCTTAAAAAAAAAAAAAAATAGTGCATTGGAGGGGCGCCTGGGTGGCTCAGATGATTAAGTGTCTGTCTTTGGCTCAGGTCATGATCTCAGGGTTCTGGGATCAAGCCCCATGTTGAGCTCCTAGCTCAGCAAGGAGTCTGCTTCTCAATCTCCCTCTGTCTGTCCACTTGCTTGTCAATCTCTCTCTCTCTCTCCCAAATGGATAAAATCTTTGAAAAAAAAAAATAGTGCACTGGATTCCTGCTTCCATTTATATGATAGAATAATATATTTAAAGAATTATTCTTCCACTATCAGATTTGGAGTGCAGAAAGCAATGATAGTGTTCAACTGTTTTCTACCAAAGCAAGATGTGTATGGAGAAATTTTTTAACTGCTTCTTTTGATCCTATGTTACTAAGTTTTTGCATGGGTATATTTTCAGGCACTTATAAAAATGTCAAGCAGCAATTAATAATAGGATACCCACATACATTTATTTGGTTTGCAAAAATAATTAAATGTGCAGATTGTTTCTTCCGTTAATTACTTGACTTTCAGATATTATGTAAAATATGGTGGTTTGCATATGTTTAAAGTGAAATAGGTTATGCCTTTTATTATTTTTTTTAAGATTTACTTATTTATGGGCACCTGAGTGGCTCAGTTGGTTAAGTGTCTGCCTTCAACAAAGGTCATGATCCTGGGGTCTTGGGATCGAGTCCTGCATCAGGCTCCCTGCTCAGTGGGCAGTCTGCTCCTCCCTCTGCCCCTCCCCCTAGCTCCTGCTCATTCTCTCTCTCTCTTTCTCTCTCTCTCATGTGCACACATGCAAAAATAAATAACATATTTTTTTTAATTTACTTCTTTATGAGAGAGAGAGAGAGCAGGGGAGGGAGGAGTAAAAGAAGATAGAATCTTAAGCAGGCTCTACACTGAGCACAGAGACTGATACAAGACTTGATCTAATGACCCTGAGATCATGACCTGAGTCAAACCAATAGATGAGTGCTCAACTGACTGTGCCACCCAGGTTCTCTGTCATTTATTATATATTAGTTTGTTTTAGCTAAGCAACAAATGTTTAGAAAGCACATACTAAGACTCCTAATTCCCAAGGTTTATAGGTACAGGGAAATTTTTGTGCATATTCTGATCACATGAGGATGACAATTATTTAAGGTATTAAAATAATTTCAAACTAACTAATCTATCATGCTTTTATTCTCCTGTTATCAAATAAAAACTATTTCTTTATCATTGATAAAAGTCATAAAAAGCAGCTTTCTCCAACTCAGTCTTTCAGGAGGTTTGAGATTTCAGGTACAATGATGTCTATACACTACATATTCTGAAGTTGCCATCTTTTCAACAGATGATTTTTCTTTCTTCTTTGTCTTTTACTCTCTTTAGTTATGTCATTTCTGTAAGGAACCTTCTAGAAGATCAGGCACATCTCCCTCTTTCTAAGTCTGGTGCTAACACATTTGCTTACCCATACTTGCACACAGGGACTTGGGTAACTTCAGGTATTTTAGCTAGTGAAGTTTAAGGAACTCTTGAATATATTGGATTTGAAGAACCAAAAGGACCCTCATTCTTATAATGAAAATCATCAGTCCATATACTCAAAAGAATATGCCCAAAAATACATAAGTAAATACTTTGAACATAGCTACCTTCCCACAAGAAGGATCTAAAGCACATAACTGATATGTTTTAAAGATGGTTCATTATCTCTCCTAAAGCATTCTTTGATTTTGTATTGCTAATAATGCCTTGCAGGTGACATTTAGACTTGCTATTTTAACAACTAACAAATGCTCAAATGCTTTTTGGGGCATCTTAACTATTAACCTAAACTTTCACCTCAAAATTTTCCAAACTCATGGAGATCTTCAATCACTTGAGCCTACTACCTTCTCATTCCGTTTCCCTCTAATTTCCTTCTCGTTCAGTTTAGAGTCCAAGGCCCATGATTATCAGCTGACTTGACATAAAAACCTTTCAAATTTTTGGATCCTTTCTTCTGTTGTACTTCCCTAGCAAAGACTAAACTCTGGATATTATCTACATAAAATATAACTATACCTTCTAACTATATGTTGGAGAAAAACAGTGTTCTATTTATGATCACAAATTTACTTTCAACATTTTCTCAAAATCTGAACCTCTCCCACTTTCAAGTTTTTATACCAACTGTTCCCTTCTTGTAATGATCTTCCCCCACAATCCTCATAGGGTTATCTCCTTGCCATTCAAATCTCAGTTTAAATTTACTGTGTCTGAGGCCTCCCTTGAACACTGAATCTAAAATAGATATCAAGTTGCTGCCATATCACTCAATTTCAATTTTCTGCTTGAAATTTACCACTAACAATTACTTTTATTATTTTGTAGACTAGCAACTTCCTCTCAACAGAATGTAAGGTTCATGACAGTAAGCAATGTGTCTATCTTATAAAATTTTACCTCCCTAGTACTTAGAATAGGATCTAGCGATTAGTAGGTGCTAAACGAATATTTATTGAGTGAACAGAATGAATAAGCCTCTTCACCTCTTATAAAGTTGATATTTATTAACTCTTTTTTACAAACATGGCATTAATATATAGTCTTTAATGTTTGCAATTTAAATACATTTTGAAGAAAAATGAATAAATTGATTCCTTTCTTTTACTGACCTTGGGCAAATTATCCAAGCCTCTGAGATCACATTTCTTTTTCAGGAAAGTTAGAAAATTGGACTAGTCTCTTTAAACCCTAAAATACTGAGATGTTCTTCTCTTTTAGAAAATTAAGGTTTAAACAGCTCCATTTTAGGGGTGCCTCGGTGGTTTTGCCAGTTAAGCATCTACCTTTGGCTCAGGTCATGATCTCTTCTTAATAATAAATTAATAAATATAAATAATCTTAATAATCTTTTACACTACATATTATATATTTATATTTATAATTAAATATTTTTTAAAAATTTAAAATTTAAAAATTTAAAATTTAAAAAAATTTATTTAAAAATTTAAAATTTAAAAATTTAAAATTTAAAAATTTAAAAATTAAAAATTAAATATTTATAATTAAAAATTATAATCTTTATTTATTTATTAAGAGACTGTTACAACTATTTGGGGCATATTTTTAGCCTCCCTATAACAACATCTTTCAAAAGTCAGGTGATGCTTTAAAAGTCAGGTCTTGGCCTGGAGCCCCACATGGGGCTTACTGGTCAGTGGGGAGTCTGCTTCCCCTCTCCTAGTTGTCCTCTGTCTCTGTCTCTCTCTCACAAATGAATGAAATCTTTAAAATAAAACAAAACAAAAAGCCTCTCCATTTTAGTATGTGAGCTCTGTTACCTAATCAATTTCAACAACTGTATAAATAGTTGTGGTCTGTGCCTATATTTGTGTCTCAGTGCCTTTCTTTAAAAATCTCCCTTAATTCTTGTAAGAGCACTCAAAACTACTATACAAATAACCAGTGCCACTGTGAGTGCATTATTTAAACTTTGCTGTAGATACTTTTTATTTTTAATAATTATTGCCTTGTAAATTTCAGCATATTCACTTAAAGTTTCCACTTTTAAATATAGTGTTCATTATGTACCACTCCGTATCATCTGAGCAACTCTACTGAAGATTCAATATTAAACAAATAAATCAAACTATGTCAAAATCTACTGCTGGAGATCTTTATTAAGTGTGTTTATTTCTGTCATTGTTAGTTTCTAGGAATAGCAAAACAGAACAGAAAAGTAAATGTGTAGTCTCTGACTGTAAGTCAGAAATTGCACCGTGGCTTAAATTTTCTGACACATCAATGTTACATAACTTTGACAGATCAATGCTACGTAATATAACTTAATGTTCTCTCAAATTCAAAGGCCTACCTGAAAATAAAATGACAATTTCCATTTCCCTACACTCTAATTTAACTGCATTTGCATCATGAATTTCTGGAAATTGGATTGCTCTTGGAAATCTATGAACATTAAGAAGAGACTGTTACAACTATTTGGGGCATATTTTTAGCCTCCCTATAACAACATCTTTCAAAAGTCAGGTGATGCTTTAAGTACACAATTTGCAATAATCAGATTTCCATTGAAACTAGTGCAGTGATTTGTAAGAGTAAGAAAAGCTAATTAAATAAATTCTATGGGTACATTTGGCAAAGTTTAGCCAGGATGTACCAGCTGGGATGATATATTTTGAAATTAAATACCATGTATTAACTCCAGTAATACTGTTTTCTGATCTATTCAACTTAAAAGTGTAGCCGTGGAAATATTAGGCAGTCTGGCCACGGCTTGAAAGTCAAGGGTTATTTGCATGACAAAGAAGTGGTCAGAAATGGTATTCTTTAGTCTTAAGGAATTCAAACTACTTTGTAGCTTTTCTAATAAGTGGCCTGCAAACCTGTGAAAAACTGTGAAATTCCCTAGCTCCCCTTTACCAACCCTGTCTGTCACCAAGAGAGCAGTTTACCTTAAAGAGGAAGGGAAAGACAGTCGTTATGGACCGACTTTTGTGTTAGCATATGATCCTCCTGTCGATAGTCATTTAACCAACCCACTGACTTCTCACGCTTGTTCTCTGGCTCATTCATTCATTGTCAACACTGTATTGAGTGCCTACTATATGCCAGGCTCTATTTTATGTTCTGGGTCCATATAAGACAAGAAGTATTTCTTATGGTGCCTACATTAAAATATTTTGTAAATGTCTAATTTTACATAAAGATTTACAGAGTGTTAGCATTAAAAAACAGCTTAAGAAATTATTTAGTTCATCTTTTTTTAATTTTGTGAGGAAAATGAGCTCTTAAGGTAAGGAATCTGACTCCTCAAGATCATGCAGTGAATCAGTGAAAGTCCATAGTATACGTGATATCAGTATCTGTTCTCCTTTTTCAGATAACCATTAGGGATAATTACCAATTCGCCTCTACCTTTTAAAATGATCTTCTTTTATTCTTTCACTGCATTTTGGTTATTCTTTTACTGTGATGTGGATGACCTGGTTGCGAGAGTTACACTTTTCAGTTTGCCCTTTTCCAAGTCACCTTCAATTTCAGGTTCTTTAATTGTTGTCTGACACCATAGGAACAATCTTGGCTGCAAAGGAGGCCAGGTGAATCCCCAAGGTTTACTGCTCTGTGCTTCATTTCTCTTCTGTTGCTAACTGTGAGACCATTTTGCAACAGTTGGCTCAGAGCCTTAAGATAATTAGTTCTTTCTCAGAATGGTGTGGTTTTTAAGGATGAAAATATGCAACATTTGTTTCAAAAGCCAAATCTATCATTTGTAGAATGTGACCCATTTTGGTGGCTCTATGATATTTTTGAAAACAGTTTATATAAATAATGTCCTCAATAAAGTGGTCTCCCTATAGCTTACTTCTGAATTATCTCTAATACTATCCCAAGCACATCTCATCTCAGATAAAAATAATCAAACAAAAAACATTGCAGGAAAACATAAAATACTACAAATATGGTGTAAAATCAGAAGATAATTTTAATTAAAGAGGATGAATAAGGTTTAATACACTAATAAGACACTTTAATTTCATTTTTATACATACACTCACACCTAAGATTTAGAATAAATTGCTACATATTGAATCTCTCAGTTTTATCCTAATATTTTAACTCAGTCATATTAATGTGGAAGCTATATTCAAATACGAGTTTTAAAAAGATAAATATAAAATTTTCCGTATGATTGGATAAATGTTTCTTAGAATTTCTACACATCTACATATATCCAAGATAAGAATCTAAGTCCAACATAATTAAAATATTTCTTAATAAATGTAATGCAGTTCATCAAAAAAATTTTTTTACATATAACAGATCAACAATCAGATCAAGCCTGACTAAATTTTAGTGTTCTTTATTGTATAGGTGATGATGAAAATAAAATCCATATGGAGCACTAAAAATAAACAACTTGTTAAGATTGTGATTTATAATAAAAAATACATTTTGGTCTTCCTCCAGAGTTCCTGGCACACAGCCCCTAAAGCCAATGGAATTTCCTAAGTGATAAACATGAACATAAGAGCTATCATTATTTTCCAATATTGTGAGAAATAATTTGCTGCTTCACAGCCAATGGAATGACTCTCATTTTATGATAGAAAATGAATCAACCAATCCCTTTGGTATGGAATTCAAAACACTTGCAATCTTTGATCAGTTCACACTTCTGACCTGATTTATAATATTATGATAATTTTTATAGCATAATATAAACTTTATTATTATATAATGATGCATATTATTGTATCACACTGAAGTACATAAAGTACTCAATATTTCCCAATCTCTTGTACATTCACAGCTTCCTGTGTTTGTTCCCTATAACAAGAATGTCATGGTATAGTCTTTGCTATAGAAATCTTTAAGGATAACAGAGCTCAAATGTCACTATCTCCTAGAGCTTTCTTAAATCTTCGTAAAGATTTCCTATTTCCTTTCCTTATACTTCCTTAAAGAAAATCCTATTTCCTTTCCTTATACTTCCTTAATCTTTTGAACACTTGTCACCGCATTTGCCATGGTCTATTCCATATGTTAAATCCCCATCTACAGGATGCCTGGGTGGCTAGTTGGTTAAGCATCTGACTTAAGCTCAGGTCATGATCCCAGAGTCCTGGGATCAAGTCTTACATTGGGCTCGTTGCTCAGCAGGGAGCCTGCTTTTCTCCCTCTGCCTCTCCTGCCCCCCCATGTATGTGCTCTCCCTCTATCTCTGACAAATAAATAAATAAAATCTTAGAAAAATAAATAAATCCCCATTTGCATCCCCCTCAACCTCTATGCTCTTGAATTTATAAAAGCAATGTATTTTTTTTTTTAATGTGCTGCATAGGACAAGCAAAAATAACTTAATAAATGTGTCTTCCTAAGTTATACTCAAATATCTTGATCTGTACTGTCTTCACAATGTAGGTGAAATTCTGAAGAAAAATTTGAAAATATGGGCTTAGACTATTAGGTTCTCCTATGACAACAGAAAGCTACAGATGTTATTTGGTCCAGAGAGAGTTAACACAGCAGGTCTAAATATTACTCTTGAGAAGGACCTGCTTGCAGAGCTGGCATCAAGGAACTCGGCTTTTGAAGTTCCCTATACCATTAAGGCTGTTTTGTTAGCCTGGGACACCGAATTCACTGTATAAGTCTGATTTATGGTGAAATCTGCTTTCCTTGTGGGAATTTGGAACTTCTAAAATTGTGGCTGATCACACAAGCATAGAGAGCCTGTATAACCAGTTTCCACCAAAGACCTTGGGCTGAATCTATGGCAGGCTTTCCTGGGCAAAAACACTACATATGTGTTGCTCATTTAACCACTGAAAGAGTGCATTCTCTAGCACTTCCTGAGGGAGGACTTTCTAAATCCTATGCATGGATTCCTCCAGACTCAGCCTAATGTGTTTTCCCTTGCTAATCCTTTCACTGTGATATAAACTACAACAGTAAGTACAACTGTGCCTGAGTAATGTGAGATCCTTTTACTGATCTTCCAAACATGTAGATATTCTTGGGACTCATTATACAGAAAGGAATTACTCATACACCATCTTGTTACTTCTCTTGACAAACTTCTTCCAATCACTGAGATACTCATTATAGCAGATGAATAACCAAGTGTTACACAGAAAAACTAATTGTCTCCTTATTATCTCCTAACACTTCATTCTTCTATTAGTAATCTCTATATCCTCATAAAATGGCATAATTTAAGCACGGCTTTGCCTAGTTAAAAGATGGGAAAGTGAAAGAAAAGATAAGTAAAACAATTTTTAAAATATTAAGTTGTGTTTTGAAAGATAATAGGGAAATAATGCAGTAGAAAGAGAACGTCAGTGGGTTTTATGATCAAGTTACCATGCAGCCATTTCTCAGACATGAATCCTTAGGGAACTCACTTAACCTCATTGAGAACTAATTCTGACTATGTAAAAATGGGATAATAAAACCTTCCTGACATTATTGCATAGATACTGAGAAGATAAAATAAGTTAAATTGTATATAATACAGTTCAACATTACTATATTTAACTGTGATTTCTTTTCTCTTTGATTCTAGGCTTAAGGCTTAAATCTGGAAAAAGAGTCAGAAAGATGTTTTAGTTCCATTCAATTCTGATCTCTCCAGGCAAGTTTAGAATTATACTGGCCTGTAACTTCACTTTAGGAAAAACAAGGAAGGTTCAGAGAAAGGAAAAGGAATCAAGATAAATAACAGCTACTAAAGAGTAAGAAAATAAATTCTAAATAATGATTATTTTTTAATGTATCAGCAAGCCTCCAGAAAGCATCTAATTCAAGTAAAAATAGTTTGTAACATAAGGATCTACAGGAGGTACATATAAGGATCTCTTTATTTTAATCTCCAAATACATGTGTTAGAGAATTATGATAATAACCTTTATTATTTATTGTGAACCAGTATATTAAGCTGATAAGTGAACTGCATGCCTTATTTCATTTAATCCTGTGTTCCATCTTATAGAATGGGCATAACTATTATCCCAAATTGCTGATGAAGTAATCAAGACTTTGAGATGTTGTGATGTGTCCACATCGCTATTGAGAATTCATCAGAGTACATGTAATACAACTCCCTAGCAAAAGGACATTTCCTATTCCTTTGCTTTTGTTTGGAACACAAAACGTCATATCTTTCTATTTTATTTGAATGTAACTACTCATGTAATAGCTAGATACTAGTTTTTCATTTCAAAATAATGTATATTTCATAATATAAATGTGAATATTATTCGATATCTCAGTATAATCTAATACAGCACTAAACCAGGCCTAACAAAATCATTGGTTACTCCTGGGATTTTGGTTTTCAAAATGCACTTGCCAATCTACATCAGTCAGTGTTCATCAAAAAATAAAATGAAGGGTACTTAATAGTGTGAAAAACTCTTCTACAGATTGTATTTATAATTTATTTTTCTTCTTTAGAAAAGAGGTAAAAAATCATCTTGATATTATTGAAGATAATATTTAGAGAGAGAAGACTGAAGATAATATTTAGAGACAGAAGACTGTCTCTAAATGGTAAGTCCAGTTTGCTCTTTTATGAATTTAGAGGAAACAGCTATACATAGATTCTTCATGTAATGAGGACTAAATGATGATAAGAATCTGCTTGATATTTAGATATGGGCCAGATGAAGAGAAGGTGCTAAGTGTTTTTAATGTGGCATACTTATGTGCATTCCAAATCAGCACCCAGGGCCCACCTGGTGCCAGAGTGATGGCCGTGTAGCCACTGAAGTAGGTTGGAAGCAAGAGCTGCAGTGTGAGAAGACCAAGTCTGAAAAACCTTTGTCAGAGATAAGCCCTGAAGCTGTATACCATCATCCTGGAGGGACAGAGTGAGCCAAATCAGCCAGGCAACATTAAGGATCTCTTAGACTGTATGTATCTGGGCATCAAAAATTGGCACCACAAAACAGCAGGAATCGATGGCAGGGATGCAAGGAAGAATTCTAATGGATCTTCCATTTAGTACGGAAATCAAATTTGATGCTTTTTTGAGGCTAGAAACTCTGGAGTAGCCTGAATAATTAAAAGTAAGGCAAAGTTTCACCAAGAGTTACTGAACTTCTGCTAACTGCGGTTAATTTGGAAAACTGATGTGAGATGATTTTTGCAACCTTGTTTTGTTAATGAGTAAAGATGGTACATTTGTATCTGTCACCATGATAGGAAAAGACTACAGAGAAAGAGTAGAGAAATGCACTAAGATGCTTGCATCACAATGATAACAGCTTAAATATTTCCCATAGTCAGTTCTGCCCCCAGGAAGAGTTGATGGCCTACAGTCCCCACTTCAACTAAATAAAATACTAAGTGCCATACAGAAGTAATTAGAAGAACTTCTCTCAGGTTTTATTAGCTCAATAACCAAATATTTATTAAATATCTACTACGTTCAAGGGACTCAGCTATGCTTTGCTAGAGTGAGAAACAACAGACTTACAAACCCCACCCATTTAAGTTGTACCACAGGTGAGAGAAATTAAACAGTAAATTGCACACCCAAATATTTATTTACTGCCCCAATCATCATTATGAAGTAAAAATAATACAGAAAATTATCAGTGAACGACACACCTCTGTCAACATTAGTTAGATCAGAAGTGAGCGTGAGATCAAAGTTGGGCAACAGGGTAAAATGAAACTTGTTACGGTTTCTGGGAAATTTGTATTTAATCTTAAATCAGCCACAGAAGGAGACAGTCTGTATCCTGGCTGGACATTTTCTCAGAGACACCTGAAACCACTATTTCCTCTAGTTATTTCATTCCCAGCCTAATGAACAGAAAAAAAATAAATTATGCAAACAAATAAACAAACAAAAAACAACAAAAAACCAAGGAAGTGGATCTAGAGTCGAGCCATCGGATTAAGTTGGCCTTGAAACTTGCCTTCTCTTTCATGTGAATAATACATTTCTTTATTATTTATGCAAGTTTGAATTGGGTTTTTGTTCTTTGCAGTTGAAAGTCTCTGAACTAATACAGCCATACACAAGCCTTTTAAAGTCACAACTTTTTTTCATTAGCTATGAGCTCTAAGGACAGTAGAGGCTTATTATGAATATCTAATGAGAGCATGTTCTGTCACTGTGCATTGCAAGCTATAAAATAAATGTATTTTAATATAATCATCTAGGAGTATGCACAAAAAAACAGTAATCAAATTTAAGTTCACCCTCACTAAGCATCATGCTTATGCAAACTAAAACACATGGTAGGTATTATTTTTCACATAGAAGAATTCAGGAAAGAACCTTATGGCAACTACCAGCAATATTAACTGGACATTTTACAAAATTTAAGTATTTCAAAACCTTTTGAAAGTGTGAAAAAATTATTATGAAAAATTATGGTCAGTAAATAAAGGTGAATGTTTTAAGTGCACCAGGTGCTGGCATATATAAATATTAATATCATCACCAATCTCATTTAACTTTAACTTGTTTAATTAGGAGGAGGAAACAGGTTACAGCATTGAGGTTGGGCACAGAAAACCAGATGTGAGAAAACAGAGCAACTAACCAGGCCTGAAGAAGAGCTGGAAGCTTGCATCTGATATGAAAAGAAATCAAGTAGAACTACTTGGTAGTAAAAAAGCCCGAGAGGTTAAAAACTTATTCAATGACATTTCAAAAGAACGTGCTTCAGGGAATTTCCCAGTCGAAACATAATTCTAATGTCAAGTTTGCGTTTCATCTTTGTAGCTTTGAAAATGCATTCTTCGGGGCACCTGGGTGCCTCAGTGGGTTAAGCCTCTGCCTTTGGCTCAGGTCATGATTTCAGGGTCCTGGGATGGAGCCCCACATGGGGCTCTCTGCTCAGCAGGGAGCCTGCTTCCCCCTCTCTCTCTGCCTGCCTCTCTGCCTACTTGTGGTCTCTCTCTCTGTCAAATAAATAAATAAAATCTTTAAAAAAAAAAAGAAAATACATTCTTCTACTTTTAAGGAGCATCTTATATTGCTCAATAAATTATCCCAATTTGGCTATGAGTAAAGTATAAAAATAAAATATTTTAGAAAGTAACTAGCCAATTGGATTTTGTTTATTAGTGATAACAATTTTCAGTATTCCCAATAAACACTATTTTTTTTTACATATCTACACTTGATAATGCCCAGTGCTCCTCAACCAAATTGCATGAAATGATATTGGTTTTACAGAATAATAGCTGAATATTTTCTATTATTAGTGTAACATTTATGAAGAATTTTAAAGATATTGAATAAAAGGAGAAAAGTTTCAGAACTACCAAAATGTTACTAAATTCTCTGGAATCAAATACTGACTCCAGCCAAGGGATAAACAAGGAGTTTGTTAAAGAACCACAACCAAAAGACTAATTGAATGATTGTTCAGCAGCCTGAACTATAGCAAGAAAATTGATCCTAGAGAAAAAAAGCAATTACTATTTTTGTTGGCATTTCAGCAGTGATAGAGAGGTCTGTGTGAGCCTGACACTCCTCAGACTAATGAGGAGATTTTAAGAAACCTGTAATACAGGCTTTTTCAAAAATCATGATTGTCCTAAAGCTCACAAACATGTTTTAATTTAGTACTAGCCATATTGTCTATAAATGTCTGAACAAAAAACTTGCCAAATATTGACTTATACTAGGTAGAATTAGTTTTCTAAAAACTGAAAAGCAATCACAAAAAATGAAACAATGACTGATGGACCTCTAATTACACTATAAATTCATAAATTCTTTTTTTTTGTGCTTTTTGTTGGTTTTATTTATTGACTTCTGAGTTTACTCTACATCTATCTTGCTAATACAATTCCTGCTATGTTACTTTCATTTTAAAAATAAGGAACATACTTACATCTTATCAATCACATTTTGTACTCAGACCTTTTTATTCAAACTACTAAGATTATTATTAAATCATTACTATAATGGAAAGATATTTAGTATTCAAAGCTAGGATTGGCATTTTGGAGATATGTACACATAACCTTAAAAAATGAACATAAATCAAATCTCTTATTACACACACACACATTCTACCACAAGTGACTTAGTTCCCTACAAAAATTGTTTTTTTCAATATGTACAAGCAAATTCTAGAATTTTTAATGTTTAGGGAATTGCTATGGATAATTTATAGATAATATAAACCAAATTAGGATATGACATGGAAAAAAGTGTTCCCAAAGTCAAATCTTTGACAATATTAAAATATTACCAAAGTAATATAATTTTTTTCTAATTTTACAGTATTTTTTCTTTCAAAAACCACATATTACTTTCTACTAATAGTAAACATTTCTTATTTTTAAATGGGAATATATTTGGTATCCTGTATTTGGAGGAAAAATAACCATGAGACTCACTGTAAAAAGGATACAGATTATGATAAATCACCTTAGCAATTCTTCATTGGGGGAAAGTAATATTGCAAACTGATTAAATATAGACACAGCACAATTCCCAGATCCTCCACTTAGGAGATACATAACCTGAACAAGTTATTTACACCTTATAAGCTTCCCTTTTCTTGTCTATACGATG
Organism: Procyon lotor; assembly: GCA_028646535.1. Taxonomy (NCBI): domain Eukaryota; kingdom Metazoa; phylum Chordata; class Mammalia; order Carnivora; family Procyonidae; genus Procyon; species Procyon lotor. The sequence continues at coordinate 62,268,891 of CM053604.1, read as the reverse complement.
TGCAAAATCATACTTACATAATAGTGTTTCATAAACTAAGGCATTAAGCTTAGGCTTTCTAAGATCCGGAGCAAAGAAGACTTCCAAAAGGATGGAGAAAAATGTGCTTTCTACAGCTAGCAGCTCAGGGAAAAGAATAATTCTCAGAGAACAAGACTTCCAAAGAAGAATGCTGAAGTAGTATTTTTGCGAATAAGTATAAGGAACAAGATTGGAAGGCTAGCCTAAAACAAGTATTATTATATATTGAAAAAAATAACTCATCTCAAATGAGAGATATTTGTTTCGGTACCAGATCATGATAGCTGGATAAGAGAAAGTAGTACCAGAGAGAACAGCCTAGACTTGTGAGGAGTAAGCAAATTTTAAGAACCTTGTATTTTACATGAAGCAGAAAGGATATGAGGATTTTATCATCAGACAGACTTGACATAAATGCTACCTTGGACATTTATTTAATGGATGGTGATAGTAAACTTACATAGAAGGTATGACATTAAGTTTACCTGCTAAATTATTTGCATAGGGTTGTTTTGAAGAGCCAGACAAAAGGGGAAAATATATAAATTCATACACATACATGGTGATCATCTCATAATATTGATTAAATAAAATGATAGTCATTTTATAATCACTCTCATACTGATAGTCTCCCAACCTCAACCTGTCAACCCTTAAAGTTCATGTAGCTCTGTGATATCACAATCCAAAGAACAGGTATCTATTCTTCTCAACCTGTTCCAAAAGATAGAAGTGGAAGAAAAACTTCCAAACTCATTCTATGAAGCCAGTATTACCTTGACTCCAAAACCAGAAAAAGACTCCACCTAAAAGGACAATTACAGGCCAATATCTCTGATGAATATGGATGTAAAAATCCTCAATAAAATACTAGCAAATTGAATTCAACAGTACACTAAAAGAATTATTCACCACAGTCAAGTGGGATTTATTCCTGAGCTGCAGGGGTGGTTCAATATTTGAAAATCAATCAACATGATACACCATATTAATAAAAAAAAAGGATGAGAAACATATGTTTCTCTCAATAGATGCAGAAAAAGCATTTGACAAAATACAGCATCCATTCCTGATAAAACCCTCAATAAAGGAGGGTGAGATGGAACACATCTCAACATCATAAAAGTATTTTATGAAAGATCCACAGCTAATATCATCCTCAATAGGGAAAAAACAAGAGCCTTTTCCCTATGATCAGGAATGAGACAAGGATGTCCACTCTCATCATCACTATTTAACATAGTACTGGAAATCTTAGTCTCAGCAATCAGATAACAAAAAGTAATAAAAGGCATCAAAACAATCAAGGAAGAAATCAAATTTCACTATTTGTAGATGTGATACTCTATACAGAAAACCTAAAGACTCCACCAAAAAATTGCTAAAACTAATACATGAATTTAGCAAAGTTGCAAGATATAAAATCAATGTGAAGATATCTGTTACATTTCTATACATCAATAAAAGCAGAAGAAGAAGGGGCACCTGGGTGGCTCAGTGGGTTGAAGTCTCTGCCTTCGGTTCAGGTCATGATCTCAGGGTCCTGGGATCAAGCCCCGCATCGGGTTCTCTGCTCAGCAGGGAGCCTGCTTCCCCCTCCCTCTCTGCCTGCCTCTCTGCCTACTTGTGATCTCTCTCTCTCTGTGTCAAATAAATAAATAAATACATTTAAAAAAAAAAAAGGCAGAAGAATCAAGGAATTGAACCAATTTGCAATTGCATCAAAAACAATAAGATACTTAGGAATAAACCTAACTAAAGAGGTAAAAGATCTGTACTCTAAAAACTATAAGACCCTTATGAAAGAAATTGAACAGGACACAAAGAAATGGAAAAGCCCCCACATGTTCATGCACAGGAAAAGCAAATATTGTTACAATGTCTATAGTACCCAAAACAATCTACACATTTAATGCATTCCCTGTAAAAATATCACCAGCATTTTTCACACTGCTAGAACAAACAATTCTAAAATTTGTATGGAACTACAAAAGACCCCAAATAGCCAAAGCAATCCTGAAAAAGAACAAAACTAGAGGCGTAACAATTCTGGATTTCAAGCTATATTACAAATATGTAATTATCAAGACAGTATAATACTGGCATAAAAATAGAGACATAGATCAATAAAACAGAATAGAGAACACAGAAATGGATCCACAAGTATATGGCCAATTAATCTTCAACAAGCCAGAAAGAATACTCAGTGGAAAAAAGACAGAAAGACAGTCTCTTCAACAAATGGTGCTAGGAAAAGTGGAAAGCAATATGCAGAAGAATTAAACTGAACCAGTTTCTTACACCATACTTACACTGAAAATAAATTCAAAATGGATGAAAGACCTAAATGTGACCCAGAAAACCATCAAAATTCTAGTGCAGAATATAGATAGAAACTTCTTTGACCTCATCCACAGTAACTTCTTACTAGACACAGCTCCAGAGGCAAGGGAAACAAAAGCAAAAATGAACTACCAGGACTTCATCAAGATAAAAAGCTTCTGCACAGTAAAGAAAACAATCAACAAAACTAAAAGGTAGTCAACAGAATGGGAGAAGATATTTGTAAATGACACATCTGGTAAAGGGTATACAAAATCTACTAAAAAATTTTAATTAAACTCAATACCCAAAACACAAATAACCCAGTTAAGAAATGGGCAGAAGACATGAATAGATATTTTTCCAAAGAAGACATATGGATGGCTAACAGACACATGAAAGGATACTCAACATCACGGATCATTAGGGAAATACAAATCAAAACCACAATGAGATACTATCTCATACCTGTCAGGATGGCTAAAGTCAACAACACAGGAAACAACAGGTGTTGGCAAGGATGCAGAAAAGGGAGCCCTCTTGCACTATTGGTAGGAATGCAAACTGGTCTAGCCACTCTCGGGAACAGTTTGGAGATTCCTCAAAAAGTTAAAAGAAGAACTACCCTATGATCCTGCAATTGCACTCCAGGTATTAATCCAAAAGATAAAAAGATACAGATTCGAAGGGGTAATTGGACCCTGAAGTTTATAGCAGCATTATCAGCAATAGCCAAAATATGGAGAGAGCCCAAATGTCCATTGACTGATGAATGGATAAAGAAGATGTTGGTATATAGATAGATATATAGATACATAGATATAATGGAATATTACTCATCCATCAAAAAGAATGAAATCTTGCCATTTGCAATGACATGGATGGAGTCAGAGTATATTATTCTAAGTGAAACAAGCCAGCCTGAAAAAGACAAATACCATATGATTTCATTTATATGTAGAATTTAAGAAAGAAAACAGATGGGAAGGGGGAGAAAAAGGGAGAGGGAAAAAAACCATAAAAGACTTTTTTTTTTCTGGTTTATGAAAGTAAGCTTATTACAGAGGTGAGATAACTCCACTTGGCACCCTCATCCATATTGTTCAGGAAGATTTCCTCCATGAAGCACCTGATTAAATGCTTGATATTGCTCTTATAAAAACAGTTTTCTTTCTAGACAATGCAGAGATTAAGTTATATGCTAAACCATGAAATTTGATTTTTTGAATCCTAAAATGCACAAATCTAAACTTCAGGCTTTTCTGGGATTGGGCTTAATTTGCTAAGGATAATTATTTCTCTATGATACAGACATGTATCGATGTACCAATCATTTATCTTTACAGCCCTATAGAAATAATGATACATAACAGCAAAAGATGATTATTGAAAAACATTATTAACTTTTTAAAAATGCAAATGAAAATTTTGTCCCAGTAACAACCAAATGGCAGTGAATTCCAAATTTTTTTAATTTTTAATTTTTTAAAATTTAAATTCAATTAATTAACATATGATGTATTATTGGTTTCAGAGTTAGAGGTCAGTGATTCATCAGTCTTATGTAATACCCAGTACTCATTACAACACATGCTCACCTTAAGGTCCATCACCCAGTTATCCCATCTCCCCTCCCAGCAACTCTCAGTTTGTTTCCCATGACTAAGAGCAAACCATAAGAGACTTCACAATAGAGAACAAATTGAGGGTTGATGGAGGGAGGTGGGCAGGCGGATGGGCTAGATGGGTGATGGACATTAAAGAGGGCACTTGTTAGGATGAGCCCTGGGTGTTGTATGTAGGTGATGAATCACTGAATTCTCCTCCAAAAACCAATATTGCATTGTGTATTAACTATCTAAAATTAAAATACAAAAATAATAAAGGGGGTCTTTGTAAATACTGCTATTCCATTTTGAAATGAGAATCCCATGCAGTGATCACAGTTTTGGTGGATGATGACAAGAAATGACATTACAAATACAGATATTCTCCAAACCTAGGGATTCTGGTCAGGTTTTAGGATGACTTCAGTGTTTTTTTGCCTTTCTTCATGTCTAAGTCCCAGAGAGTTGGTCCATTTGCCTCTCTCTTCATAGCAACCACCAGATACTTAAGATCCCATCCTGCACTAACAGATCTCTACAGGATACAGTATTCCTTACTTCTTCTGTTCCTTTTTAAATCGATAGTTTTTATTGCTAGTAACATCAGGCAAATGGAAAGGAGGCTAACATAATTAGAAGAGAATTGGGGAATTACAAACTTATAACAACAAACATTTGCAGCAATAGTTGTTTCTGGTCTTCATTGGAAGGCAAATGGAGTTTGAAGGCTAAATACTGTTCTTTCTACTTGCCTTTATTTATGTTTGTGTTAATTAATTCTTTAGTCTTGCTCAAAGAACTTTTCCATTTCTTCCTATTTCAGTTTTCATACTTTGTAAGTTTCTAGGAATTTGTCCATTTTTTCCAGATTGCCCAGTTTCGTATAATTTTTCCTAAGTATTCTTTCATAGTTGTTTTTATTTCTGTGGTATTTGCTGTGATTTCTCCTCTTTTATTCATAATTTTATCTATTTGGGTCCTTTCTCTTTTCCTTTTGATAAGTCTGGCTAGGGGTTTTCCAGTTTTATTAATTCTTTTGAAGAACAAGTTCTTAGTTTCATTAATCTGTTCTAATTTTTGTTTGTTTTTTCTATATCATTTATTTCTGCTCTAATATTTATTAGTAATTCTCTTTCTGCTGCTGCCTTTAGGCTTTATTTCCTGTTCCTTTTCTAGCTCCTTTAGGTGTAAGATTAGGTTGTGTTTTGAGACTTTTCTTGCTTCTTTGGGTAGGCCTGTATTGCTATATATTTCCCTCTGAGGACTGCCTTTCCTGCATCCCAAAGGTTTGGGACTGTCATATTTTCATTTTCATTGGCTTCCATGTTTTTTTGTTTGTTTGTTTTGTTAATATCTTCTTTAATTTCCTAGTTAACCCCTTCATTCTTTAGTAGGATGTTCTTTAACCTCCATGTATTTGAGATCTTTCCAAATTTTTTTCTTGTGATTGACTTCACATTTCATAGCGTTGTGGGTCTGAAAATATTCGTGGTATGATCTCAGTCATTTTGTACTTGTTGAGGGCTGATTTGTGACCCAGTGTGTGATCTATTCTGGAGAATGTTCCATGTGCACTTGAAAAGGATCTACATTTTACTTTAGGATAAAATGTTCTGAATATATCTATTAAGTCTTCCCAGTACAGTGTGCCATTCAAAGCCATTGTCTCCTTTTTGATTTTCTACTTAGATGATCTGTCCATTGATGTAAGTGGGGTATTAAAGTCCTCTGCTATTACTGTATTATTATCAATGGGTTCCTTTATGTTTATTATTAATGGATTTATATATTCGGGTGCCCCCAAGTTGGGGGTATAAATAGTTACAACTGGTAGGTCTTCTTGATGGATAGATCCCTTAATTATAATATAATGCCCCTCATCTCTTGTTATAGCCTTTAAAATCTAGTTTGTCTGATGTAAGCATGGTTACTCAGGCTTTCTTTTGACATCCATTAGCATGATAGATGGCTCCTCATCTCCTCACTTTCAATCTATGGAGTATCTTTAGGTTTAAAATGAGTCTCTTGTAGGCAGCAAATACATGGAGGAAGATCCTTTTTATAATTGCTTTCCACTCCTTTTCTGTATGTCTAAACCTAACAGAGCTAAATTGGAGTTGTCCTATTGCTGGAAGTGACAGCAGATGTGTGAAGAAATTTTGTCCATCATTAACTTATGGGACTTTACAATTCTTAGTTGCGCATTTGGAAAATAAATTTTTCCAAAAGATTACAGTTTCTTCAAGGGCATTTTTGTTTTTTTAACTTTAATCTCAAACTACTTTTAAAACTATCTTGTTAAACAATCATTCCAATTCCACTTGAGCTTGGGTTATTTTCCATTATTTTAATGATTTATATATGCTAAACAACCTTGCCAGAGGAGAACACCTACAGAGCTCAACCACCAATTTAATATACTTTAAATACTTTAAGCTTTATATGTAAACAAGCAATTCCCATCTTGCTTGGTTTCATAGATTTTAAAAATCATGCCCTGTTATACTAAAGATGTAATCTCAGGCATTTAAAGGAACATCAAAGGCTTGACAATCAAAATTGTATTTTCTAATACTGTCCTGAATAGAGTATATTAAATCAATATTTTTATCATTTATTCATATGGAAAGCTATTTTTGCAATAACATATTAGCTATCTTTCTAGCTCTACCTTTATCTATAGATATACAGATGGAAAAAATGGATATAGAGAGATAGAGATAAAGATTTATGTGGAATGGCACAAGAGACCCTTTATTTCCAATGTTATCTCTAAACAGAGGGTTCCCAGAGAAGTGAGTGGGGGAGAAGGATTAAATAGATAACAAAGATTAAGAAGTGTACATGTGTGATGACCACTGGATGTTGTATAGAAGTGTTGAATCACTATATTGTACAACAGAAACTAATATAACATTGTATGTTAACTAACTGGATTTTTAAAAAAGATTCATTTATTTATTATAGAGAGAGAAAGAAAGAAAGCACAAGCAGGAAGAACAGAGGGAGAGGGAGAAAGAATTCCTATGTGGGGGGCTCAGTCTCATGACACTGAGATCATAATCTGAGCTGAAATAAAATCAAATGCTCAAACAACTGCGCCAAGTGTCCCTAACTGGAATTTAAACAAAAACTTAAAAAATATATAGTTGAAAGCAGGAAAAAAAATGACCTCTAAAATCTTCTACCCCCATGCTACCCAAGTGTCTAGGAAAATGATTTCAGATCCTCAAATGGTCAGTAGCGGGAAAAAAAGTATTCAGTGGAAGCTACCTTCTATCAACTTGTAGGTGATATACAAGGGTCAAATAAAGATTTATAGAAGTTTCCATTAAAGAGTGAACACAGATTACCTAGTAATTATTATGAACCTAAAATGCATTGTATCCAAGTCAATATAGCATATGTGTGTGACACTGTAAATAAAGATCTTAACTTTGACTCATTTGCTCTCCAGCTCAATTAAAAGTCAGCTGCTGCCTTCGGCTCAGGTCATGATCCCAGGGTCCTCCAATCCAGTCCCCTACAGTTCCTTGCTCAGCAGTGAGGCTGCTTCTCCCTCTGCCTGCCACCCCCCCTACTTGTGGTCTCTCTTTCTCTTTCTCTAATAGATAAATAAATAAAATCTTAAAAAAATCCAACTGAGAGAAACTATATAAAGGAAAATATCCCAAGGACATACTTCACATCTATGCCTTTAGCTATTATAATCTATTTGAATCAAGCACTATATATCTAGAGCTCAGTAGCTCATACCCTTGCAGAAATGCCTTTATCAAGTTTAAGCTTAATGCAGAGGTTTTTTTTTTTTTTTTAATCAAAAGTTTATATAAGTAATTCCTACATGAAATAAAGTTCTGAAGGTTGTTCACATGGTGGTGAAAGACTGTCAACTACTTTGACAAACTGGTGCATTGTCAGGGGAATAACAAATGTGTGCCTGCATTTATTCATTGCTTTTACCTTTATCATCTATATCATTACACGATTTAAAGCTAAATCACTTGAAAACATTTCTTTTGAATAGCTAGCATGTTTATTCTGGACACCGAGGATTAGTGTGTTTATGATGTTTGCTACACTTTCTAAATTTCTCACAAGCTTTAACATATATCACTACAAAACATGTTTATGCTATTTTAATTGCTTTTTGGAAATAGAGTAGTATACATTATAAATGAAATTCTAATATTTAAGTGAGGATGCTTAATCAAAAATTTTAAGTACATATAGAATTTACACATTTTAGAATTTGACTTGGGGGCATGAAAAAGTATGCCTCATGATAACTTTCAAAAAGTTTATAATTAACAAGGGTTAGAATTGTGTGTGAAATCTTAACTGCAGAATTAAATATACATTGTATATTATGAGCTATGAGTATTAAAATAAATTTTTAAAAAGTGTTATTCTTTGGATTTTAGTTTATATATATCCCCTTGTTCTAGCATTCTCTAGGTATTTTTACATATAAAGACTCAGTATGACCGAAATGAAGGTTTTTCAGTGGAAAATGTGAAAAATTAAAGCACTCATTTTATCAGTATTTAATTTCTGTCTTAAAATCCCCAGTACCCAATCTTTGAAAATAATCCAATAACACTGGTAGAAAGTGGTAAAGAATACATTATTTTAGTCAATTCTGCCATGTGCATCTTTTAAGATTTTATTTCATAACAATAACATAAATTGTTAAAATTGGGGATAATATCCCTGCTCTATTAAAAAACATATTTCTCACAATTGCAAGCATATCAAGAGTATTTTGTTACATACTACAATCCCTAAAACCAGTCTTCTATGACAATTATATCAGAAGGTTATATGAAATAATTATCTTGTATTTGCTCACAAAAAATAACTTTTTAAAATAGGTTTTATAGTTGCAGATGAAGTATGAAGAAAATAGAATTTTAGGTCTTTTCCTATGAACTGATGCTCTTACTGAGGTAGATTTTTAAATGTGATTATCCAACTGTAGTATTAATTTAGAAAATAAAATCACTATATTACTACTATGAAAAATTGCTTTACTGTGTCCCAAAAATGTAAAAACTAATCTTTCCATATTTTCACAGAATGTAGCAACATGTATAATACAATGCACAAATCAAAATATTCACTTAAAAGTCATCAGATGGAACAAATCAAGCAATATTACCTTGGAAATGTATACAATCTCTTATTCAAAAATGTATATTCTTCAGAAAGCCACCTTGCTTCTTATCCTCCTTCCTTCCTTTCAAGGCTGCATCATAACCCATAGTGTGAGTGCATGAAAATTTAGGCAGCTATTACCCATTAATCCATTTTTAGAACTGTCCATTTTTGTTACTGTCAATAATGCTGCAAATATAGGATTGTACCTACATCATTAAACACTGGTGGTTTTATATCTCTGTGATGGACTGTGAGAAGCAGATTGCTGGGTCAAAGAGTAAATGTATTCTAATTTTAACTGATATTTTCAAAGTATTTTTTAAAATTCTCACCAATAAATAAATTAAATGAATTATGTTTTCACAGAACTAGAATAACTCTAAAATTTGTATAGTACCTCAAAAGATACCCAAGAGCCAAAGCGGTTTTGAGAAAGAAAAAAACTGTAGGAATCACACTCCCAGATTTCAAGATATACTACAAAGCTGTAGTAATTAAAACAGTATGATACTGACACCAAAATAGACACATAGATCAATAGAACAGAATAGAAAGCCCAGAAATAAACTCACATTTATATATTCAATTAATCTTCAACAAAGGAGGCAAGAATATGCAATGGAGAGAAACAGTCTCCTCAACAAATGGCGTTGGGAAAAATTGGACAACTACATGCAAAAGAATGAAACTGTACCACTTTTTACACCATACATAATAATAAATTTGGAATGGATTAAAGACCTAATTGTGAGACCTCAAACCGTAAAAATCCTGGAAGAGAACACAGGTACTTATTTTTCTGACATCAGCTGTGGCAACATTTTTCTAAATATTACTTCTTAAGCAAGGAAAACAAAGCAAAACTAAACTACTGGAAGTACATCAAAATAAATCATACACCAAAGAAAACCATCAACAAAACAAAAAGGCAGTGCACTGAAGGGGAGACTATATCTGCAAATGATATAACTGATAAGGGTTTCATATCTAAACTATGTAAGTAACTCATACAACACCAAAACGAAACAAAAGAAAACTGATTTAAAAAATGGGCAGAAGACCTGAATAGACATTTTTTCTAAGGAAACACATAGATGGCCAACAGATACATGAAAAGGTACTCAACATCACTAATCATCAACAAGGGGATGCATATCAAAACCAAAATGAGATGTCACCTTTTATCTATCTTAAATCAAAAGACAAGAAATAATAAGTGTTGATACAAATGTGGAGAAAAAAATGAAAAAAAATGGCCCTAAAGTGATGAAAATGTAAATTGGAAAAGCCACTGTAGAAAACAGTAGGGAAGCTCCTCAAAAAATAAAAATGGAAATACCGTATGATTCAATAATTCCATTATTAGGTATTTACCCAAAGAAAACAAAAACACTAATTTAAAAAGATACATTCACCCCATGTTTTTTGCAGCATTATTTACACTAGCCAAGATACAAAAGCAACCTAAGCATACATTAATAGAAAATGAATAAAGAAGATGTGGTATATAGATACTATGGAATATTACTTAGCCATAAAAAGGATGAGATCTTACCATTTGTGACAACATGGATGGACCTAGACGGTATTATTCTAAGGGAAATAAGACATAGAAAGACACATACTATATGATTTCATTCATCTGTAGAATCTTAAAACAAAGGAATAAACAAACAAGTAGCAAAATCCAACCTATAAATCCAGAGAATAATCTGATGATAGTCAGAGGAAGC